>NW_019167993.1:1557246-2086544 GCF_002303985.1 Durio zibethinus | reverse complement strand
TAATCTAATTATGGTGTTTATTGCAGGGTCTTAATCTTTCTGATATATTGGTGGAAACAGAAAAGCGCGGGTCATCTTTTGATGAACTGCTGACTATTCCTGAACAGGATGATTGGATATATAGTGATGGGAAGTCAACATCATGCATTGCTTTTGTCCTTGAAATGTATAAGGAGGCAGGGCTTTTTGATCCAATTGCTGACTCTATTCAAGTCACTGAATTCACGGTGAGCTTATTTTTCAGTAAAGTCTTTGTTTAGGGTGATAGGATTTCCCTTTCAAAATACGATCTTTCATTTATATACGATCTTTCATTTATATGTACAACAAGCTCCTCTGAGTAGTTTATGATGCAATCCGTTGTTGATTGAATTGGTACTGAAAACACAGATCAAAGATGCTTATACTCTAAGGTTTTTCGAGAATAATTCAAGCCGGCTGCCAAAGTGGTGCAATGATGCAGATGATGTAAAGCTTCCTTATTGTCAGATTCGAGGGAAGTATCGAATGGAACTACCCGGATATAATTCCGTGGATCCATACCCCCATATGAATGAACGATGTCCTTCTATGCCTCCAAAGTACTCTAGGCCACGAAACTGCTAGACAGCTTTGCTTCTGCCAGTGGTCAACCACTACTGTTAGCACATCTATCGTTTAGACCAATTGTATGCAAAGATGCTCAAGAATGTGTTCCATATCAGTTGTAAATATGGTAATTAGACTGGTAGTTGAAGATGTCAGGTATTGGATTGTTTTACATGATAAATATGGAAAATTAATGCGGATAGAATTATGATATCCATTCTTTTGTTCAAATTTTTGGTTTTATGTGGAGCTGCAACTGCAAATTTTGCTTGTTTTATGATGCACATTCGGTGAGTGCTTGTGGAAAAAGTAGTCTTAGCTGCTACATGGGTTTGAGTTTACTCTTATTCTAACATGGATGGGAAACATGTTTGGCTGTCTTGAGTTTTTAAATTTGGAGTATTTAGTTTTTCAGTTGAACAGAGCTAGTTTGGTATTATGATTCTGAGAGTCTTACTATATTTTACAGGCCTACTTAATCCTTTAACTGAATAAAAATTTCTCATCATTTGATCAGCAACAGAAAACTTGCAAGTTTCTTTGAAGCAAGCAAAGATCAGAGATTTCTGGGCCTGATTTGAACTGGTAGGCCTGTAGTTGGAGCAGGCATTGGATGCCTGCTGAAAAAGTTGCCTGAACATATAACTTCCAAGTGAACCGAGTAACCAGATAGTGAATTGAAACAAGGGTTTCAATCCTTGCAAAGTCGTATCCTGGACATATCCGAGGTCCCCCTCCGAATGGAATGAAGTTGTAAGGTGGAATTGAAGCTGGATTCTCAATCTTGTCGGATCAAATTGTGATGGTTCAGGAAATATGCTATCATCCATTTGTGTAATGCCCGTAACCAGAAAATCTTAATACAAATCAGTAAATAATCAGTAAGATAATAGCGAAGAAAAAGTTGAATGGAATGTATGTATGATTTTACTTACTTGCTAGTCCTTTGGAAGAATATATTCACCAAACTTGATATCTTTTACAACTTTCCTGAAGCCACGAAAGATTGGTGGGAATCGCCTCAGGGTTTCCGTGGCAATTGTTAATGCGTATTTCATCTTGGCCAGGTCTTCCCATGTCAGAAGCTCCCCATTAGGCTTGCTCTTTGCTATTTCCTCCTGTTCTGCAACCACAAATCAACAAGCAACCTAATGTCTTAAGTCCCTTTTCTGCAAAATTTTCACCAAAGTTAATCATTCCGGTGCAAGATTTAATTGATTTCAAGCAAGGGTTTTGGAACTTAAATAAGATAATGTTTATATATACCTTGAAGAACAGCTGTGTAAATGGCGGGATCATTAGCTAAAAGGCGCACAAAGAACGTGAGAAGAACAGAAGTGTCATGTCCAGCAACCATGATGAGCATAACATTGTGAATAATCTCAGATATTACTTCTTTATTCTCTGGACCCTTGAACTTGCTTGAAGGCTACTGTTATATCGTGAGAAAGGCAGATTAATTGGTACTGTCCACATTCCTTTTTTCATTTGTTGAAAATCATCGGCAAGTTTGTCCCTTGTGAATCCTCGTTCAAGTCCAAATAGGAGAGAGCAGATTATGTTGAATGTGAGGGTTTTCATCAGTGGTAACACCTATCATGACAGGAACAAACATTATTCGTAAAATGATAGAGTTGTCTAATTTTCTATGGTTAGATGCCATTTTTTCTGATTACTGAAAAGCAAGGGAATGTTGAGTATGCTAAGAAAATTTGCATTAACATACCGTGACTTGTTGCTTGCCATGCCAATGCATCTCAAGGTGTTTCCTAACTTCTTCGTCCATCTGTCCCGTGTACTCCCTCAATGATTCAGGCTTCAAGAATGATACAAGAGCATCTCTAAGGCGCTTATGATCTTCACCAGTCAGTTCCGAAATACACCGATTTCCTAGAATCGAAGTGATTGACTTGACTTGCTGGTTAACAATCGTGCTGTTGTCACCGGTAAATACTAATTTGTTTGCAGATTGACCATAAATGAAAACTGTTGGTTAGCTAAATAGACTCATCTTCGATATTGGACCATGCTCTCTTATCCTTTTCTGAAGCCGTTCTTCTGCAGTGTTGGTTCTCACGGCTCGGAGAAGACAAGAGCTTTGACCTATTAATGGAAGTCCTAGTGAACCTGGTGGAAGCCTATGTGATGATCATTTTCTCCTGGTTAGGAGAAGGAGAATGGGGATAAGAAACAGGAAAATAGCGATGATGCAGTTCATGGTTACGAGGGAGGGAAACTTAGCTGATGGCGTGGGGGAGTGCTTAAAAGTATGGGAAATTCAGGGAGAAGAAATTATTGATCTTCTTTTATTGGCTTTTTATGGAGTGGAACATAGATCTTATATAACATTTTTTTTATTTCATCTGTTTACCTATCATTGGATCTTTAATATTTCCTTTATATGTTAGCAAATGAAGAAAATCTCCTAAACAAGATTCTTCGAGTACTCTTTGGAAGCTTTGTTGGAACCTATAGTTAGGTGATTTTCAAGGCATTTTCAAAGGGATATTATCCTTCTTTAAAATGGATACACTGTTGAATGTTGTGATTGATGTCAATGAAGATACTTCACTTGATAGTGGATTGCATGTAAGTTAAAGTCGAAAATTTGTCAGTGATTAGTTAAATTAGGACAAAATATGGGGTTAAGTGTGTTAAATTCCAGTGCTTTGAACTTGACATTTTGTCATTTGGAGAAAAGAAAACCAGTATTTAGCTTCTGCAGAATCTATGACAAGCCCTGCAGTTCTGGTTCCAAGGAATTCTTGATGTCTGCAAATACATAGAGAATATAGCCAGCTAGCAAATTCATGTTAGGATTTGCATCAAACACTGTATAAACCTGATCTCAGTAGGAAATTAAGTGAATTATTCATTCTAAGAACAAATTTAAACTTCAGAAGAAGAAAATTGCTTAGAAACAACATAATTTAGGTCATCAACCAGGGTTCTTTTACATATAACACAGGCTATGTTTTGCTTCGTACACACATCAGAGTATAGCACATGTGATACAAATAAAATTTGCCAATACAAGCATCTGAGCTTCAATGATCTTGACTGATCTGTTAAAACCGGTAGTCAATGTAACAGTGTCATTCAGCCTTGGCTGGAATATGATTGCCGCCAGTAGCAATTTTATACAAGTAAAACCCAGTCATAAGAGCACTGCAATGAAGTGACATATGAGTTAGTAGCTCTCAAAATTTTGAATGAATGTCAAACTAACAAAAGAAACCTAAAATAAACCCTTCTCCCCAAGCCAAAAGGGGTTGAGAAAGAGAGGCAAGGGGAAAAGTGATAGGGGTCTACAACAGAAATACAAACAGAGGATTTAAGGTTAGGCCGTAAAACCTTTGCATCAGAAACGGAAATAGTATGAGTTAATGATTTGAAAATCAGTTTCTAGTTGAATGTAGATAGATGGCGGATCATAACAACAAAACCATAATGAAAGAATCAGATAATCTGCAGACTTGTATACAAGATATTAAAATGCAGCCTGCAATCATTATGCAATAGGTATGAAAAGAACTGGACATTGTGGTTTGATAGTTGACATCATCGATCCAAAGGAGCTATTTTGTAAGGCACATAATTGGCACTTGTAAGGTCTTAATCGTAAGATATATTTATCCATATGTGAGTTTTGTTAGGTTTTAATTGATGTAAGGATCAATCTTGTGGTGCCAGAAAAAACATAATGAAAAGATTAGCCAGTACAATTATCACAGTCATGATAAAATGTGATATGAAGGTACTAAAGAAGTCCAATAGGAGATTTACTTACCTGATACCAGCAACAATTCCGGCTGGCATAATCTTAGATGTTTGGTAATAACGTTGTCCCATGACCCATGTCAGCACAGCAGCAATAACTGGTTTAAAGGTATATAAATAAGTAAAAAAACAAACTTTTTTTGTGATTAAAAGGGATGATAGAAAGCAACAACCCACAGTGAAAATCAGCTTATCTTTGATGATCTATTTGTTTCTAAAATTGTGTATTAAGAGTGACAATGATAGATGTCCTGAAATATTATATCCCGAAATCTGGCAACAATATTGAATTTCAGATGATGAAAGCCTCTTAACAATACTGCATCAGAGAGCTTTAGGAAGATTAAAGACAGTTAAAGCTATGATAGTTGAAAGAAGCCATTTCAAACCTAAAACAAAGACCATTTTCTTACAATTTCAGCAAGATAATAGTACCACTTTGGATCTACAATACCCAAACTGATTCTTCAATCCCACAATGCAAGACCACAAATCCAAATCCAAAAACAAAACAACCACATCAAGTTTATCTTACAAAGTTCATTGCAACATCAAATCTTTGATCCATAAACTACAAAAGTCAAAACTTTTCCATCCACAACATTTAAACAACAATTAAATTTAGTACCTTTAAACTACAAAATTCATTTATTTCCTAACTCCAAATCATAAAGGTAATTAAACAAAAACCCAGATCAAATTTACAACAAAAAATCATAAAATCAAAGAAAAAGGCAAAAGTATGTAAGAAAGTTGACGTTTTTAAAACGTTACCAGTCTCAAGAACGAAAGCCAAATAAGAGTTCTTTCTCTTCTCAAAAGCCTTAAGACTCAAATATCCAGCAAGAATGAGAACTAATCCAGTGCCTACACCCCCACCAAGTGATGCTGTGCTCCCTTTCTTCAAATACCCAATAACCCCTCCAGCCACAAGGATCAATCCATAAGGGATTGTGAAGCAAAAATCATGCATTTTGGGAAGGTTTTTTTTGCTTTATTTCTTTTTCTTCAACTGGGTTTCTTTTTTTTCTTGAGAAAATTAAGAGTAAACTTGAGTTGAACAGATCAAAGGGAAACAAAATGGAAAATCAAATGGGTTCTGCTTTTGAGTGTTTTGTGGTGAAAGCTTTTTCTAAACACTTCGCTTTTTTCTGGCGTGTGGAATTTTCCGTTGGTCAAAGGCTCCAATGTTCTAACTGCTTTTATTTTGTTTATTTTCAAGATTTGCCCCTAACTTATTAGAAGTTTCCAAATTTGCTTCTCTATTGTTTAAGCAATTTATTTGAGAGGGTGGTGCTATTTGCACCCTAACTTTCCTCTTCTTATGCTCCTTATATTAATATTCATAATTTATTTAAATTAATTTAAATAAAATTTAAATTTAATTTTATTATTATTAAATCAAGTTCAAATTTTAATAGTTTGATTTAGTGATTAAGTTAAATTCGAATATTTTTATACTTAAATTGAATAATTTATGAATCTAATCAAATTTTTATATTTTAATATATTTTAATTATTATAATTAATAAAATATTTTGAATTCGAACTCAAGTACAAATAATCAAATTTTTATCAAATATAAGAATCAAACTTATTTTTACATATTAATCGAGCCTAATCAAATAAGTTAAATAACTTGATTTTTATTAAATTGAGTTCGACCTAAAAAAAATTTCAATCAAATTCAAATTGAATTTTGAGTCATAAATTTCGAATCGAACTTACACTCGAATTTAATGCTATATCAACTGAAAGTTGATCGATTACACTCTTACTCAATACATCTCAAACTCAAAACATAAATTTATGAAAAATCCAAACACCCTATTTCCTCACACCACATTTTCTCTCTCTTTTCAATCAAAAACCTAAAGAATTTTAAACCCCAATTGGCCAATCAAGCCAAATTTAAAGAAAATTTCACTAAATTAAAGTTAAAAAGCATAAAATCAAAAGTAAATTATTTGTTTTTTTTATTTTTTCGTTATATTTTACTTTTAATTTTATAAGATTTTATGTTAAAATATTTAGATACGAGTCGAAATTTTCGAAAATAAATTTTTTAGAGTTGTTAAAAGTTTTCAAAATTTGATATCCAAAAACTTTTAAAAGCTTTCAAAAATAAAAAATTTTCAAAACTAAATATATAAAATTTAAAAAAATTTTAAAGATGTTTGGACATTTATTTTCAAAAATCTTTAAAAGCTTTTGAAAATAAATTTCTAAAATACAGTATGAAAGATAAAAAAATAATTTATTAAAGGTTAAAATTTTGAGATATACTGAGAAGAAGTTGAGTAAAAATAACATTACTCTATTTTAAAAAGTAGCTATTTTTTTTTAAGAGAACTATTTGTCCAAAATCCAAATCTTTATGTACGACATCGTTTTAACTTTTCTATCAGACCCAAATATCAAGGCCTTGGGGTTTAAGAAAGGGCTATAAAATGCAAATGCAAAAGCAAAATGGCAAAAACTAGCGCTGAGAGCTCGTCAAATGCTAATCCATTTTCGGACCCGGATCCGATCTCCAAAGCGAACCAACCCATTCAATCCATTTCCCACTCCTTTACAAAGCCAAATCCCCAAATCCTCAAAAACCCTAAAAATGTCTACAACGCAATCAAATCCAAAACCAAAAAGACCCACATGTCCATCTTGCTCCAAACCCACCCGAGTCTGCCTCTGCTATAGGATCCGGACCTGGAACCTTGACAATTCTGTAAGTGTAACCATTCTTCAACACAGTTCAGAAAGAAACCATCCTTTGAATTCTACTAGAATTGCAAAATTAGGACTCAAAAATCTCAATGTAGTCACTGTTTTTGAAGTTGATTTTGAAGCCCGGTTTGAAATCAGGTTGTTGGAACCGGGTCATGAGTCGGGTATGGGTCGGGTTGGATTGGAAAGTTCTGGGTTTGGTCAAGTGGGGGGAAAAGAAGAGACGCAGAAAGTTGGTTCTGAGAGTTTTGATTTTTCCGTTGAGGGAAATGGGAAGTGTCCATATGAGAAAAGTAGGGACTTAATCGAAAAGAATGAAGAATTTAGTTTGGAAACAGATGTTAGTAGGAGTGCGGGAAATCCTTTAAAAGGTTTGAATTTTGTGGAGAATTTAGATGTTTCTAGTGGTGATGAGGTGTTGTTAGAGTTAACTGGTAGAGAATGTGCTAATGCAAAAGGTTCATTGGACTTGATTGACAAAAATGGAGACTTTAGTTTGGAAAATGATGTTAATAGGAGTCGAAAAGCGGGTAATTCTTTAGAAGTTTTGAATTTTGTGGAGACTTTAGATGTTTCTAGTGGTGATGAGCTATTGTTAGAGTTAACTGGTGGAGAATGTGGTGGTGTAAAAGGTTCATTGGCTATGAAGAATCCTTGTGAGAAGTTAGGGAAAGGGTCTAATTTGGATGGTAATTTGTTAAGTGAAGCTGTTTTAGATGACAGAACTGATTTTGCTCAAAATGGAGCCACTTCTAATGATAGAGAAGAACCTGTCATTTGTGCTATGATGATTAAGTATGGACGTATTTCTGATCTTTCTCATATTTGGAAGGTGGACATACATGGGAAGAAGCCAAAGTTTGATCACATTTTGGCCTCTACGACGGCCAGGGATGCTTTGGCAGGAGGATTTGTTGTGAAAAAATTTGGAAGGCGGAAACTGGATGGGAAAATGGAAGTGGAAGAGAATGAAGAGTTTGAAGTCAAGGTTCCCCCTGGATCTGTGCTTCTATTCCCAAGTCAATATGCAGTTGGAGTTGATGACCTTAAGTGTATGAATTTTGAAGTGAAGAATTTGATTGTTTTAGATGGGACATGGTCCAAGGCTGGGAGAATTTACAATGAGAACCCCTGGTTGAAGCTTTTGTCACATCTGAGGTTGGATTTGGACAAGATGAGCTTGTATAGTGAAATAAGGCATCAGCCAAGGGCAGGATGTTTGTCAACCATTGAGAGCATTGTGTATACCTTGAAAGCTTTGGGAGACAATGTTGATGGATTAGATAATCTCTTGGATGTTTTTGAGTCCATGGTTGGGGATCAGAGGCGACTAAAGGATGAAAGGTTGAGCAAATTCCCTAAAGATTGATTCTACTAATTTTGCATTTTCAGTTAGTTGATATATGCAAATTTGCCAGTGATTGAATGTATTGTAACAATGAAATATCCAAGAACTGTTTTTCGCAGTCGGGTGAGACTTGTTCGTTATCATGTTTGTTTCTGTTTCATGTAGCTTTCGGCTTTCCCCATAGCCACAACCTGCAATTCCCTTGAATCAAACAAGTCTAATGTTTAACACCAGCAGCCGATGTTTGGATATGTTATGCTAGCTTTGCAAAGATTCATCAGGTGGTTTTTACCGATAAACTTATCAATGAAAGAGCTTGATGTGATGATGACATGAATCCTCTTGAATGAAACCAAGTCAATGTTGCATATTGATCAGCCCATATGAGAGGCCTTGGCAAAAGTCTCAGGCGTAAATGAAAAGAACCAAAACTAAGGGGCACCGATTAAACAAATAATTAACTATCTATAATTACCAAAATACCCCTCATTGAATTGCTGGCTTTAAAATCACCCTCTTCCATAGCCAAACGCTACCGTTAGCAGCCAATTTTTCCTTCTTCCAGAACAATGCAAAAGCACCTTTCACGTCCATTCTCAAACCCACCAAAGCCCTACCTCTCTTATTTCTTCTCCCACTCTGTCTCCAAAACCACTTACGACCCTCCATTTTCCCCTATTTCCAAATCCCCAAAACCCAAAGGTCCCAAACCAAAACTCCCCGACACTACCCCCAACCCAAACCCTCCTCCTCCTCTCAAGTCAGACCTCCCATTTGACTTCAGGCACTCGTACTCTGAAACCGACCCGAACCTTGAACCCATTGGGTTCCGAGAACCCAAGAGGTTTTCTCCATTTGGACCTGGCAAGCTTGATAGGGAATGGACTGGGACTTCAGCCCCTGCCCGAGATGAAGTGAATGGTTGTCGAGTCGAGGAGGAGAGGAGACGGGTTCTTGGAGACCCACTTACGGAGGTGGAAGTTGGGGGGCTGGTTGAAAAGTATCGGCATAGTGATTGTGCTAGGCAAATCAATCTGGGTAATTTTCTTGTCACCTCTTCTTTACTTAAAGCCTTGTTTTTTCAATAAAAGTTTGAAACTTTTTCATGCATTTTGATGTTTTTATATGACAGGGAAGAATGGGGTCACTCACAACATGTTGGATGACATTTACAATCATTGGAAGAGAGCTGAAGCTGTGAGGATCAAGTGCTTGGGGGTGCCAACTCTTGACATGGACAATGTCTGTTTCCACCTTGAGGTTTGACCTGAAAACAGTCTCCATGAGTTTGATGGTGTGTTTTGATCTTGTAAGGAGTATTATTAGCTGATCTAGATGGTAATATTTCTGTAGGATAAATCTGGGGGGAAGATCATCTACCGCCACATAAATGTCCTCATTTTATACCGGGGTCGAAACTATGATCCCAAGAACCGACCAGTCATACCTCTTATGCTATGGAGGCCTTATGCTCCTATATATCCGAAGCTTGTGAAGAATGTTGCTGATGGCCTGACATTTGAAGAAACCAAAGAAATGAGAAACAGGGGACTCCACTCTCCTGCTCTTATGAAACTTAGTAAGTGGTTTTTCCCAGAGGTATTTCTAGCTTGATCTTGAATCTTGATGTAGTAATGATGACTTAAAGTAAGTCATAAAGTGAATACTTATGCTGCAATTTTATGATTAGCAAGGAATGGAGTGTATGTAAATGTAGTGGCAAGAGTCAGGGAGGCCTTCGAGACCGAAGAGGTAGTTAGACTAGACTGCACCCATGTTGGTACCAGTGACTGCAAAAGGATAGGCGTGAAACTAAGGGTATGGCTCCTGCTTTCTAGTTGATTTCTGGTACTTACAAGCCTTTTTAGGAGAAATTTTAATGTTCTTTAATTCAATACTAATTCCCAGGGTTTGTTTCATTTTTTCCTGTAAATGCAGGACTTGGTTCCTTGTGTACCTATTTTATTCAAGGATGAACAGATTATACTCTGGAGGGGAAAGAGAGATCAGGAACTCAACTCTGACATTTCAGATGCCAATGAGAAATCTCTGGATGCATAGTTGAGGTTGCAAACTGGAAATCTGAGACTGTTACGAACTGGTGGTCATTTATCATGGGGAAACATCAACACCCTAAGAGAGGAAAAGAGTTGGATAGTACGCTCTGAGGCCAAGGTTTGTTGGATTCATTTCTTGTTGATTCCGTTGCCCAGAGAAGCTATCGTTGCTTTCAGCATCGGTGCATCAGTCAAACTGCAGTCCAGGCATAAGGTAGCGTGTATTGACCTTGTACAAGTTTGTCATTGTCATGAGATGTAAAAACTTGTCGTTGTGTTTTAAACCTAGTACAATTTTGGAGGTTTGTTGCCCCAACAAGAATCAACTGTTAATGAAACATTGGACTAAGAAAGTTGATGCAATCCCTTTAGATTGCAAGTATGGCAAGTCCTTCATGGGCTGCAGATGACATGAAACATAATTCAATGGTCAATGTCTGTAGATTCATTGATGCTTTACATGCCTTTTAGCTCATGTTGTACAATGAAATGAGCCTCTCTCACCATAAATCATCTGCTTTGGCGAATGCAAGACTCCATCTCAAGTATTAGTACAACAACAATCAATTGATGCTACTATCAAACGAGGCATGCCAATAAGATACTGATATGTAGCATCAACTTCAGTACTAAATACATGGTTTAAGGTTTTGATGTCTTGTCTCCAATTCATGGAAATTTGTTGTTTTTCATCCATTCTTATATGAGAAACAATGGAATCCAGAAATTAATATATGCAAGATGGAACTTCAGCATAATACTAATGCGATGGAATAGGATTGATTAAATTGACAAGCTGCAAGCTGTAGCTGATTTATATATAACAAATTGGACAACTGCAAGTGCGAACTTCAATTGGTAATGGCCTAGTTGCCACTCCCTGTTATGCTACATTACATGAAGGGGACAAGCATTTTACTAATTCAAACAATGACTAGGATTGACATATAAACATCAAACTCTGTAGCAAAAACTTAGCCCAATCTAATAAATTGGATCATGAAGACTTATCCATTTTAAGGAGTCATAAGAATTTTCCTTAATTCATAATTCTTTTCTGCCAGACATCCAGAACTAATGAGAGAGGTTATCCACACTTGATCAGATCTCACTGGTTCATCATCATCATTCCGGTGCCAGCTCCAAAATGCATGAGTTGAATTCACGATGTTGAGCTCACCATGACCAAAGCTTGCTTCACGAAACAATGACCACTCAGGCTGTGGGTGCAGGTACCTGCAAGTAAATTTACAGACCTTACTGAAATTGCAGCCCACAATAGATTTGCATGTATGTTATTAAAGGTAAGCTTAATTTGTAGCTGGAAGTTGTAAGAACACAAAAGATAAGTGCATGATGTTCAACTTGTACATCTAGAATCAAAATTTTAAAAAATAAAACTTCTGGTAATAAAATTGTTTTCTAATTAAATTTAACATTTACAGGAAGTATTCTACAGACAAGGACATACTTTTGAGCTAAACCTTCTTTGTTGCCTCCATCTCCAATAGTAATATGAACAGTACCACAAGGATCTGATTTTCCTTTGTTAACACGGTTCTGTCAAGTAGTGAACAACATATCATAAACCCATTCTACTAATATTAAGAAAAATGAACAAAGCTAAGCCAGTTTTGACATACAGTGCGCTCATAAGCATGCACATGACCAGCAAGTACTAAATCAACACCAGCAGCGTAAAGCAGTGGTTCCATGGCTGCCATCATCCCATTCCCTTCACCTTGATGAGCATTGTTACTATTGTACCATGGAACATGGAATAACACAACTAGCCAGGGTGTCTTTTTCCGGTCCACCTTTGAAAGATCAGCCTACAATTTTAAGTGTCAAGAAACTTTGTCAAAATACACAGAACAGGGGATTTCATTATGATCATGACAGACAGAGTTACAGACTTTCTAATAGGCCACAGAACACTTTGCTGCCTTGTGGTTCGAGCAGAAAGCACTTAATGAGAGGAAAGGAAAAACCAACCTTCCACCAACTATATTGATCTGAGAGCTCATCATAATCTGTATATGAACCAAGCATGATAACATGGACCCCTGCAACTTCAAAAGAATAATAAAGATTCGAGGTTGATCCACTTTCCTCAAAAGGCATTTTCCATCTAGCATTATAGGACTCAAATGCATTTATAAGTAGTGGTATATTCTCCTTTTCATGGTTGCCTTCTGTTACCATCCATGGTCTGGCACTTGCAAGTGGCTGCACCAGCTCACCGAAGGTGTCCCAGCGATGCTGCATGTAATCCGCATATGAAAGGTCCCCAGGAAGCAGATGTATGTCATATTTGCATTGGTCAATGTGGTCTAGTGTTGTTTTAGTCCAGCCAGTTTGACCTAAATCCCCAGCCACAGCAAAAGTAACAGGAAATTGGGCTGGAGGGGTCTTGAGCTGAAACTCAGGACCTTGTCCCCCACATCGATAAAAATAAACAGTACCATGTTCCAGAGGTCCAATGACAGTGTGGTGTATCTTTCCTGAGTTGTAGAATAGGTAACTATAAGAGGTGCTCTCTCCTTCAGCTGAAGAGGTGTATCGCCCAGGCGACGTTCCATATTCAACAAATGAAGGAGCAGATTTATTGTCAGTGACCCATGAGATTCGCATGTGTTTTTCTCCTGCCAATGATATGTGTACCTGCAACAAAATGTCAAGCAAAAATCATTTCAACTAAATAACAACATAAAGGTCTTGATGGAATTAATGGAACATTAAATGGTCCTGAATAATGATTCTCCATTTATAAATTAGTAAAAAAAATTTTATCCTAAGATAGACAACAGTATCGAATCCTATTAAAATACTGTCATAACAGTCACACGCCTATTCGTTTTTTCTTCATTTGGAAATTTCCAACATTTACTTCACACTACAAGAGTGAGATCAATAGTAAGACTGCAATTCCCATAAGCATCATCTCGTATGTTTTAAAAATCATCCCAACACAATCATAGATGCATGTACCGATATCATGCTTAAGAAGGATATAGCTCTGTTTTGGTCCATGCATGCCTAATACTCTACAGTCTACACAGGACCCCTTGGTTTCCACATAAGCATCATTAATATCAAATCCACATATAATATTTCCTCAAAAATTTTCAGGGAAAGTCTCTTAACTCTAATCATAGATATCTATCATGACAGTTTGTTCAATGTGTAAAATTGATCATGCAGTTCCAATCACCTTCAGAAACAACCAATTTTAAGTTTTCTAGGCAGCTGAAATAAAAAATCCAGAGATAAGATTTGGCAGTAAAAAAAAAAAAAAGTCAAAATGATCAAAACGGGAAAACTTTCTCAATAGAAAAACCATTCGCAGGTAAATCCATTTCTCGAAACACAAAAACATTCAACAAGTCTCCACAAATAAACAAAAACCTCAAACCCAAAACTTTCCCAAAATCTCTTTTCTCAACAAAATGAACCCAAAAGTGCAAAAACAATGAACACCCAGATCAGATCACATCAAGAAAATTTCAAAGAAGCATTGAATCTGACAAAAACATTAACAATCGAGAAACTGAAAAAAAAATTTGTTTTAAGATAAAAATGACAAAGCTACCTGCTGAGGCTGAGAAGGGTGTTTTGGGTTCCATGGTAAATGCAAAGTTTTACGAGGTTGAGGTCTAATGTACTCAGTTCTAACAGTTGCTGAGATTGACAGAAGAGCAGTTAGTACTGTAAGTAGAATCAATTTTGTTTCCATTTCTCTTTAGTCCTGGAAAATCCCTTTCCCTTGTGAAACACTGAACCGAAGTAAATCTTGGGTTTTTTTTTTTGTCTTTACTTCATGAATGGTCTATTTTAAAATGACTGTTTTAGCCTTGTTAAGTTCATGATTTGGCGTAAGTGAAATGGTAATTTTGTCATATTTGAGACAATCACTGTTTTGGTTCTGGGATATGCCATTTTGTTTGTCTTGTTCTTGCACTTATCTTCAATGAAAAAGAAAAAAAGTACAAATATATATATATATATATATATATATAATATGGCAACTTCTTCTGTTTGAATGCATGAATGCAAGTCTTCATTACGAACAAGCAAGCACGGTTTGAGAATTGAGAAGCTCTCACTTTCAGTTCAGCTGTCGATATATGCATTTATTCCTAACAAGCAAGTAAAAGTTTACCCAGGATTCTAACATTTTACTCACAAATAGAATCCAGGGGTCAGATTTTCTAACAAAACAAACAGAACCATAGTTGAGTTTCAATCATCAAAGCAACATTTTCTCAGAAGATTAACTTTCAAGCTAAAACCCTCTTTTCAAAATGAAGGAACCAAGTCATATATCTCAATTCTCACCTAAACCTAGTCTGCCAGAAATTTACCAGGGGAAACATTCATTCAAAGACAGTCCAGAAATGCAAAAGCAAGCAACATTCTGATTCAATCATGATAAATCAAAAAACATATGCGTTCATGACATTGAATCTAAGAGAAACATCAATACTATAAGGAGAAACTAACGTTCCCATGTTTTAAAACTACAACTGAATTAAGTTAATGACTTACATGTTTACTTGTATCTGCGGAATTACAAGATTGAGCTAGTTGGAATTGTTTCTTCCCAAGTATACCTATACAAGAACAAGAAAAGGAGCAAGAAATCCCAGATATTCTTTCATATCAGAGTATCTTTTCGTTATAGCTTTTGGGTCAAATGAGTAGACTGAACTTAAGATCATGCATGTTTTCCTGCTACTCCATGTTTCTGATCCGATTTATATGCTAAGTTGGGAATATTTTAGTGACAAAAAATGAGCCAACCATACACTACTGGCACTGATCACTGTAATTTTTTTTTTTTTTTTTGCTGATCAGCCAGTTTACCAAGAAGAGATCAAGAAGAATGACTAGAATAATATATCAAGGTAAATGTAAACTCCCATCAAGTTGCCTAACAATTAATTAACCAAGTAAATGCCCTTGTTTTATTTCAGTCCTATGAGATTAGAGCTAGCAATAGCAAAATTGATACACACCTGAAAAATTAGATCAATTTGCCTTGAACTTGACTCAATGCCATCAAGAAAAGTAAAAAATCCGAATCCATCTGATTCAAATTCGAAATATTTGAAATTAACTTGATTTGACTTTAAAATTCAACAATGTATACTTAAAAAATCCAAATCCGAATAATTTGAATCTAAAGTTGTCTGAACATGAAATGACTCATTTTTTATTCGAAATTACTTGACCCGAAGTTACCTAATTCAAATCCAACCTGGCCTGTCTAATTGCCATCACTGGTTGAGATCATTAGGCTAATATTTCTTAAACAAATTGTGAAATTAATATGGATGCACAACATCGAAAAAGATGCATGTACATTCATGTGAAACTTTCTCTAGTTTAAATCTTTAAATCAAATAGTCAACTGGTTTTATTAATTAATTAATTAATTATAATAATAATTGACTTCCATATACAAAAAGTAAACGATGTTCTAGGCAAGAAATTTCCAACTAGCTTCTGAGAGCTTTCATAATTCACTTTTATTAAAAAAAAAAACGCCTATTTTGACTTTGTTCCATTAATTGTATAATGCCTGAACATGAAAGTTTAAGGTGTTATGTTCTATTGATCCTGATTTATTTCTTTGTATGAGAGTTTAGAAAAGAAGGAAAAAAAAAAAAAGGAGAAAATACTGCATTGAACATACTTCAACTACCTCTTTCATCTCTTTATGTTCCTTTTGCTTTTACTCAGAGGGAAAACGCCAGAAGAAAATAATTGATTATCCTTAGTTTTCATATCTTGAAACTCAGGAAAGTGGTTGAGAGGGCTGTTAAAGAATATGAAATGACTCCTAATGAGGTAAGTTTCAAGAAGCTGCTGTTTATATACATATATTTTGTTACTTTCATCTGTCATGTTCTTTTCTCCTTGTTACTCTTTACTTGGGGGTGAGTCTCGGATACGGGTACATTTCCCATGTACATTCAATTTTTTCATATATTTGGACCGTCAAATCTCCATATCTATATCCCTAGAATATGTCCTGGCACGAATATTTCAAGAAAAATGAAGAATCAGAAGCATAGCTTTTCTCAATTTGGAAAACATGTCTTTTCCTTCTCATAGAAAGACATGAATAAATTAACATAAAGAATGAATGGATTTGGAAAAGAAAATCATAAATAAGCTTTCAATTGGTTGTGTGAGTTTGTGCATACTCTTTCCTTTCTGTTTAGTTGGAGAAAAAAATTTATTTCTATTTGCTAGGACCATCTGTATGTATTTGCTTTTAAAAGCATAATATGGTATTAATTCTTTGCAGGTAAAGAACTAGTGATTGAAGCTGAAGGCTTATCACTTTGTTTCCCACTTCTAGATATCTCGTGGCTGCTATCACTGACTTGTTCAGCTTTTGTTTGCTAAGACTTAAGGTACTCAGCAAAGTTTCTCCAAAATTTTTCATCAATTTTTCATTACGATGTCACTGATATTCCCTGTACTTACTAGGAGTGTCTTTTTCTTAAATTTCAGATCGTCAGGGATGGCTAGTATTGGTGTTTCTATTGCTGCTAAGATTGCAGATTACATGGTGGCGCCTGCAACTCGTCATCTTAGTTATGTTTTCCGTTTTGCCAGTAATGTTGAGGACCTCAGGAAAGAGACTGAAAAGCTTACGCTTGCACAAGGGCGGCTGCAAAATGATGTGAATGAAGCCATCAGGCAAACTGAAGAAATTGAAAATGATGTGGTGAACTGGCTTACAGAGGCAAACAAAGTCCTGGAAGATGTTAAGATTCTGGACAGAGAAATAGAAAAAAGTAGAAGGTGTTTTAATTGGTGTCCAAGTTGGCTTTGGCGCTATCAATTGGGTAAGAAAGTAGCAAAGAAGAAGCTCAGTGTTGTTGAACTTCAAGAGACTTCCAAGTTTCAACGAGTAGGTCACCGCGCTACCCTTCCTGTCATAGAATTCTTACGATCAAAGGATTTTATGCCATCTAATTCTTCAGAGAAAGCTTTCAATCAGATTGTGGAGGCCTTGAAGGACTAAGCATGATTGGACTGTATGGGATGGCTGGGGTAGGAAAACAACCTTGGCAAAAGAAGTTGGAAAAAAGGCCAGAGAACTGATGATTTTTGACCTAGTCGTGATTGCTGTTGTGTCTCAGACTCCAGAGATCAAAAACATTCAAGGTCGAATTGCAGACTTATTAGATTTGCGATTTGAAAAGGAAACTGAAGAAGGAAGAGCAGCTCAGTTATGGCATAGACTTCAGGAAAAGAAGAAGGTTTTTGTTATCCTTGATGATGTTTGGAAGGAATTCAACTTGGCAGATATAGGAATTCCATTTGGTGATAATCACAAGGGTTGCAAAGTTCTTTTAACAACGCGACTTCAACATGTATGTACCAGAATGGGAAGCCAGAAGAGGATTCAATTAGATGTTTTATCCAATGATGAAGCATGGACCTTGGTCAAACACAATGCTGGTCTAAGCGAATTCTCTGGCTATGGTAAACTGGATGAGGTAGCGCAAAAAGTTTCCAGAGAATGCCGGGGTTTGCCTCTTGCAATTGTAACTATTGCCAGGGCTTTAAGAGAAAAAACTCTAGATGAGTGGATGGTAGCAAATCAACAACCGAAAAGCTCTCAACTTGTAGAGAATCAAGATTTCTGTCAGGACATTTATGGATGTCTTAAGTTCAGTTATGATTATTTGAAGGGAAGGAAAATCAAGTTATGTTTCTTTTTATGTTCCCATTTCCCCGAAGACTACGAAATTAGTGTGGAGGACTTAACTAGATATGTAATTGGGCAAGGCCTATTCCAAGATGTTGACTTCATTGAAGATACGAGGAGAGAAGCAAGAGTTATATTAACCACACTCCAATGTGCTGGATTGTTGTTGGACACTAGCAATGAAGGAACTGTGAAAATGCATGATGTAGTTCGTGATTTTGCTCATTGGATAGCATCAGAAGGAGAGAGCCAGTTGATGATAAAAGCAGGCCTTGGGTTAAAGGAATGGCCACATTCTGAGACCTTGGCATGTTGTACAACAATCTCCTTGATGAACAACAAAATAGGACATCTTCCTGAGGACTTGGCATGCCCAAAACTGGAAACTTTATTGTTGAGTGGCAATGATTTGGTGGGATTTTCGAATGCATCTTTTAAAGGGATGAAATCCCTCAAAGTATTAACTCTTTCAGTTAGTTTGTTGTCATCACTGGAAGGACTTCTACCTTTGACAAACCTGAAAAGTTTATGCCTGCGGGGATGCAAACTTTGCGACATCTCATCATTGTGTATGCTAAAGAAACTTGAGATTCTTGACTTCCGTGGTTGTTTTCTCGAAAAGGTACCAGATGAATTGGGGCAACTGAATAACTTAAAATTGCTAGATCTGTCCTATGTTGGTGGGAACTGGATGATTCCACCTAATCTGATACAAAAGCAGTCCAAGCTAGAAGAGCTTTATACTGTTGATTCTAGATTTAGCAGTTGGACAACTGGAGGAACAGGTGAGTTGGCAACCGCTGCTAGCATATCAGAACTGAATTCATTGTCCCGTTTGACTGCACTAACAATGAAGGCTAATTGTATACGTCTTCCACAAGATTTTGTCTTCCCTAAATTACAAAGGTACCAGATATATAGCCATGAATCAATGGTTTGACTATGGTTATCCAAGCCCTAGAAGCTTGAAAATCGCAGGAGTGCCATTAAGTGCTTTTAAGGAGCTGTTTTATGATATTGAATACTTGATTTGGATAGTGTCATGGGTCACCAAAGTCTTGTTCCGAGCTTGGATCAAATGGGGCTAAATAATTTGACTCTTCTTCGGCTTAGACATTGCAGAGATATTCAATGCCTCATTCACACAGCCCTTCAGCAGGTTCCAGCCATTTCGCTATTTAATTTGGTAGTATTATGCCTGGAAGATATGGTTCACTTGAAAGAGCTATGTAACGGTCCGCATCCAACAGGCTTTCTCCACAAATTAGAAAAGTTTACAGTAAAAAATTGTCCTACTATGATCTCTACAGTTCCAGTTGTGAAAAATTTAAGCGAGGCGACCGTCATAAACTGTCCTAGGTTGCTAGAGGTATTCCAGTTGGATAATCTTCTAAACACCAAGGAAGAAAATCATGCCTCACTACTTTCGCATTTGACTCATTTGGAGCAGGAGTTATTACCTAACTTGAGGTGTATATGGCAGGGACCGGTCCAATGTGTAAGTATTCAAAGTCTTTGGACTGTGAAAGTTCATAGTTGTGATAAACTGACTTCTCTCTTCTCTCCAGTGCATGCTCAAGGTCTTTTGCAGCTTGAAACACTTGAAATACATGACTGCTCTGGCGTGAAGCATATTATCACAGAAACAATCCACTCTGATAACCATCCTCTGTGCTTGCCAAAGTTAACAACCCTAAAGATCTCTTGTTGTGATATTTTGGAATATGTTTTTCCAATCTCTATGGGCCCCGATTTTCCACAGCTGAAAGAAATTAACATTACTTCTTGTACTCTACTGAAACAAGTTTTCAGCCCTGGAAAAGAAATGGATGGGAAGGACATTGTTCTACCCCAGCTACGGTCCTTAGTACTTAAAAATTTAAAAAAATTTAAAAAGCTTGAGTAGTTTCTGTCCAGAAAACTGTGTTCTTGTGCAGCAATCTTTGGAAGTGTTAGAAGTTGAGGAATGCCCCATGTTGGCACCTTTCGTTTTTGAAGAGATGATGAGGGCTTATATTAAGGTATTTCTAGTCTCATTTCTGTTCTGTTTTGGTATTTCTTATGTTCTTGATAATTGATTAAGTTGTCTACTTCATAGGAGAGATAACTCGATCCGAGCAATTTGTCGGTTGGAAAACTCCATAGAAATAATGGTTGTTTGAGAACTGTTGAATGCTCATTTATGTTTTGATATCATACTACATTAACTGTCTGATCTAACTAGAGGGTATATTCACAGAAATTATGGCTCTGTAAGGTTGGAAATAACTGTCAACCATGCAACAATGTTAGCCTCCAGGGAAGACAAAGTGCATCTGGTATGGAATATTTAAGAGTTGGTAACTGTGAAGAGATATTTCAACTCGAAGGCGCATTCTTCCTCTCAAGTTTGGATAACCTATACTCGAAGGATCTACAAGATTTACAAGTGATATGGAAGGGCCCTACACAAATTGCTACCCTTAAGCATCTTACTCATTTGGAAATAGTTGAATGCAAAAGACTAAGATATATCTTTTCACCTATGTTTGCTCCAAATTTTCCGCAATTGAGAGATCTACATTTGAAAGGATGTGAGGAACTGGAGCAAATCATTGCCATTGATCAAACTTTATTATCATCCTCAAAGGGTCATCTTCGGCCTAACAGCTTTCCTAATCTGACCAAAATGTTGATCAACAACTGCAACAAGTTGAAATACGTGTTTCCTATTAGTGCTGCTCAAGATCTTCCAAAACTTGAAGAGTTGAAAGTAGAAGGGGGGTCTGAATTGGAGCATGTTTTTGAACATGAAGATAAGCCAACATTATAGATGGAGAAGATATGGTGCTTCCAAAGTTAAAGAAATTACAACTCCTCCAACTACAAAGCCTTGTCAGCTTCTGCCCGTTGGAGTATCCTCTCATGATCTCATCATCATTCACTGCAATAGTAGAAGACTGCCCCAAGATGACCATGTGTTTCTCCGTTGACAGAAATAACTTGATCGAGGGTTGGCGACAGGTAATTAAACACGATAAATCTCTTTTCCTGGTATGAAAAGCTATGACTTATAATGCTAGTAATATTGATGATGATGGTGATGAAATGTTACATTGGCAATTGAAATTAATCTTAGACCCTTATTTCTCATAAAATGTTAATGAATAAGCTACAAAACAAAGTAACCTTTTTTTTTATGGGAACCAGAAGAAACTTCCAAGTTCCAACAGATATCTTGTAAGAGTTAAGGATACGTTTCTGAAAGTTTTAAACCAGGGATTCAAGGAAGAAAAGAGAAAAGAACAGAAAGAAGGATCCAATTTCTGTAAAAATATGTGGCATTCAAAATTTTGGATGCAATATTTATTGGACTTCAAAATTTTTCAAGTTTCATGTGTCTTTTCATTGCAGGCAGCAATTAGTGTATGTTGCTTACTGATTTAATGAAATTTGTATTCACAGAAATTACAGCTTCAAGAAGGAAAGAACTACTACCGTCAACTGTTTAAAACACGAGCAACGCTTTCTGGATTTGAGAGAATTAACAGTTAAAAACTGTGGAGTACAAAGGTGTTTCAGCTGAAGGGTCTTCCTCTTCTAATGGAAGAACATAAATGTCTATGCTCAATTCGGAGAGAATCCAGACCAACAGGGAATATTTTTTACTTACTTGATCATTACAAGAATGCAAGCCTCAGTGATCTTACTACCTTGTAGTTGTTCAATTGTAACAGAATGAAACACATTTTCAGACCCACCGTTGCTCAAAATCTGCCACAACCTAAGTACCTGACTATATGCGAATGCGAGGATCTGGAGCAAATCATTGCCAAGGACGATGGTGAAGAAAGAGACCAAATTCCGGCATCATCAAAGGGCAATTTCCAACCTATATGTTTCTGTGCACTGGCAAAAATAAAAATTGGAAGCTGCAATAGAATGAAAAGTCTCTTTCCGGTTAGCGCTGCACTGCCAAAACTAGAAACAATCACAGTGGAAGGTGCTTCTGAGCTAAAGCAACTATTTGGAGATGAAAATGAAGAAGCAAGTGTCCTGGAAGAGAAACAACTACTGCTGCCTAAACTGTGGATGTTGGATCTCCTTCAACTGCCAAGCCTTATTACTTACTGTCCAAGGGGTTATCAGCTTGCAATTCCAAATTTGAGTTCTTCAATAGTTGAAGATTGTCCCAAGCTAACTATGACTTTCACTGTGAATGCCAAGGCATAGAAGTAGAGGTACCTGCAATTTTCACTGTTACAGATTTTTGTTTATTTGTTATATGCTACTGATTCTTCTTCTTAGTGTCCCAAATTTGTTTGGTTTCTAAGGCACCCTACATGATCAAGAATGATGCATCAGAAGGATGATTTGCTGCAGTTTATGGAGTAGCTAATCAAAATAGGACCCCTGGGATTGATACAGATTGGAAAAGGTGGAGAACATAACCAGATAAACTTCTACTACTAGACATGGAAGAATCATTTTCACTTCAACCCATTTGTATGTTTGATGATTTCATATTAAAATTCAAAGACTCAAAGCCACCATTTATTTATTTATTTGATCTTTTGGCTTTATGTCATTTGCCAAAAAAATGAAAGGATTTGAAACTTTTGAGTTTATAATTTTTCCCAAATTAAACTTTTTTTGATAATTTAATTTTCAATGATCTTGTAAGAATTGTTTAATCAAAAGTTTGAAATTGTAAACTGATTCTTGCTAGTAATTAAACTGTGAAAGAATTTAAGATTCTTTCTGGCTTTGAATATCCTCCGGGAAATGCAAATTTCTGAAATAATTGAAAATTATAAAAGTAAAAGACAATCAAAATCTAGATTTGATTTATGTAAAGAGACTTTTAAGAGTAATTTTGAATGCAACATTATCAGAATGTGCACTTTTAAAATAAAAAAGTAAATTAAATTAAAAAAAATTGAGTTTCGATATTACAAATATATAAACAATTCGAGATCCCAAATCCATTAGTTAGATTTAGATGGAAATTTTTAAATAAAGTTTGTAAAGTTTTTTAATAAAAATGATTAAATAATAATTAAAATTGATAAATTAAAAATTCTTGTTATAAAGATTAAGTGTACAAATTTTTTTAAAAAGTTTAATAAATTTTTATATGTATTTTTTATATAAATATTTTTAATAAAAATATTGATAAAATTCAATAATTTTAATTTAATATAATATTTATAAAAATATTATTTTTAATATAAATTACATATTAATTATGAATAAATATAATTTTTTACTAGATAAGATATTAAATAATAATTTTATTAATATAATTATATAAATATAAAATTTAATAAATAATCAAATATATTTTTTAATATGCATGGGACAGGACAGAACACTCTTAACCTGTCTCCTACTCCAATTTGATTTTCAAGAAGTCCTTAATCCCATCTTGGATTGAAAAAGTTAATATCTATTAGATCAGGACAAATTGAAATCCATCATATATAAGTTATTTTGTTATTTTTGTTTTTATTGATTTTTTTTAATAAAATTTATCTAATTAAAAAAATAAAAAAAAATGACAAAAAAAAAAAACAAATGAGATATTATGTGAATTTATTAAATTAAAATATTAAATAATAATTTGATTAATATTTAAATATAAAATTAAATAAATAGTACCTGAGACAGGCGAAACCTCTAAATTTATATTTGACCTCACTTTAATTTAAAAAAAAAAATTATGATCCAATCTAAATTAAAAATCACATCAATTAAATTAAAACAAATCAAAACTTATCGAATGTGAAGTATTTAATTATTTTATTTTTATTAATTTTTGTTTTTATAAAATTTATCTCATAAAAAATTTGAAAATATAAATTTTGGAGAGAAGATGAGTGTCACGTGGACAACCTGACTTTCCTTCAAAATTTATAAAATTAATATTATAGATAAGTACAGAAACAAAAGTAAATTTTAGATATGTCAATTAATCGAGATAAGGTGAGTTTTTACTCTATCGAATTCGACTTAATTTTATAAATTTAATATTTAAATTTTATATGATTTGATATTAAAATATTATTTTTATATTTAAATTCAATATGGTTCAAATATGTTTAAATTCACAACCAACTGACTATATTTGAAATTAATAAAATATTAATTTTTTAATACAAAATATTATTTAATATTATTTTTAAATATAAAATATTATTTTTAAATATAAATATAAAATTAAATAAATAATAAAAATTTATATATATACTAAGCCAATGAGATTGCACAAAACTCGATTTTGAATTTTTTCAAAAATACTCTATTTGAAATTTGATTTTTTTAAAAAATTTAACACTATAAATTTGAGTCAAATCAAAATATAATAAGTATGAATTAGATTATCAACTTAATAAAATTCCTTTGTATCATATCTTTTTTATGTATTTTAATACTTAGCGAAATTGAACTAATTTTCCCTATATATACATAATCATCCCAACTTGGATCATTTGTACCTGCACTTTGAATTAGAAATTCAATTTAGTTTTCTTTTTCTGCCAAATCATACATTTCGTTTGGATATATGAATATATATTCATTATCTATTGTAAATGAAAATTTTAAATTTTATAGATAAAATTAATAAGTTAATACATAGTACATTAAAAAAATTAAAATTAATTAAATAAAAGTGAAATAAGTGTTAATCTCTTAACAAACCAAAAAAATTCATTGATAACGTATAAAAAATAACTATATATAATTATATGAACTATTTACTACTATATAAAAAAAAATCAAATGGACCATCTAATAGATTAAGGAAAATTTTCTTAGAGTCGCCTCTAAATCTAAACATAATAATTTAAAATATAATATAATAATATAATATAATTTAAAATTTTAATGATAATTATATATGAATTTAATAAAATTAAAAATATATATTTTATATTTTTATGTTGACACAAATTATAACACATAATTTTTATAAAAAATATAATAAAATAATACATAAATTTTAATATTTTATATAATATGAATATATAAATTGTTAGATTTAACTAAATCATCTTATAAAAGTCATAAAATCCAAAATTTTTTGGCAAAAACTCGGGGAAAACAATTTAAGTAATTTTTTTCGACCATGGAAACTATGAATAAATTCTAAATTTTTATTCTAGTTTTTTTTTTTTTTTGTAATATCGAAAAATTTATGTTCTGAGTTTATAATGTTTTAATTTTAGTGCTCATGATCACCAGGCCCAATCGCACAGCCCAACACACACATTCCCCGAAAAAAAATCTTCAGCCCAGCTTAATCTAATTCCTATTTCCACGTGTCACCTCAACAATCGTCCTTTATTCAATTCCAAACAACAGAAAAAATCCTCAAAAGCCGAACCCTTGTTATAAAATTTCGATTACCAAATTAAAATTAAAAAAAGTTAGGGTTTCCCCTTCTCACGAAGATTTCTCTAATCTCTTTTCTTTATCTGCCAAAGATGATGCAACAACCACCAGCAGGAGCCGTAGCTCCGCCGCCGTCCATGGCTGCAGATCAGTCTCAAACCCTGCAGTACCAGCAACAACAGCAGTCGCAACCGTGGATGATGATGTCTCAACAACAACAGCAGGCAGGTCAGCCGGTTCCTCCACCTTCCGCTTGGAATCCACAACCCCTCCCTCCGCCTTCTCAGATGCAGCACTACTCCGCTGGTTCCGCTGCCGCCGGCTCCGGCGAGATTCGATCTCTCTGGATCGGTGATCTTCAGCAGTGGATGGATGAGAATTACCTTATCAACATCTTCGCTCACACAGGAGAGGTACTTTATTTGTAAAAGTGGTAAAAAAATAATATTTAATTAAAAGGAGAAAATATGTTATAGGCTATTATTATTCGCTGAAGTTAATATTTTTTATTTTTAATAATTCAAAAATATGATTCCTTTTTGCATTTAAATGAATTTCTTTTCTTTTCCCTGGCTTTTTTAGGTAAAGCAAAGAATAAGTAGTAAAAGTCTTAATAAGAAAGCTTAATCTTTTCCGTTTTTTTAGGTGGCTTCAGCTAAGGTGATTAGGAATAAGCAAACGGGGCTACCAGAGGGATATGGGTTTATCGAGTTTGTTTCACGTGCTGGAGCTGAGAGGGTTTTGCAGTCGTATAATGGTGTACAGATGCCCAATTCTGAGCAGAATTTTAGGTTGAATTGGGCGGCGCTTGGATACGGGGAAAAGAAGCAAGAGGAGGGTCCGGATTATACAATCTTTGTTGGGGATTTAGCTGCGGATGTTTCGGATTATATGTTACAAGAGACTTTTAAAGCTGTTTACCCATCTGTTAAGGGTGCCAAAGTGGTTAGTGATAGGACTACGGGACGGTCTAAAGGTTATGGCTTTGTGAGGTTTGGTGATGAAACTGAGCAGATTCGGGCCATGACCGAAATGAATGGGATTTATTGTTCAACAAGGGCAATGCGGATCGGGCCAGCTGCTAATAAGAAGCCTGTCACTGGTCAACAGTATCCAAAAGGTACACTCTTGTGGTTTATGTTAAGTTCATTATTTAATTTATTTTGATTGCCATATGAAGTTTGCTTGGTTGTGTGTAGTTTTTTATTTGCGATGATTTATGCTAGAGTAGTTTGACTGACAAGTTGAATGCTAGTTGGTTATTTTGTTTTTGTTTTTGAGTTTTAATTTTCTGAGGTGTGCATTTGTTACAGTGTCCTTAAAATTCGAATACTGTCAGTTATGCACTTGAAGATTGGCGGAATTTATACAAAGTCATTTCCTTCCAGTTTGCCTTTGTAAACTTGGGCACATTTAATTATATTAAAAACTTGCAAAAACTTATATAAAACTCATGTTGTCTTAAAGCAGGACACCAAGAGGCTCTCATTTTGGGGGGCCTGGAACTGATATCAGCTGAAATGATTCCACTTTAATGCGTGGCCTCATTTTAGGTCAGTTACTTTGTTTATGTCGTAAGCTTCATTTTCTCGTGGGAGTATTTGTGCTACATTCGCAAATTACATTTCCAGTTCCTTTTTACGTATTCCAGTCAAGTTCAATTTGTTTCAGTTTCCAACATGTTTCCATTAATTCTTTCTTACTTTTTTTACAAGTCCAGAAACTTTGTTTTTATTTCATCATGGACCAGTTCCCCTTTGGTACTTGCATATGTTTACACTCTCCTTTTTGCTTCCTTAAAATTCAAGCTTTAATGCTCAAAACTTGATGAAGCAGCCATATTTTTTAAATATGTCCATCTTGCCATTTTGTGGCTACCAATACACTCTTTTTAGGTTTCTGTTTTTGCAGAGAATGTTAAAGCATTATTAAAATTAGTTTAGCAGATAGGTTCTTTCTACTTGAATGTATTCTTTGAAGTTGAATTTGTGAATCATTCAATTTAAGCTCCAGCAACTTCCTCCCCCTTTCCCTTCCAAAAAATTGGTTAAAGAAAAGAAAAAAAAAAAAAAGAAAGAAATACTTTGTCAAGTGAGGTGAAAGGATGAGTCTCTGATTTCAATTTTCCTTTTCCCCTTTTTCACCCTCTTGTAAAGGGTTAATGAAATAAGAGGACCTTTTCTGATTCCCTGAGTTTAGTGTAATTAATGATTTCTTTTTCAGCTACTGTTGAGATTCATTTAATCTGATGCTTTTGACTTCGCCTGGTAGTGGTAAGCCTTGGTGTAACCCAAAAGATGTTTATGATTTACATGTTTGTTCTTTTGCATGCCATGGAAGGAATTATTTGAACTGCTTATTATTAACTGTTTTTTCTATCCATAATTGTATTATGTTATCTTAATGCTTTGGTTTTTTCAACAATGTTTACTTTGAATATTTTTTGGCCAATATGTTTACTTTGAATTTAGAGAAGTAATAATGCTATAACTGAAAATTCATTACATGATGTCTGTGAACAGGTTTGGAGTTTTCATAGCTAACGTGAAAATATTTACTTTTGGAAGATTTCTTACTGAATTAGTATTAACTATCAAGGTTTTATAGCAATATGAAAAATTGCCATTCAGGGATGGCACATGCATGCCTCGTCACTTTGTTTTGTGATCTCTTATCATCATCTATTCTATGGTAGTTTACATGTATTTGTTATTTGCAGCCACTTACCAGAATATTCAAGGAAATCCTGGCGAGAATGATCCAAATAATACTACAGTAGGTAGCTTTTTTATGTATAATATATGCTTTATTTCATGGTATGGCCGACTGAAATCTTACAAGCTTAAATGCAGATATTTGTTGGTGGTTTAGATCCCAGCGTTTCTGAAGACCAATTAAAGCAAATATTTAGCCAGCTTGGTGAGGTAGTTCATGTAAAAATTCCTGCTAACAAGCATTGTGGTTTTGTTCAATATGCTAACAGGTAAACTTTAAATACTTTCATGTATTTTGGCATTTGAAATATTATTGCAAGGTGTTAATGCATTTGGCAATATGATTTATTTCAGGACTAGTGCAGAGCAAGCGTTATCAGTTTTGAATGGTACCCTTTTAGGAGGAAGAAATGTTCGACTTTCATGGGGACGTAGTCCGTCAAGCAAACAGGTTTTGTATTTAAAACCATACTATTTTATATTTGAAGTCATGCTACTTATATTTCTGCTAAATAAGTGTTCAATTTATGGGAGTTTCAGTCTCAACCAGATCAGGCCCAGTGGAATGGTGGATACTATGGATATGCTCAAGGATATGAAGCATATGGATATGCGCCTCCTCCCCAAGATCCTAACATGTATTATGGGGGCTATCCTGGATACGGTAATTACCAGCAGCCAGGGGCTTACCAACAACCACAGCAGGTAAAAGTGATTTTATGAATTATTTTTACTTTCCTAGTTATATTCCCTACTCTTAGAGGAAGTAGAAAAACACAAGCATGCTGAATTTACTTTTTGACCCTTTGTTACTTTGGCTGGATGGAAGGGTATAAAAAAGAAAGTGAAATGAAAAGGTTGTCTATGCTCTTTCATATTGCAAGTCTTGTTGGTTGGTTTCTTACCTTTTGAATCTTCATGTCTAAATGCTGACTACATCTGCCATTCAAGAAATGGTTTATCGTCATTTCCTCTGACATTACATACGATTGTGCTTAATGTTTTCTTTTTCTTTTTCATTTTGCAGTAAGGTGCGGTTGTTGTACCGTGGCTCAAAACTCGTTCACTGTGATCCAAGGCCACTTAAGGTGTTGGTTTGATCCAGCGTGTTTGAATGTTGTGGGTTTTCCTTGGTTGCTGTACAATTTGTGGCTTTTCGTTTTTGGAGAGCGTCATGTTTCTTCATCCTCTTTTTATTTGTTGCTTCCCTTTCTTGGCTTCTTTTCTTTCCCATCACTTAACCTCTTTTCTTCTCTGTGATGTTGAGTTCTTCTTCTAGGCTATGGGCGATTTAATTGCAGGCTGATACAATTGCTATTTACGGTCTTAAATCCATAGTAGTTGTTTGGACTTTGGACTGATGCTTTTTAAATGGTTAGCAACTCCCAATGCTTTTTATTTGTCAATGTAGTTCACTCTTTTTAATGGTTATCATTATGAGAATAAAAAATTATTAGTATCTGTTGCAAAATGGATCCTCAGTTTTTCCCAGGTTCAATGAGCTGAATCAGGAAAATAATCCAATATCAAACGAAATATAACTCAACTTTATTTCTAATTCCAAATGGGATTTTCTTCATCTAAATTGGTATATGATAATCCAAGAAAGAAACATAAAAGAAATGCCCAATCATTAAATCAACCCTTCAATATCTCTCAGCCATTAATGAGCATGCCAAGTCACTGTCAATGGAAGACACAAGCTATTTATGTAAGGATTGTTGTATAATTCTTCTAAAACAGCCTGGGAGATCCATCTATAGGATGTTTCAGTATAATGCACACCATCCCAGCTAACATAAGAAGGGGGGTCATTGCAGCTGGTTCTTAGAGGAGGATCGCCACAAGCCATCGATGAACTGTAATTGTACTCACCTCCTGCTCCACAACATGCTGTTATAGTTTTTGTAAACCCTGGAATCATGCAGGAAAAACCCATGTAAACAACCCAAGTTTTAATGATCCTGATGAAAATATCCCATCTAATATTTTTGGAAGAAAAGTTACCAAATTGGTCGTGGGAATGGTAAAAACGCATTGCAATGTTATAATAGTCTGCATAAATGATGTTGACATGTGGATGAAGCTTCCGGATTTGATCAAGTTTTTTCTGAAGAAATTCGTTGTGGTATTGGGAGAAGTGGTTCAGCCATGTTATACAACCAGTTAAGGGATCATATTCTGTCTTATCTGAACCTTGAAAATAAGTTAGATATGCTGGGGAGCATCCGATTGGAAGGTTTCCAGGGACCAAAAATGTGACTGCCCCTAACTCGATTAACTCCTGCTTTGCATTGCCAAGTAAATTTTGTTAACATTTTGGATCCATTGGGATAAAATCAGCATTGATTTTCAAAATTTTGGGAAATTTTGTCATCAAAACTGTCAATATTTTAGCATGCTGGCAACCTTGGTTTCTTACATTTATTGCTGAAGCTATGGTCTGAGCAACAAGAGGAACAAACTCTCGAATCTCCTCAGGGTTTATTCCTTGCAGGAATGCATGGTTGTAATCATTTCCTCCAATCTCTCCCATGACAATCAAGGAGTTCCGGAGGAGCTCTTTGCAATCTGTGAGTAAGAGCATATTAGTATTTAAAACAAATATGGTAATGAATCAAAACTTAATTAAGTTGATTTATGCAATTATCCTTCTGATACAGTTATCCTTTACGTCTAGCAGGTTTCGGAAATATGGGAAGAGATAATAGATTAGTTGATACTTCAACATCAAACTCAGAGTTGGAAAATGAAGGAAAAAGCACCAATCAAGGGTAGAATAATAAATTGAATAAATGGTTTGCTTCATTTTCCGGAAAGTACAAATCCTCTCATTTTCGTTCCTATCAAACAGAATCTAAAAGAGGAAACAAACACTTACCTGAAGAAGATGAGCAAAGATACGACAAAGCATCTTTGAAAAAACCCAACTCAACTCCCAAAGAAACGTTTGTAGATGGATTCTTGATTCCTCTGTCCTTGAAAAACACATCATCAAGTGCTGTAGCACCCACCACAGCAAAATTCACACCTTTCTCAAACTTTTTTGGTCTTCCATTTTCATCTCCAAAATATGGTGGTAAAAATGGGAGTCCAAAACCTTCAGCTGCAAAACAATGAAAGAAAAATTAAAAATTAAAAAAAATAAATATAAAAAAAGAAACTGTATATTATAAGCATAACCAGTGTTAAAGCATGTAGACATGCCAATGAAATCAATAACCAGGCGGCCATCGGAGCATCTCCCAGTTGGATAACCAAAAAAGGTCCGTCCATAAGGGGGAAAATCAGAGTGGGCAAGCTTGCTGGATTGTGAAAGTGCAAGTTGAAGTAAGTTCCCTGTATCAGCTAAAGAATCACCAAAGCTGAAGATTGATGTGAAGCATCCATTGACATGTGAGATGATGATTGTTATGCTAAATAGAAAGCTAATAATTACATGTTTCAACAAGGAACGTGATGAAGAAAAAGCCATTGATAACGTGTAAGAAGAAGTTGCAGACCAGTGCTTCTGGAGCTCCGGTTGGTAAACTTGTATCCACCAAGTAGGATTTATACCATTAATTTTATTCATGCACAGATGAAAACTACTTTTCTCATATGTGTCGTGTTATCTTTTCATTGGTCTTTTTTTTTTTTTTCTTCCCTCGGATTTCTCCTTTTCCTTTCTTTGCACGTGTGAACACCGTTTTTCCTTAAAGCGACGCCACGTGTCGAACTCTGGTTGGATCTTTTTTGGGCTTTTTTTGGCATTGTCATTTTTTTCTTTGTTTTTCCTTTAAAAAATAATAAATTTTTTTAAATTATGAAAAATATATATTTATAAAGATTTTATTTTTATTACGTGTAGGATTCATTTATGCTAAATTTTTTTGTTTTAGTATTTATAAAGATTTTATATTTATTATGTGTAGGATTCTTTCTTTTTGCTATCATGTGCCATTTTTTGGATTTTACATTTTTATTTATTTAAATTATTTAATAAATACTTTTAATAATTATAAATTTATTATTATAATTTATAATTATTTAAGGGTCGGATTATTCGTCTAAACTTAAAAGCTTATCTAAGTTTTAAAAAGATTTGGACAAAAAAAATTAAAACCTATTAAACAAATTTGACACATTTTTTAGATTTATTTAAATTTCGAATAAGATTTTTTTATAAAAATTTTAAAATTTGAATCCAATCCAGTCAAACTTAGATTCACATATGTATAATTTTTATTTATTTATATATATATATATGAATTATATATAAATTAATTTTTTTAATAAAAAATTAAAAATAAAAAAGTATATATATTTTATTAAACTTAATTTTTAATTTTTATTTTTATATATATGTGAATTGAATAAAATTTCATTAAATTTAATTTAATTATTTTTTATTATATAAATTAAGTTTAATTGATGAATTTGAAATTTATTTTTTTAATTTAGGTCGAGCTTTTAATTAGTTCATATAATACCTCTCCTATCATAATAACAAAAATACCTTTTATAATATAATTTATCAAAATAATTATAATACCCTCTAAGCATTATTATGAAAATACCAATTTGATTACTTCTTAATTATGTATTAAATTTTAACATTCATATAATAATATGAAATTAATTACTTTAAAAATAATCATAATGTCATTTTTATTATTTATCAATTAAATTACATATATCTAAATTGATTGTAACGTCCCTCTTTTTATCATTAAATAAAATAATTATAATGTCCCCTCTTAACATATTTATTAAAATATTTCTCTTATCATAATTGATCAAAATTAATAAAATGCCCTATTACCAAGATAACTAAAATGCCCTTCTACTAACATTTACCAAAATTACCATAACATCCATTCTATCATAATTATAAAAATATTTCTCATATTATAATTTGTCAAAAATGTTATAATACCTTTTTGTCGTAATAACGAAAATGCCTTTTTATTACTTCATATTAAATTTTAACATCCGTATAATTATACGAAAATGATTCCTTAAAAATTATCATTATGTGTTTCTAATTTGACAATTAAATTATATGAATCCAAATCGGTTATAATGCCTTTTTTTTTTTAGTTAATTAAAATTATTATAATATCTCTGTTAACATAATTATTAAAAAAAAAATTTTTATCACAATTGACTAAAGTTATTATAATGTTCTTACAACCATAATTATAGAAATATCCTCTTATTATCATTAGATAAAATTACTATAATGATCCTCCTATCATATTAAAATTTTTTATTTTTTTAAAAAAATAAAAATTCATACTTATTTAATTACTATTGAGTGACACGTTCAATTTTCTTTTTATTTTTGTTAAAAATTATATTTTTAAAAATAAAATAAAAAAATATTTATATTTTATTATTAAATAAACAATTTATATAATTTATATTATATAAAAATTAAAAAGTTATAACCCCGGGCGAAGCCGGGTCGTTCTTCTAATTATAATTATTTTTTCATAAGTATTCCATTTGTCTAATTTTTATTAGGGAAAATTATCCATGAGCTGGAGTCAAAGCATTATATCTTACATGAATATAGAAAGAAACTTGAACACACAATTGGTTAAAAGAACAGAAAAGAGCGGACATTTTAAAGAAGATACCAAACATCATTGGAAGCTAATTTGCAAAGGCACATATCTGTCTCAGTTAGTTCTTTCTGTTTCTTTTTTTTTTTTAACCCAATCAATGAGGTTATGCTTTTTTTTTTTTAACATTAATGAGGTTTCTTTTAACCAAATTGGAGTTTGTTGATGAAATTTACATGCCACTGGCCCCTTTGCAGGTCATTATCAAATAAATTTCCTGACTGTATCCAAATCCTACCAATCTGGAAAGCAAAAAAGAAGACCAACATAGAAAATAATTAATGGCAGAATTGAAAATTGAGTTGCTAACCCTTCACACCTAACTTTCTTTAATATAACCTATTTTTCCTTAGCTAACACCACTTCTGTTTTCGTCAGACTCACGTTAGCAATTAGCAAATCCCACGTTTTTCTTGGGAATGGGGGCATCGGTGAAGCACTTGAAAGCCAAGGTAGAACCTGCTAGTTTTGTAGGTTAAGTGGCTAACTGCCTTTCAAATTTAACTATTCTATCATATACTTTGATGACTAAACCCAGTGGTCATCATAGGACAAAAGTGAAATGCTCTGGAAAAGACAAAATTGTACATTGTTGATTGGGAACAGAAAGGGTCGGCTGTATTGGGTTGGGGATGAACTAATTCAAGGTCAATAGGAGTTTTTCGTATAATTTACGAGTGCATTGAGTATAATAACTTCAGAGCAAGTTCTTCTTGTTCTGCCACAGAAATAGAATCAGCATTGATGCTTGCAACAGCCTTATTTTCTTCTCTTTCACCATCATCACTATCACTATGGAAGTATACTTTAGACCTTTTACGTTTTCTGTTTGCATCTGATTCTCCTTCTGAATCAGAAAGATCATCCTCATCTTCTTCATCATCCTCTTCCTCCTTCTGCCCTTTCTTCAACTTCATCTTCTTCTTGATCCGTTTCTCCCTAAGCCGCTGGCGCTCTAAAAGCTTGTCTTCTTTGTCCACCTGCTTCAACTCTTGCCTCATTTTCTTGTAGTACTCATCCTTTTTGTCTGCAATACAGAAAGCACGAGTTGAAAGAGCATCAAGAAGCAGCAATTCATTCAAAAAAGTCATATATTTCTGCCAGGGAAAAAAATCAAAAGCAGCATCAAATTTTGAATGACATATGATGTTATTTAGAACCATTCAAGTAAGAATTGAATTACTTGTACAATTACATTTTCTCCTTACTACATAAGAAATAGAAAACAGGAGATCAAATCAATTAACAGATCAAACACTAAAAGCTGCAGAAGAGTAGCACAAGACTGAGAAGCCTATAACCTTCAGTAAACAGAAGTGATAATGTATACCTTGGTCAAGCAGAATGTTGCCACTCTTCTTGTCAGCCAACATGGCAAATGGAGTCTGCGTGTTACCTTCCTCATCAAAGACCACCCTTGTTCCCACAGGTCTATGAACATTGATCTTCAGCTTTTTTTTCTTCAAGACCCGTGTTGCCGGCCTAAAGAAAGAAACCCAACTCAAAAATTGCTTTTGAATAAAGGAATACAAATAAAACAAATCATTAGGGTAATGCTAGCCAGAGACATCCACAATTCATCTGATCTAAATTGATCTACTGATTCAAAAGAAAACAGACAAGTATCTCAGCTTACCAACTAAGCAGGTAAATTCTACAAGTAAAATCAACAATTATATCAAAATAATTAGCCATTCAACCTACTTGCATGTAAATAAAAAATTTTGGCACTATTTCATGACCATCTTTATGTTTGTTCTATATGTAAGATATATAAGCAAGGGGCATACATAATATCCCCAATCTCACTGGTATTCCCTTCTCCCACATCCTGTGTATCATCCTTCAGCAGAAGATCTTTTTCCACTTTATTGTCTTTGACATCTTCTACGAGTAGATCTTCTTTCCGGATAACTGGCCCATTCTCATCGTCAGAGATTTCTGATTCAAGAGAAGATTTTTCTGACTCCATTTTGCTTTTATTTTTTTGCTTCAAGAACCTGACCTTGGGAGTCATTGGTAAACCAAGTGATGCTGAATATTCATCAACAGGCAGTTTCATCACATCAAAAACCTCTTTATCTTTTTGAATATGAATAGAACGCAAATATGTGATAAAGGCCCTCTGAGCCAGATGCTGCATATCGGGATATTTGACTAGTAAAGCTGACAATAATCCAGAAACAGATTGCAGCCTCTTTGTATTTGCCTGGCGGCATCATAATAGTAAGGTTAGCATACAAGTGGCAGACATCAGGATTTGATTCATCATGTAAGGGTCTTCTAAATATGAGATCAGGAAAGGAAGAAAGAATAATGTGATTAATCTACCTTAACGAACTGTATTGGTATTTTTGCCGCCTGTAACTTTTCAAGCATCTTCATTTCAGAAGGCATCAGAAATAAAACTGACCTTCCTCCAGAAAGATAGCGAGCAGTGCGGCCAACTCGGTGTATATAGGATGCAACATCTTCTGGACAATCTACCTGTTAAGACAAGAAAACATGCCCATTGAGAAAATGAAAACAAAATCTCCTGTTTTTTTTCTTGAACAAATTTTTACCTGCACAACCCAGTCAACTGCTTTGTTAAAATCAAGTCCTCTTGAGGCCACATCGGTTGAGAAGAGAACTGAATGAGACTCACAGAACTGGGAATATATACCCATCCTCTTCTCTTGATTCATCCTTCCATGAAGACACTTTAAGGGTATTCCAGGGCGCAGTTTCTTGAATGCTTCAAAGACAAATTTAACCTATGAAACAGCATGTATTCGCATCATCATTACTCCCAAGGATAGCAAAAATGAACACAAACAGCACTGAAAACAGAGAACAGAGAATCAGTCATGCCATTAGAAAGACATGGAGCAAAGGAAAGTTTTTTCCACCATCTACCTACTCTAGAAAAAGATATCAATAACCAAAGGTTTAAATTTCCAACCAATAAAAATTCTAAAAACCTAAGAAAGGGGTGAAGACCCTGGAAATCACTTGTTTTGCAATCCACCACTACTAAATTCCTACACTATTTGATAAAAAATGCAAATAAAGATATCAAATTCCTACCAAGACAGCAAGACATTTGCAAAATTTGCTAATGAAGAACCAGCAGAAATCACTTGTATTTTAAGTTTCAACACCCAATTACAAATCCCTTAAACAGAATATGTTAGGGTTACACAACATAAATAATGCAAACATACCTCTTTGCAACTTGAAAGAAACACAAGAATCTTTGATCTAAGATGTGCCTTTATAAAACTCCACAACATGTCCAACTTTTGGTCAAGTGGAACAATCATTGCAGTTTGCTGCAAGCCATTGGGAGTGGCTGTCACAGCTTCCTGATGCACACTGATATACTCTGGGTCTTTCAAACTGAGTCTTGCAAGATCCTGAACTGACTTTGTTTGGGTAGCCGAGAAAAGCAATGTTTGTCTATGCTTAGGTAGCTGCGATACAATTGCATTTAAAGTCTTCTTAAAACCAATGTCAAGAATACGATCTGCCTCATCAAGGACCAAAACCTGTTCCCTGGCCAGAAAACTTTACCCAAATAAGCAGCTAAACAGAGCACTACAAAGTAATATATCAAACAAGAAAAGAAAAGACAAGCCACCAAAAAATGAAACAAATTAAGACAAAATTATGTTGACCTGAAGCTGAGAACAATCAAAATTTGGAGTCTCGTCCATGTGCTGAAGAAGACGACCTGGAGTACAAACTAAAATGTTCAGCTCATTCACACGCTCTTTCTCTGTATCAACTCCCTTGCGACCACCAATTAGAAGGCCAGCACTAAAATTATGATGCTTCCCAACAGCTTTTAATACATCAAAAAGTTGACCAGCTAGCTCCCTTGTGGGAGATATTATGATGGTGCCTACTCCATCCTCGGGACCCCATCTCTCTCTATACAGCTTCTCCAGGACCTGAAATAAACAATCACTCAGCATTACTTAAAATTATCAAAAAGGTCCAGAAACATTAACAAAACAACTTAGAATCAGTTAGTTTTCTGATATCACAGCAGTTCAGGAAAACCATCTCTCATTGTTCATTTTATATCTTCATCTCTAGATTTAAATCCAACAAATAAATAAAAGAAAATATATCTAGTCAGAAAAAACCAAATCAATTCACTTTAAAATAACCTCATCATAGCTACAAAATCAGAAAGGAATCTCAAAACCTCAAAATCACAAGATTTCCTTCCAATTTTCTTATAAACAAAACAATTAATAATAATCAAATTGAATATTAATAACATTAATAACAAATAATACAAATTAATAATAATAATTAACAGAAGCCTTAAAATCCCAAAATTCCAAAAAAAAAATCCAACTAACCGGAATAACAAAAGCAAGAGTCTTTCCAGACCCAGTCTTAGCCGCGCCAAGAATATCTCTCCCACAAAGCGCGTGAGGCAAAGACGCCACCTGAATATCAGTCATCTTCTTAAACCCACCTTCTTCTAACCCATTTTTCGTCCTCTTTGATATAGGCAGCTCATGAAATTTCCTCGCTCCCGCGTACCTCGAGAATGACACGACACCATTCGGGGCGTCGACAATTCGACCAATTGGCGACTTGGACTTGAGCGGGTCAAGAGATAACGGGTTGGAACCGGATTCGGGTTTCTGGGATTCTATCCATCCGTTTAGGACCTCGATTTCTTGGAGTTCGTTGTTCCTGTGTTGTTTTCTGGCGGTCCTCGATTTGGGTCCTCGCATTTTTTTAAAATTTGGCTTTTTTGGGGTTTTTGGAGGACAAAAAATGTTGAGAGCTTTGTTTATTTGTGATTGAGGGTTTAGGGTTTTCCGCAGGGTTTCTGCAGTTTTAACAGACGGTTCTTTCCAACCATTTTTTATTTTTTCTTATCGGAAGATAAATTAAAGAGGAATGCTAGGAACTGTTGTTTGAACGACCGCGTTTTAAATAAACCACGTCATCGTAAAATTTGATATTAAGTGTAAATGATACGTCAATGCTAAAAAATTATTTGAGTTCGAATAAAATAAAATTAAAATTTTAATTCGATTATAAAATTAAATTTGAGTAATTTGATTTATTGAATAAGTCAAATTTAAATTTTTTAATGTTTTATTTAAATAATTTAAAATTTTAATCAGATTATTATATTTAATATATATTTTTATTATTTTAATTAAAAATTATTATTTTATATTTATTTATATAAATTTAAATTTTAATTTGAATTTAAATATAAATAATTAAATGTAAAGTCGAACATAAAAATTAAATTTATTTTTTAATTAATAAATAAATTTAATCAAATGAATTTAAATAATTTAATTTTTATTTTAAATCAAATTAAAATTTAAAATTTAATCAAATTAAAATTAAATTTCAAAAAATAAATTTTAAATAAAATTTAAACTTAAATTTTTTATTTTATTGACTCGATTGTAATACATCAGTTATTGATTTTAGTATTTATTTTAATATTTTTTTAATAAAATGGGACTCAATCATTTTCAAAAAATTTTATTACACAAAAAAAAACTAAATATAATATTATTGATATTTTCTCACTCAAGATATTTTTTTAATCACTCAAAAACCTTTTTTTTAATCAAACATTCAAGAATCTATAAATTCAAGATAATAAATTAAGCAACACCATCAAAGTGAAACTTGAAAAAAACTAAAGAACACCTACTAATTATCATAAATTTTGTTCTAAAAAATGTTCAAATTATAAATTTAATTCAATTTTTTTTTCAATTTAGCAAACAATACCTTACTTAAAATGTAAAAAACAAAAAAATAAAAAAAATATTAGTACAATATTAAAACACACTTATTTTACAAAAATAAAAATAAAAATAAACAATCATTGTTACTCCTAAATTATATTCTTCAAAATAACTTATGATAAATATTTTTTTAATTAAATTTTGTAACAGGGGATTGGAATAGAAAGCTTATAACATTTAAAACAAGATCCCAATCAATTACTCATCAAATATATTTTCATTAAAATTATAAAAGAATTTTAAATTATTATAAAAAATATATCACTTATAATTATCAATTGACACAATTATAAATTTGACTATCTATAATATGATGAAAATTTACATGATTTTTTTAATGATTATATAATTATAAATTTATAATAAAAATAATTATAAATAATATGTTGTTAAATTTTTTTTTTTTTAAATCCCAATCTAATGAGATTAGGAAAAAATTGTGTAAGCTTGGAGATTGAATGTAACTTATTCAGATACATATCTCTTATTATATATAAATGTAGATTAGAGATTGAATATTATTTTTAATATAAATTATATTTTTATATATAAATATAACATTTTATTAAATTAGTCTATTTAAAAGTTTTTCTTTTTAAAATATAATATTTAAAAAAGATTTTACTAATTTCATTTTTTTTTGTCTTTCTAAGAATTATTTACAAATGCAAAAAACATGGTATAAATGTAAATTAGAGCATAGAAAGAACAAAGAAAATTGCCTTTTGTCTTCTTTTTTGCATTTTTTGATTCCCTCTATTCAATCTACCCTCTGCAACTTCAGATCTCTGTTAAACGTAGAAGCTTCATATAAAAAAAAAAATTCCAATTCAATCAACTGGAAAACAGAGCTAAAAAAGGGGAAAAAAACAGAGATGGGACTCAAAAACGGAGCAGAAGAAGAGAACTGTTCAATGAACGAAGCTTTGCTGTTTGCTACCATGTGCATCATTGGTCTGCCAGTGGATGTGCACTTGAAAGATGGCTCTGTTTACTCTGGAATCTTCCACACTGCTTCTGTTGAAAAGGAATTTGGTGCGTTCTGCTTTTCAGTTTTGAGCTTTTCTGGGTTTCTTGTGGCATTACTTTTTTTACCCTAAATCAATTCTGGGTTTTGATTGTTGATTGAAATGATATCTGGGTTTTGGTTTTTGTATTTAATTGTTGTGATTTTGTTTGTAAATTGGATGAGATCAGATTGGTTTCTGTCTTAGCTACTAAGAAATAAAAAAGGAAATAAAAAGGTTTTAATGTCATTTTTTATTGCTCTTACTGTTTTTGTGCAAAGGTTACAATTTTAACATGGACATGGAGTTAGCTACTCGATTAAAGAGCATTATTGTTGCAGGGATCAGATTAAAGGAGACATTTTTATCGAAGGCCCCATTTTGGTTGTTATTTTTCTTACTTGCTTTTTGCTTTTATACGGAACAACTATGTTTGATTGTGTCTTTCATTCAAGTTATTCGCTATTTTGTTTTTTTAGTCTTTTGAGTAAGTAAAAAAGAAACTAGCAATGCAAACAATTAGACTAAGTGAACCCTGTCTAATATGTAAATATGTAATATGGCTCAATCATGGTGACATTTTACTTTTCAGAAACCAATGTAGTACAAAATGAAGTACTTGAATCTTTTCTATTTGGGGAGATAAGCTTGCGGTTAAGTCTAATTGTTTGTGTTAATTGATGGTTTCTATCTCTATTTGCTATGTTGACTTTTGAGGATGATTATTTAATTAGTTTGTGTTTCATTAGGTATTGTTCTGAAGAAAGCAAAATTGACTAAAAAGGGGAGATGTGCCACCAATGTTGCAAATGGCAGTGTAGTGGAGACACTTGTAATCCTCGCTGGTGATCTTGTTCAAGTTGTTGCTAAGGTATAATCACTCTGGTGATCTTGTACAAGTTGTTGAGTCTCGGGAATTTTGTTTGTTTGATGTAACATTGAATGGTCTGTTTGACATGTATTGATATTGTGTGTAGGGAGTCCCACTTCCTTTTGATGGTTTTTCTGGAAATATAGCTCATGGTAATGGAGAAGCTGCTTTTCAAATTCAACCTTCTTCTGCCAATCCACTGAATGGGGCCAAGAAATTCAATAAGTTTACCATGGATAAAAGAAAAAGTTATAGGAAAAGGTAGCCAATAGAAATTTGTGTCAAGGATACAGAAATTTTGGTTTTGTTATTATTACTTTTGGCTTGTATAAATTCATTTTATTTTGCCTATCAAAGCAGAAATTCATTCCAAAATGAGAATGGTTTTGCTGATGGTTTTATACCCACAAAAGCTGGAAAGGAACATGAAGGTCAAAATCCTATGGGAAATTCAAAGGGAGTTGAGTATCAGAAACAAGATGATACAAACATCGAACAGGTAAATTTTTCCTGCTCAAAACTGTCTTTTAGTTAAGCCTTTCTTTTTTGGGAAAAATGTGAAGCAGATGCCAAATAGATATTAACAAATACCTTTGATCTTTTAATTATAAAGAAAATGTGTATAGAATGGCCTTCTTGATGGGCATCAGTTTGATCAGATGCTTCTACTATTCCTGAAAAGTTTTTGTGCTTCCTGTGGAAGATCCAATCATATTGCTTAGATCATCTGACGGGCTGGTGTTTTCTTCAAGGAAACCATAAAGTAAAGGAATCAGTTTGAAAATAACATACATTCTGTAGGGAAATATTGGCAGAGAGTGTTGATGCACTTTTCATCATTTTCTCTTTCAAAATTTTTCAAATTTTTTTTTTCTTTTTGCAATGCAGGACAAAGATGCTTTTGGTGCCACTATAGCTGGGAGGTACACTACTGGCTTTTCCTTAACTATTCGTGTTGGTCAAGTGCCACACTAAATTTCAAATCATGGTATTGGCCGAAAAAAAAAAAAAGCCGTTTTCTAGTTGAAAGATCTATGTTTAGCCATGAACATGGAAACAAAAACAACTAGATTAAAGCCAAGTCAAAGAGCTGGAGTTGGTCTCACCTAGCTGGAACTTGACTCACTTGTCTCCTACTCGTAATATTCCCAAAAAGGAGAAAAGTGTCTACTTAACTTATCCCATTTGTTTTTATTCTCTCTTTATAATGTTTACAAACAAGGACTCTGAAATTACATTAACATCTCTTACATGAGGTTAAGGAAAAATTTTAAAGCAATATGGTCATCCACAATGTAGAAATTGCTTTATGAATGTTAGTATAAAAAATATTGCTTCTATTTGGTTTTCTCTTTGTCCTTTCCATCCAGGCCCCAGCTTTGGTTTTTACAAATATAATTTCTCATTTCATTGCTTAAAGAAAAGAAATGAAATTTGCATTTTGAACACCCTACCTTGTGTTTGTTTTGGATATATGTAACTTGGCCAACATCATATTCATGTCAGATTCCTTCCACGTGTGCAAAACATTATATCAATATATGACTTTTTGATATTTTCATATGTACAGCAACATTTTATCTTTCTTATTCTCAGATTCCTGTCATTTATATTTCTGACAGACAGGTTGGAGATGATATGTCACAACTTTTGCAGGATGAATGTGACCGAAAGTTTGATTTTCATGTGGAAGAGGGTGTAAGCCATGACAAGCTTACCTATTTTCTTTGCATAAACCTACAATTAAAACTAATATTCACTCACTAATGAAATTGTTTTCTGCAGGCCAAGGAAGTTCAACACTCAGTTTCAAGCCGCGAGTCATCTGCTCTTGATACTTTTAAGCCAGGTTTCAAACTATCTGAATCTCCTCTAAATTGAATGGCATGCCTCGTCTTAGATGTGAAAGTTTCGCTGTGTTAATGGTCTTTTGAATTGTCAACCGTAGTTTTAAGGTGAAGAGTTGTATATTGGTGTCTTTGTGCACACTGAGGTTTCAGCCTTGTTATGTCAGAGAACTGGTTAAGGAAGTTTACACTTTTGGTCACTGCATAACCATTAGCACGTGATATGAAAAACTACAAAAATGAGCCTTGCCACCTTTTGATCATTAATATTCTTAACACAACCTTTTTATATGATGAAATACACTTAAGATGGTCTCCCTGCCAAATGGGGGGAATGCTATCTAGATTTTCTTGGTAGATTATGCTGTGATTTATTATGTAGTATCATAAGTTTTCACCATTATTGTAAGCCTGAATATGTGTCTATTCTTCGATCTGTTTTACTGTTAAATTTTGCAGTGGATGCCTGCCTTACTCAAGTAAAACCTGATGAGGAAGGAAACACCGAGATGACAACTAAGTTGTTGCTTAGTGGAGCACCTCATGATACTCCAATGGATGGTAAACTTGACAATCAATGCTGTGAAAAGCCAACTGCAACAGAAATTTACCAAGATGCTGTTTGTTCTGGAGTTTCAACTTCTACTAGTCCAGTTACTGATGTTCCCTCAGAATCATGCCAGAGTTCATTTGCTACTCCAACTGCCATAGTCCCTCCACAAAGTTCAGAATCAAATAAAAACTACAAGGTAAAACAGCCATATTAGATTTGACTTGTAATAACAAGCAGACAGAATGGTGGTGGATCCCTTTCTCTTTGTTTAAAATTGTTTGAATGTCTATATAATGAGAGATTGGTAATGAGATTGCTGATGCCTTAATATTACACCCTCAATATGCTAGCCCCATACTTATATGTTTCATCAAGTTGGTAGCAGCTTATACTTTGATTTGATGAGTTAGTTATCTTAGTTACCACTATTGGTACAAGATTTCAAGTGGCTATCATAACATAATCTTCTCTGTCCATGTTGATGGTTTCTTATTTTAATGTAATTTCTTTTATCAGGAATTTAAGCTTAATCCAGGAGCAAAAATTTTCTCTCCATCTTATGCAAGTGCCATATCGGCGGCTCCTCCAATAGTACCAGCAGTAGCAAATGTGTCTTACATACCAGGAAACTCTCCTATGGTAGCTCTTGCTGGTTCTCAGCCAGATGTTGAGATCAGCACTTTTGCACCTCGTACATCTGCTTCTTCTAAGTTTGTCTCTTATGGCAATGTAACAGCTGCAACTGGTGTCAGTGGTTCTCAATTTTCCCAACCCGTACGTGTTCTATGGGCTTTTGTATTTCATTAATCTTAAAGTTAGATCTTTTTTATTTCCATGATATCTACACTGGACTGCCTATAGGACCACATTTACCCCATTGCATCCTCCCCATTTTCCCTTCATTTCCTTTCTCTTTTTATAATTCTCATTATATCATCCAAAAATCTTCCTCAAAGGACTTGAAAATGTACTCTGCTGCCTTTTGAGATCCTTCAAGTTATACACACACATCATTACTCTCTTTAAACCATAAGCAATTTCATCAATATTAATTTATTTCCTTTTCAATGAAGAATTGCTCGAATTCCAAGAGTGACGAACCATTTTGGTGTCATTTGGCTGTAGCCTGTTTGAATCTTCATATGATTATCATGTCAACTTTATAATGACTAGAGAGTTATTACTGTATTTATTTGTGAATTATTTGTAGTTCTGATTATATTACTAACTTCATTTTTGTTTTTGGCTCTAGATTGTTGGGCAGATGGGGAGTAGAACGCAGCCACTTAGATATGCTGGTCAATATCATCCTGTTCAGGCTGCACCAGCATATTTGACTCCAAATTCTCAAGCTGTAAGCAAAAGAAGGAACTTTTCATCACTATGTCGTTTTGGTTCCTTTTATGCCTGCATAGATGGGGCAGGAATTATGATACTTTCTAACTTTTATTTGCTGATGTAGTGGTCATTTATGAGTTACTAATCTTTCTTTGTCTACCCCTTTCTTTCTCTAGGTTATGTTTGGACGATTGGGACAGCTTATTTGTGTGCCTGTTTCTCATGTAAGATGTGATACCTGCAAATTAATGAATTGGCCTTATTATCATTAAAGCACTCTGACATGAGAATTTCTACTGTATAGAACAAAATGTGTACCATTTGCTAGAGATTCGTAAGAGCAGCATTGTAGAATCCACATTTAGGATGTGGTAGGATAAATCTTGTGATGCATCCCCTTAGAGCAATACATACAATAAGCAACTTACTAGTTCATATATGCTGTGTTAGGACAAATGAGTTTACAATATTTGATCAGGACAATCATAGCTGATGAATTGTCTAGTCATCTTACTTTTTCATTGTCTTTTTCCTCTTCCTTTTCCCCCGTTACCTAAAGAATCAATTTCATTTACTTTCACCTGTCCATTATTGATGTAAGTTAAATATGATAACTGATTTTTCCCTCCCAGGCAAACAATGTTGCCAATGTGACTAAAGTGAGGCCATGTGAGTTAATTAAAAAACAGATAAAGAAAATGGCATACTGCAAAGATGCACTCTTGTATTCAAGGAGAGAACTGTTGTTTTATTACTACATTACTAAATTGCTTTTTTATTTCATTGAAGGATTTGGTTCAGGGTGCAGCAGCTATCTCTCCAGTACCTGCACGTCCTCCTTTGACTCCGCATCATGTCCAATTGCCAAAACACCAAGGTATTTGCATGTGTATTGTGTAGTTTTCATTTGTCCTTGTTGAATAGAACAAAGTAACCTTATTAGTTGTCACGATCTCATAGCAGGATTTACTGTTCTTTGCAGTACTGCAATCGTGGCTATAACCCAATTATTGTCTTCTTGATATATAGTGCAACCTTATTTTGTTCTCAAGCCACCCCTTGTGAATGCAGGAAGTGCACCAGGCCAAGCATTGCAGCTTTGTGTACCTCAACCTTTCATTGCCGGTGGACAGCAACCATTGGCAGTGCCAAGCCACGTTCCATATATGCAGCCTCCCTTCCCTGCTAATCGTCCCATACAAGTCCCAGGATCTAGTGGTCTCTTTAGCACAAAGCTTCCATGAAAATATGTTACTTTGTTAGTATTACCCTTTGTTTCAGTTTGTTTGAAGATAATAAAAATTTTGGCCTATAAAGTTTCATTTTTTGAGAGCATCCAGCCTTGAGTCAGTTTCATTGTTTTATCATCATTCAAGGGTTATTCCTTTTTCCATTCTTTCTGGTTAATTGATGATGAAAAACATGATATATTCTGTACTAAAAACGACAGAAAATGAAAAATATAGAGAAAAAAGATGAAAGGGAAAATCATGATTTCATTTTTCTCTACTATTTTTCCATTTTTTGAAAAAAAAAAATCAACGTGACGGTAAACATTCTAATCAAGATTTGTGTTTCACTAAGGTGATGACAGCAAGGTGACAGTCAATCAATGATAAGGTGGTAGAAGAATGAAGGCTTATGTATGGCAAGGTTTAACCCAGTGCACGAGTCAACCTGAATCCTTGAACAAGCAGGGTTCTAGAAAATAATAACCTTGTTGGACATCATTGATCATTTGCAAACATTCTCCATTTTTTTACCACTTATCCATGGTCACTAATGATTCAAGATTCATTCAGAGACATTTAGTTCCCACGTAATATGCTTGACTGTAGCACATACTTGACTCTTGGATGATCATAAGGAAGCCGCATACATTTAACAAGGTTTTGGGTTTAGCGTCATATACTAAGTTATGACAGTTTTTATAAATCTATGAAGTGAAATTAAGCGTTAATTCTAAGTAATGGAAACAGTTCTGATCCTAAGGGTTAGAGCAAAGAAGATCCCATGCAGACCCTTCAAGGAAGCTCCTTCACCTAGTTTAGGATCGAAAACATTTTACATAGTCTATCTGGTTCAACTAAAACACTCTACAACATGTGAGCTAGCCCAGAAGCTGCTAGTAACAATGCCTGTTGAATTCGATACTTGAAACCTGTGAATACTTAAATGGAATAATGCATTTTTTAATCTCCAAGCTCAGTTTCTCCGGAACCAATGGCTGGCTCTTCAGTCCGAGATGCTTGGTTTTCCCTCATGTTTTCTTGAACAGCCTTGAAAAGAAGTGCAGTATATCAGTCTACGTCAAACCTCAGGTGTATAATGGATTACTCAATATGGAATTAAATTCTAGTTCAAAGTTATCATACCTGCAACAGCTCAGTCATCTTGCCAGTTCTAAAATTTTCAGGTTTGAGCACAGAAGAGTGAGCAGGCTGTACAGCTTGTAGTGGTTCAATAGAGAGTGGCTGATCATCTTCCTGGTTATGTCCAGAATTTTTGACAGTCAAATTACCACCTTGAGCATCCAATGGTTGGGAGGGGACTTGAATTCTTTTCATGACTTCAGTTAATAGTTTCTCAAAAGGCATGCCAGTCATTGACTTGGCTTCCTTCTCCTGCAAAACCTCTGCTGGGGGTTGATTAAATGAAACAGTTTCACTTTGTATGCCTTTTGGCACAGTGTGGTTACCACTTTGGGGTTGAGTAGGAAGCATTTGGTTTCCCACTGTTGGCATCTGGTTGGTGGGTGCTGCACCATTTGATGTATCGGAGGCTTCAGACACCTGTTTACCTTTAGAGGCCACCAAATGAGTAGGTTGGCTTGCAACCACAGAAGGTTGGTCGGCAACTGATTCACCGTTCGGTAAACCAGCAGGTTTGAGCACAACAGGCACCACACTGCCTCTGGACATTAGAGGAGAAGTATATTGTGTTGTCACCAACTGCACATGTTTTCTTTTTGAGCCTCCAAGATTTGAAGCCCGGGCTCGTGGCACCTGGTTGGCTACAGCTGGTTCACTGAATGGATGAGCAGATCCAATTCTATGAGAATTGATATGCTGCTCATTCCTCTCCCTTGGGAAGGGAATCTCATTTCTTCTGATCATTTGAACATTAGGAGCTACATCATTCTCTGGTGAAACAGGAACATAATGCCCAGGCTTGAAAATCACACCCCTTAAAGTGGTGTCAGAGTTGCCAACTCTAACAGTGAGCAAATATCCTGCATCAAATGCTGCCTCAATAACACCATAAACAGCCTGACCCACCATTACATCATTCGAATCATTGATTGGATTAGCTTGGTGAGGTTGATTTCCATTCACTCCCTCATATCCAGGTGGGATATGGGTATTCTCGGCATGGTTTGGAGTCTGAATAGTCTCCCCCTGATTTAGATTATGTTTTGGAAATTTTCTTGGACGACCACGTTTGCGCTTCAGCGGAACATCTGCTGATGCATCAAGGTTATCCTCTGGGTCATTGTCTTGATTCATCATAGTATTTGCTGCAAAGAAATTGCCTTTTCCACAGATCTTAAAACTGTTTCCTTCCTGGAAGACAAAGGGCAGCTATATTATAGTCTATATAACCAAGCTGGTAAAAAGCACAACAGAGTTTAACCAACATGTTAAATGGCAAATATTCAACTTCATAAACCGTCAAGCAAGAATGCTGACTTGTCAACATAACTGCAGGTTAAAATTAAGGCCATGTTGGACACACTCACAGCAGAGAAGTCATTGTACCATTTACTAGCAGATTGAAAAACTCATCAACAACCAACCAATATATAATATATTAAAAGGGAATTTGTGACAGGCTAAATTTAATCTTTTACAAATCCAAGTGACTGATCTATTTTTCTTCCTATTTAGTCGGAAAAGGAGAAAAAGACAACAAAATCTATAAGCTTTATAAAGCTATTGTTGTTTCTATACTTATACCCTAAAAATCAATAATGCTAGTCATAATGCAACATTTGCTAGTACCACGAGTTTGTTTGAACTAAACATAGCAGATGAGGGAAGAAAAAAGAAATTGGTAAAAAGAAAGCTCTCAGACTTAAGAGCAGTGGAGCAGATAGACTTAAAAACAACTCATTTGAACTTCATTCTCTATTAAATGGGCAATATGAACAGCAAGGTTGACAAAGAAACTCTTCCCCTAACGGAATCTCCCTACCAACAATCATGTACCTTCTTTAATGAAGCTATGGAGCTAATGCTGGATAAAATGGGCAGTCACAAGCATGTATTTTGTCAAACATAGGGCATGTGGATATCAATAATACTCATGCAATATATATAAATCCTGCAAAGCAACATGACTCGTAATCATGGCCAACACGTTAAATTAACTAATTACAATATGACTAAAACGCAAGCAATCATGGCTGAACATATTTCAATACAAATCTATCGTTTGTGTTCCTATGACAAAAAAATAACCCCTAATATTTTCCCAAAAATGAAAAAGATCTCTTCCATAAAAACCTTTTTTAACATAACCTTAACTATTCATTGGGATTAGTACACATTAAACTCAAGAAGTTTTAAACTGTTCTAACAATTCAAACTTTACTTAAAAGGACTTGTGATTTTGATGAAAACAACACAATATAGATCTGGCCCTGGCCTTCGATTCATCAAAGACTAAAGATAAACCCCATTAATGTGTTTCTTTTCTGGGATTTATGAAACACTGATTGCATATAAAATTAATAACAAAGCTTCATGCAATATTTTATTTTTTACCCCAAACAGAAAAACTCACCTCATGCATGCAATCTATGAGACAACCTTCACATTAATTTACTGAAAAAACTAAATCATAATTACAAAATAATAATAATAATAAATGAGCCTGTATCCCATAAAAACAACAAATTTCCATACATACAATACATGCACAGTGACAATAAAATAGAGAAATTCAAAGAGCAAAAAAATACTGGACAAAGAACCAAAGAAGAAAAGCCTAACATACGAGTCAGAAGAGTAATAAAACACTAAGAAACCATTGAAACCAAAATTTCCAATTATAATAAATAAAGATTCCATGATTACTATCAAGAGAAGTGAAAAGAGTAGACCTTTTCACAGCATTTTCAACAACTTCAATCAAGTGGAAAACCCTGCAACAAGCATCAATCAAAGCATAAGTTAATAAAAAATTAAAAAAAAACCCAGAAAAGAAAGGGAAGTGAAAAAATTTGTGACAAAAAGAAATAAACTTTAAAACCCATAATTTTTTCAAGACAAAAATCTTAAAATTTACAAGAAAGGTTAGATTTCTTACAAAGTAACATGAAGCTAGGGATTAAAAGAAAACAGCTGACCTTTTTTCATGGTGTCTGTTTCTGTGGGTTTTTTTTTTTTTTTTCCTTTAGCTGTTTAAGAAAAATTAAAACTTTGATTAAGAGAAAATATTTTTGAGAAAAATCATTTTTTTGTTATTTGTTTCGATTATACTTTTGTTGTTTATCTCAGGCGAGGCGTGGGAGCCGAGCGTTTTGGTCGTGAGGAGAGATAAAGTAACATTGCTGTTTGTATGGACCATATCACGGAGCAACAAAAAATGCCATGTGTAAGAAACATGGGTACTATTGATATTGACACGTGGTATTCAATGGTTGGATGTGTCATTCATGAGGCCGATCAGTGATGTATCTTGTGATGTGGGACGGACATGTTGGCTAAGTTGGGTCCCTAAAGAGAGCTAGTTGGCGAGTTTAGGAAAAATAAATTAAATAATATTAATCGAGAAAAGATTAGACAGTAAAATTTTTTATTAGAAATAATTAAATAAAATTTAAAATTAAAATTAATAAATTAAAGATTTCATCACATGAACATTTGATGTTGATATATTATTAATCTATTAAACATGTGGTAAAATAAACTTGAATTTAAGTAGTTATGATACAAAAATTCAAACTCAAAATTCACCTAAATCTAATCAATAAGTAGTTAGTTTAATCTGTTAAAATTTATTTTTTTTGACGAAAAAATTTTAAGTTCGAGTTTTATTAGTGATTATTTGTTGAGATCATCTTAAATACATGATCTGTAATTACTTATTTTAAGCTATCAAATACGATACATCTTATCATAATTTGAAAGACTGAACAATTTATCCACTTTAAATTTATTTTTATAAAAAAAATAAATAAATCTAATACAATAAAAAAAAATTAAAACACTTGATTTAAAAATTTTGAATTTAAATTAATTCACTTTTTGAATATATTAATTCAACAAAATTTCTTCCAATTTAAAAAATATGTTGAAATAAATATATTTTGTGAAAAATTTAAATATAATTTAATTAGTTCAAATATAAATTTTATTCAAATATAAAAGATTGGAACTCAAATCTAAATAATTTAGCTAACTTAAATTTAAATTTAATCTAAAATAAAAATATTAAAATTTAAAGAAGAAATTAAATTAAAAAAATTTATACCAAAAGAATTTGAAATCAAATTAACTCCACCTCGAAAAATTCAAACTTCACGTAACCTAATACACGAAATATTTTAACCCAAACGTGTCCAATTTGTCCCATTTGTCACCTCCAAATAGTTGAAGTTTTGGCAGTTTGCCAATTAATATATTATTTTTTTAGTAAGAGTATAGATATTTTTATTATTTTTTAACTTAAATATATTTTTTTTATCTTTGTTACTCTCAAGAAGATAATTAATAGTCCTACTTGCTAATTGTTTTATGAGTTAACACATGAATAATTTGAAATGTTTAATAAAGAATTTGAATTTTAAAAATTTTTAATATGATATTTAAATTATAAATTTATTAATTAATATTATATTTAAAAAATTATTCATTAAATTTTAAATTTTAAAATTTAAATATTATATTTAATATTTTATTATAATTCGAAAACTATTAATAATGTTAATTATTTTTCCAAACACCATTGGATTTCGAGAAGAGTGGGGGTGGGATTGATAATGCCAGCCTTTATTGATGAAAAGAGCACCTTTCTTCAAAATTTGAAGACTCTAATATTTCATTTGTGCTTAGGGGAATGCAACACATTGGGTGTGGTAAAGTTAAAAAAGAATTATTAGCCAACTTGCTTTAATGAATTGGTGACCATAGCCCAAGTCAACTTTGTAACCTTTATGAATTTTTCAGAGTCCCCACTTTTTTTTTCTTCGAAAGAAGGAAAAAGCAAATAAATTATGAATATAGAAAGCAAGTTCCTGTTGGAATGAAGTCAGAATCTAGGTCTGGTAGATGAGGAAGAATCAAACACATTTCTGATATATGCAAGCATTATCTTGCATCATCAGAAGTTCAAAGAAGGGAAAGTCCATAAATTTGTGCTTGTGCTCAACTGCTATGCACATTTTCTATAGTTGCTTCCACTGAAAACCTGCCATGGATCACTCCCATGTCCATGGCTGAAAATTCCAAAACCTATTGAACCTGATCTGGCAATTGCTAGAGTCTTAACAATATTATACACAGTGATGGATCCAAGGAAAGATACTCTTTTTTGTCAGACAAAATTGATAATTTCATCATATATAAATTATAAGTGAACACATTCAGAAAAACCTTGAAAATACTTTTTTAAGGAAGATTTAAAGGTTCAACTAGGCTTATTGTTGCATTTAACATGGGTGTGAATAGGACTCTAGAATTACAAAAACATAGGCGTCTTAAATTATGATCTGGAACTGTTCTTGGTGTCTTCGGATACAACAGGTTTTTGAAGCTCAGGGAGGTTTTCGACATATATATCATGTACCATTTTAATGTAGTCATCAACCCTGTCATCCGTCCAATTATCAGTTCTTATTGGAGGGAGATATTTTACAGATATAGGAGCCGGTCGGACATGCAAGCTACCTTTCCTCCATGCTCGATGAGTACCAGTCAAGACCATTGGAACTATTGGAAGGCCAGACTGCAAGGCTAAATGAACAAAACCCTGCAATGCAGACCAGGAAAGGAAATAAAGAAGATTGCTGTGGTAAGAAGTGCAGAGAATAAACAATGGAATCAACAGATCACACGAATAATAACATATGTTAGATATGGTTTGAAAATTACCTTTTTAAAGGGGAGAAGTCGTCCATTTTTGGACCTTGTGCCCTCAGGAAAAATGATCAAAGACAGGTTGTGTTTTATGACAGCCTGAACTGCCTGACCAAGAGAAGAACATAACATAGTAACATTAACAAAATGCATGGTGGATGATATAGGGTAGGGAGGGATACCTCTTTCATGGACTGAATGGCTGCACTAGGATTTGATCGATCAATGCGGAGATGCTTTGCTAAAACATATAGTTGTCCGAATAGGGGATACCATATGATCTGCGTAAAACAAACAAAATTTCATATATATGTAAATTTTCCAAGGCAACATGGACTTAACAGCTTATGCAATTTCTGTCCCTATAAAAACCTTGCGCAAAGTTCGCGTAATGTATCACCAGGTTGGAGCACAATCCAATCTGAATGTTGGTAAGTTCCACAGGTCATAACAATTTATGTTCATATCAAAATTCTGATAGAGCTTAAACCACTAATGAGCCACAAAAGGGAAAGAGAGATCAGAGTGAGAATGAACCTCTTTCTTTGCAATGCCAACAGTCCCTGTTGGAGTCAACCATATAACGAGGAAAACGTCTATTAGAGATGCATGATTACTGATGTAAATGGCTCTCTCATTGGAGAACTCTTTTCCTTCAATCTTTATAGGATTTCCTAAGATCCACATCTGCAATCATTTGCAAACCCAAATCATCATTTTATAACATTTTGCTTAGAGATATGGATTCTCTTTGAGCATCAAAATTAACATCCTAAGTAAAAAACTTCTGAAAGAGTTCTTAATTACAATAAAGAGTAGCATATTTCTGACTACATCCTTCTCTGTAAACTGTAAAAATCAAGCAGTAAGAGGCAGTCAAAAAACTTGTATGATAAACTGTTTGGTTGCTGAGAAGTGAGAACAGAAAACACATATGGTAACTTCACCAGGTCACTCATAACAAAACTATTGCCTGTCTATTTTACCATTTAGATCCCCAAGAAAACAAAAAGTTGGTTGGCTTACTTCAAATTTCTCAAAGACCTGAAAAGATAAAATTTTTAACATTTTCCTTTAACTTTCTCGGGAAACTCTAATAATCACTTCCTCATGATATACCAAAAAGTTAAAAAAACCAATGTCATGACCATCTAATTGTAGAACAGTCAAGAAAAGCAAGTACTAAAATGAAACAAGGAATCAAATCAAGCTTACCATCAATCTACCAGTCACATGGCCACAAATATTTCCTTGCCTGATTCTCTGGGAAGGCCAAGGAAGGAGCAACAGGATGATTATTGTCCAAATGGTTGTTGTGACCATCATTGTCAGGAAACATGTAACAAGCCTTACACAAGATATCAGTGTAGAAATCCATCCATCATCATCAACAAAAGCATCAGTTGTAGGCCTCTGCCTTGCTACTTCTTTGCTCGAAATTTTCAGTGTTTTTTTCACATTGGGACCAGAATTTTTATCAAGGAAGCTCTCTAATCTTCTGTTCCTCAAAAAGGAACCAGTTTCAGTGTTCTCCATCAATCAATGGCCCAAGTCAAGGCAAGTTTTTGATCAAACTGAAGAAGATATTACCCTGAACAAGGCAAAAACAGAACATTTTTAATAAGAAATCATTTGATTTTAAAAAACATCTTCAGAAAATTAACAAATTAAACATTGTATCAAACCAATACTTGACTACAAGAAAGCTGAAAAAATAAAGATTTCCAATCAGTCTCAATCAGATTCTAGGATTTCTGTTTCACTAAAAACTAAATGAAGAACAAATACAAATACTTCAAAATTTAGATTCCTTCTCTTTCCAGCAATTTTCTCAGTCAAGTAACAGAGAAAAACATCAAGCAAGAATCACAGTATAAATCAATGCTAACAGCTCTCACCGATTAAGGGTCAATAAGAGAAAAGATGAAAAACCAAAACCAATCATGAAAAGCGGATAACTCTTGTGTTTGAAATTGGATACACAGAAAACAGAAGAAAAACAGGAATCACAACCTCGAATTTTTCTTCTTTTGGAGACAGTTTCCAAGAAAACAAACAAACTAACCAAAAAAAAAAGAAGTAATCCATAGCAAGTCCACATATATTTGGATCAGTTGGGCTTCGATAGTGTTTATGTATTATAAACTATTTTTCTTGGCAACCAAGCAAAAAGAAAAAAGCGAAGACAAAAAACCCAGAAACAATTTTCGGTTTGTTCGTGTTTTTAACAAGTTCCCAACAAAGATTTTTACCTTAAAGCTGTGAAACTTGAGAGAAAGTTCAAGAAAATATGACAGTTTTTTGTATTTGTGCTTGTATATATAAGAAGCTTTGGAAAAACTTGGAAATGGAGTCAAGGAAGAATGAAACAAGTCAAAGACAAAGACAACAGCCTAAGTTTTTCTTCATTTGGCACCTGTTTCCAATAAAACAAACAAACGAAGAATCGTATCCGCAACAAGTCATGTCCACAGTCACTATTGCTCAAGACTTTGTTTCTCCGGTATTAGCTGAGACGAATGGGATTAAGATATACCGCACTAAGTTTCAATCTATGGTTTCTTGACCAAAAAAAAAAAAAAAAAAAGACAAGTCAAGTCCACAAATCTTTGGATTAGTTGGATAGAGTTTAAATATCATAAACCATAGACTTCCTCAGCTCGTCTTGTTGTATTTTTCTTGGCAACCAAACATAAAAAAAAAAGTGGAAAAAAAAACCCAGTAACATTTTTCAGTTTGTTTGTGGTTTCAACCAGTACCCAACAGAGATTTTTACCTTAAAGCTGTGAACTTTGAAAGAAAGTTCAAGAAAATATGACGGCTTTTTTGTATTTGTGTTTGTATAGATAAGAAGCTGTGGAAAAACGGGGAAAGGAAGGTTCTTTTTATGGAAAAAAAAAAAAGAAAGAATAAAACAGGTCAAAACAAAGACAATTTTGGTACATTTATGACATTGGTATATAAGAACAGTAGCTCTTCATGTCATACCATATGATATATATATGAAACCGATGTCTTCTACGAGATTTTTTTTGAATTTATTGCATCAAAATTTAATTAAAAAGAAGACTTTTTTCGTTGTTATTATTGATAATGATCGGATTAAATTCGATTGATATCTTAAATTTTATAATTAAATAATATTTTTTATTATATATTAGAATTAAAATAAAATATAAATTGATTATTTAATATTATATTATGTTCATAAATCAAAATTGTAAAACTTAAATATAAGACTTGATATAATTAATATACTCAAAATATAATTAATATTTTAATTTCACTGAATTTTTCCTTTTAAATGATCTTTCATACTATTGTATTATTTTATCTTCTTCTTTTTAATATAAAAATATTTATGAATTGAACCAAATCAAATTTATATTTAATATTAATAATTTATATATTTATTTAAATTTTGTTCGATCTAATATTTGAGTTTCAAAATTTTTTTAAATTTAGTATAATTTAAAAATAAAATTTAAACTCACATATTAAATTTAATTTATATAATAAAAAATTAAAAATTCACAAATATATATTTATATAATTATAATATTTTAATTATATATAATTTATTTGGACTAAATTTTAATTTTTTTGTTTAAGATCTAATTCAAAAATTAAACAAACTTAAAAATTATATTTAAATTCATTTAATAAATTTTTTTTTTTCTGTCCAATCCTTCTTCCAACTTAGACAAACCTTTTGAATGGAACGGATAACTCGACTCTTAACCAAAACTATTTTAATATAAATACAAAATTCCATTTTCACTATTTTTTTTTTTTTTTGCAAAGGCAGAAAAAAGCATTAATTAGAAAAAATAATATAAATACAAAATTGTTTCTATTTTCATTAAAAAAATTATCTTTTAAAGAAAACGAAAATCTTACAGGTGGCAAAAGGATAAAAAATCATTAATTTCAAAAAAGCCCCCAAAAGATCTGCATTTTCATCCCTACGTACAACGTGCAAAAAAATTTTCATTTTTCAAAAGCTGGTTATTTGTCTTAAACTAAGCGACCAAATCGGAGATTTTCTCTCTATACAATCTGCACTTCCTCTTTCAATTTATTTGAGTTTCAATTTCAATTTCTCTCTCTTCTTATGCTTATCACAGTTCACAGATTGTTCCTCTATCAGGTAAATTACGGTTCCCTTTAGTTAAAGCTAATACTTTTTGTTTCTTTATAAATTTGTGGGTTTGGGTTCTCATTAATTTGGTTAAAGATATTGATTTTATTTGGTTTCTGAAGAAATAGAACGAAAATGGAAAATTGGGTCTTGGGGCATTGTTTTTCTCTGGAAAAAAATATTGCAAAAAAGTTTCAAATTTGGTTTTTTTTTTTTGTTGGAATTCAATGTTGAAAAGACAAAAAATTTATTTTATTTTTGTTTTGTTAGTTAATTTTGTCTTAGAAATTAAGCAAATTGTTAATGGTTTAATGTTGGTTTTCTTCTTTGTAGCTTTTGGTATGATGCTTTGAGGTATAAGAAGGAAACTTTGAGAATTTTAATGCGATTTGGTTGTTAGAGTTTGATTCAATCAAGTTTTTGTTTTTCCTTGGTGGGTTTTGGATAAAAGTCTTGTTTTTGGTGAGTTGAAAATGAGTGTTGTAGGTTTTGATATTGGAAATGAGAGATGTGTTATTGCTGCTGTAAAGCAAAGGGGTGTTGATGTGTTGCTGAATGATGAATCGAACCGTGAAACGCCATCTGTGGTATGCTTCGGGGAAAAGCAAAGGTTCATTGGCTCTGCCGGTGCTGCCTCTGCTATGAAGCACCCCAAAACTACGGTATCTCAAGTGAAAAGGTTAATTGGTAGGAAGTTTCAGGAACCTGATGTTCAGAATGAGTTAAGATTGTTACCATTTGAAACTTCAGAGGGTAAGGATGGTGGCATTTTGATTCACTTGATGTATTTAGGTGAGACACATAGATTCACGCCGGTGCAGATTATGGCAATGCTCTTTGCACATTTGAAATATATAACAGAGACAAATTTGGGTGTTCCTGTTTTGGATTGTGTTATTGGGATCCCATCTTACTTCACTGACTTGCAAAGACGTGCATACCTGGATGCTGCTACAATTGCCGGGCTGAAGCCTCTGAGATTGTTGCATGACTGTACTGCAACTGCACTTGGTTATGGGATTTACAAAACGGATTTCTCCGTTGCTGGCCCAACTTATGTTGCATTTGTTGATATTGGTCATTGCAACACCCAGGTCTCAATTGTGTCGTTTGAGGCTGGACACATGAGAATACTATCACATGCTTTTGATAGCAGCTTGGGCGGAAGGGATTTTGATGAGATTTTGTTTGGATATTTTGCTGCACATTTCAAGGAGCAGTATAATATAGATGTGTATTCTAATATCAGGGCTTCAATCAGGCTAAGGGCAGCATGTGAGAAACTGAAGAAGGTTTTGAGTGCAAATGCAGAGGTACCTCTAAATATTGAGTGTTTGATGGATGAAAAGGATGTCAAAGGTTTCATTAGGAGGGAGGAATTTGAGAAGTTGGCTTCCCGGTTGTTGGAGAGGATTAACATTCCTTGTACAAAAGCTATAACTGATGCAGGGTTAACTGTGGAGAAAATCCATGCTGTTGAGCTTGTTGGATCAGGGTCTAGAATACCAGCTATAACAAGACAGTTAGCTTCTCTCTTTAGGAGAGAACCTAGTCGGACAATAAATGCAAGTGAGTGTGTGGCACGTGGATGTGCTCTCCAATGCGCAATGCTCAGTCCAGTTTTTCGGGTTAGAGATTACGAGGTTTGTAACTGGGTCAGAAGTATAACTCCGTGTACTACTTCAAATAATTGCTTTCAACATGGTTCTTTCTTTTGTTCGCATCTTATTTACTAGCTTTAGCATGTTTGTATGGTAATAATATGGAGCCCAAAAGTTTACTGCAACTTTTGCAAACTCATTGATATAACAACAGATCCAAGGGTTAACCACTGCATGTTTTAGGGCCATATGGGGATTTTTTTTTTTTTTTTGGTTATTTTTATGCATTCTTGAGTATGGTAAAGGCTATTTCCCTTGTCATTTTTTTGTAGGTTCAAGATTGCATTCCATTCTCCATAAGATTCTCTTCAGATGAAATCCCAATTTCCCAAGGGTCAAATGGAATGTTGTTTCCTAGAGGCCAGCCAATTCCAAGTGTTAAAGTTCTGCAATTACAGAGAAGTAGTTTGTTCCATTTGGAAGCATTCTATGCTAATCCAAATGAACTGCCTTCTGGTGTACCTTCAAACATAAGTTGCTTCACAGTATGTCCACCTTAAATGGATTTTTCTTGTATGAAGGGAATAGACTCGCTTATTGATTGATGATCATTTGGTTTTGCAGATTGGTCCTTTCCAAGGCTCCCATAGCAAAAGGGCAAGGGTTAAAGTCAAAGTTCAATTAAACCTTCATGGCATTGTCACCGTTGAGTCAGCTATGGTTAGTAGGATTTCACATTTTCTTCTATCACCTTTTTGATATTCAATTTCTAAGAGATTTTGCCTTTAGTTGATAGAAGATCATGTAGATGATTCGGTGACAATGAATAATACACATTCAGAAATGAGCACAAAGGAGGCCCAGCATGTAATAAATGGCAGTGAAGATGGTACCTCTGTTCAGTCCAAACCATCACATGCTTCTGTAAGTTTGTATCACCATTAAATCACATTCTTTATATGCCATCTTTCGGGTTTCTCTTGGTCCAAAGACTGTGCTATGATTTTGTATTTTTTCTGGAACTTTTTCTAAAAGTTTGGACACACTGCTAGCATGGCATGAGTATATTTTGTTTCTAGCCCTGCAAACACATAATTCTTTCTCTCTCAATCTGGATGGAAGCCTTGTAGATGCCAAGTTCATCTGCGTTTTTCTTTTCTATGCAGGCTGACGGTAAGACCAATGATAAAGCAACCAGGAGGCTAGAGATACCAGTTTGTGAGAACATATGTCGTGCAATGACAAAGGCTGATCTCATGGAAGCTCAAGATAAAGAGCTTAGGTTGGCCCAACAGGACAGGACTATGGAACAAACCAAAGAGAAAAAGAATGCCTTGGAGTCTTATGTCTATGAAATGCGAAATAAGGTGAAACACTTGATCTGAACCTTATGTGTCTTATTTCTGTCTATTTTTCTCAGTATGCTGACTTTTTAATATATTTATGTGAAGCTTTTCAACACATATCGAGGTTTTGCATCTGATAAGGAGAGAGAGGGCATTTCCAGGAGCCTACAGGAGACAGAGGAGTGGCTTTATAATGATGGGGAGGATGAAACTGAAGGCGCTTACACTTCCAAATTAGAGGCTCTTAAGAAGGTTATTATTTGTTATTTAATCTTAAAGTTTACCTCTGCAACACCTCACTGCCTAATTTTGTTTCTTATAGTTGGTGGATCCTGTTGAGAATCGATACAAAGATGAAGAAGCAAGAGCACAGTTTTCAAGAGATCTGCTGAAGTGCATTGTGGATTATAGAATGTCTACAAAATCTTTGCCAAATGAGGACAGAGAATTGGTATGATATTTAGTGATTACACATTATAAATGCAATATCTACTCACGATCAAACTAATTGAGGCTTTTTGTTTTTCAGATCATGAATGAGTGCAATAAGGCTGAGCAGTGGCTGAGAGAGAAAACTCAACAACAAGATTCTTTACCCAAGGACATTGACCCACTATTATGGTCAAGTGAGATTAAGAACAAGACAGAGGATCTAAACATGTACTTTTCTTGTGCTTCTAATTTGCACTTCTCATTCAGATTTTAACTGTTCAATTTTGGCTTGTTGGAATAATTACACTTCAGAGAATCTTAGATGTCATCTATTCCTTTTTGTTTAATGGATTTCAGGAAATGTGAGCATATAATGACACGCAAGGCTTCTCATCAGGATATAGGGAACCAGGGCCCGGACCAGTGAGTATAGGTTAAATGCATATGAAACATCTTTGGAAAAGTTTACAGTTCACAGTTACAGTAATTAGAAGAGCTGACTGATTAATTGAGTTCAACATTGCAAGGAGCAAGACCTCATCCGAACTCAGTTTATGGGGGGCCTGAATCGGCTAATATACAATTGCCTTTTGAGGCATAGTAATATATTAGAAAGTTAATTAAAATTTAAGAGCCTGCTAATACAATAAGGCTTTTTGTTAGATATACAGGAGGAATGACATTGATACAAGTCTGAAAGGGGTCTTTTTTTCTTACTCCATTTTCTTTTATATTTTTAGGAACTCTTGTTTTACAAAGGATGTTAGTTGCCAATGACCGGTGTATTTCTGTATCCTACAGGCACCTGAATCAAAAATGCTTTAAATTCCTCTCATCTGATATCATCCCATTTTCCAACAAATGGGATCTTTTCTAATTGAATTGTGGGAATGCTAAATTTAGAATTGCACCACCATATCATTGAATGGACGAATTAGAAAGTAAACAGTACCATTGAAACATGTTACATTCACAGCACTAAAAACAAAAGAAAAAAATGGAAAATACATTCCACATATGAAGGCATTCACCTTCATCTCTTGGCATTGCTTTTCTTTTTTGACTTTTTAAAGCCAGCTCCACTCTCCTGTTGCAAAGAAAAGTGCACTTAAATAAGTAGCAGCATAAACTTTAAGATAAACGTCTTTAGAATAATGAATGCCTCAATAGGCCTTAGCCTATTGCATTGCCTCTAAGAAAGATGGAAAGGATGGCAGAGTTCGCTAAGGGCAGGCCATTTTTCAAAAAAGTAAAACTGTGTTTCTGTTAAGTTACCTTCCGGTATTGCCTATAGGCCATTTGACCCGAAAATTCCTCTCCGCTCCTGGAAACATAAACCTGCAGCAGAGTAGCACTAGATTAGAATAAGATTGAAATTATCAAAATGAAAAAATTGCAGCAAAATTATTCCTACTATTTGATACATAGAAACAAAAGGCATCATCTCTTCAAATGCAAATAGTTGTATTCAGAGGAGCATGGGCTGCATATTTATGGTTAGGCATTGACTTCTTCGAAAAAGTGCAATACATCTTAACTGTAAGAGTTCCAACATACCTTCCTCCCTTCTGGAGATGTATACCAGTGACCAGCAGGTTGACCACTAGCATGAACCCTTCTCTTCCCAGCATTCTTTGGAATAGCTGCACTGCTTTTTGGATCTACCCAGCCTTCGGAGGCACTTTCTTCGGCACTTGATTTTTTTGATTTGTTTCTTCTACTTGTTCGGTAATTCTTGCCTTCATCTTTTTGAGATCCTCTCTGTTTTGAAGATTCTCCATTGCTGAATTGACTCCTGCAGCAGCATTAAGCACATGATGCATAATTAACAAAATGAAGTTCAATACAGAAAAACTGATGAATTTTAGAGTTACTTACATATAATCAACCATTGACACATTAGCTTGTTGATTTTGTCTGCTTTTGACCATGCCCAATGGGGAGAAGAAGGGTAAGCGACTGCAAACTAATTTTTGGACCCTTGGATCAGCATGGAAAAAGTAGCGATGTGCTGGAGGTAAGGAGTCATCTAAATCCCAGAGTTGCTCCTCCTTCTGGCCACCAAGTTTCTGAGCTACATTCTTATCCTTCATAGATTGAAAATATTCTTTACAGACCTCATCAAAAGCAGGTGTTGGAATATGAGAACTATTCATTGGAGAGAAATCTTTCCATAAATCATCATTTTGAGGTGCACCAACTGATGTCTTTCTCTTTTTATCACTGGCTGTAGATTGTAATTCCTGTGATGGTGGATCAATTTTAGCAGCTCCTTTGCCTGTATTCTCGAATCCAGAGGAATCATCAGAATCTGAGTCAAGTAACTGAAATCTTCGAAGAGGACTAATAGTTAATTTTGGAAATGTCAATCCATCATGTCTGGCCTTTATACTTGTAGAAGCTGGGGCATCGGAAGCTTGTTCCTTTTTCCTTGAACTCCACTGGTTGGATGATTGAGTGGTTAAAACCCCAAGTCCCTTCAATGGGATTTTGGAACTGCTACATACAGAATGGTATTGGATTGATGAATCCACATCTGCTAAAAAAGATACACTTAAAAATGTCAGCATCAATCTAGAATATACCAACACCAAGTTCCGGTTGCTACGATTATGATGAGAATTATATCAACTTAGCTAATAATCCTCCAACTGTGAAAGAGCTCACACATATACTAAATGCATATTCATAGATAACTAACATAAACACTTCATGAAACTCCATGGAAAAGTTGATCAAAGCTTTGGTAAACTGACTTAAAGAAACTTCATAATCCACATCCTTACTCTCTCTACTTCATTTCAAACTTCATAATTCTTTGAAAATCACTTCATCATAATAAATTCATAATAAATATAAGAATATCACCAGAATTAGTATAACTAAACAATAAGTTTTAATCTTTCTTTTGATTCTCATAAATTGTTTAGAAAACCTTCTTCCCTCAATCTTTTATTAGTTTTCAATTACATCCCTTCTATCTCCAAGAACGAAAATTTTACAATTTAAGCCCTCTTTGGACCACAAATTTCCCAATATAGATTACATTTTAAAATTTTAAACAAATAGGAACCCAGAAATTTTGGCTTCAAACCTAAGACAAAAAGGAAAACCCACTCTAAATTAATGAAGAAATCAGCCAAAATCAGCTAAATGAATAAAAAAAAAGTACCATTTTTTTCCTGTGAAGAAGAGAATTCTTCGATCTCATCATCCCCATCATTCCAAACTAACGGCTTTTCTGATTCTTGCTTCGTCGCCGAACATTTATCAGCGGCCCGACGCAACCGCTTCAAGACACGAGGAGGGTCGGGTCGGGTATCCGGATCCGAGTCCATAACTTGTGGAGACTCGAGCTCGTCAGCATTGTCTTTGAAGGTGTTGAACTTGAAGCTCGCGGAAGAATCCGGGGCTGAGATGGGTTCGGGGTGGTCTCGCGTCGGTAATCGGGACTCCCAATCGGCGTCGAGTTCGAGGCCGAGAGAGAAAGATGGAGCGTCGAAGCTGGCCATTAGGACAGGAAGAGAAAGCCGACGCGTGGTTTTTTTGGAGGAAAAAAGTCGAGATTTTGGAGGGAGTTTTAATTGAGATTTTTTTAAGGCTACATTAAATTTTTTATTGCGAAATTGGGATTTTCCTTTCCTTTTATTATGATTAAAAAAAAACTACATATTTTTCTTAAACGACGAATTTTCAACTCATCAGTCTTAATTTCATTTCAATTCTTTTGTGCATGTTTTAATTTTTTAATCAAACAAATAAACGTCTAAATGATATATCAATATTTATATATTATATCGATTAAATTTAAATAAAATTTAAATTTAATTTGATCATTATTTAATTAAATTTAATTATAATTTAAATAATTCATAATTTAATTATAAAATTATTATTTTATCTTTATCTTTATATATATATATATATGAATTCGAGTTTAAATAATATTTTTTAGTCAAGTTTGAAATTAAAATTTAAAATTTAATTAAATTTAAGTAAAATTTTGAATAATAAATTTCAAATCAAATTTAAATTTAAATTTTTTATTGTATTAAGGTAATTTGACTCGATTGTATCACTACTTTCAATGAATCACGAGTGGGTCACCATTTGATATTTTTACTCAATAAAGTAAAATTATATAGTAATTAATGCCAAATTAAATTCATTTTAATTCGTTTTTCCTCATCGTGTTTGAGTATGCCTATTAGCTTTAACCCATTGGCGAAAGGAAGCTTAGCTTAGTTTTCTAGAATAATTGACTTCAAAATGTTCTTAATAATTGCACATTATGAAATATATAAAAGCCTCTCTAGTTCAAATTAAATTAAAAAAAAAAAAGTTTTGAGAACCACGTTTTAATTAAGCAGACCACTAAACCTCTGTTGTACCAAATGTTCTTGTAACAAGAAAATATGTTGCTAGTATAAACTAACCAAATCTGAAAAACTAGTTTAGTGTAATGTAATAAGGTAAACCACTAAGAACAAAACTTACAAAAAATTATATAGGTGAAATTTATAAAATTTTTTATTATAAATGGATAAATAAAAATTTAATAAAAAATTTAAATCGATAATTAGTAGAGTTTGATATGAAAATAAAATATTATTAAAAATATTATTTATAATTTAAATTTGATTTATCTTATTCAATAGTAAAAAATTTTGTTAATATTTTTATTAAAAATATCTATGTAATAAATATATCAAAATTTTTTCAAATTTTACATAATTGATGTATGTGATGAAATTTTTTAATTTATTGATTTTGATTTTTAATTTTAATTTTGATTTACTTATTTCTAATAAAACACTTCACATATACTTCACGTATAAAATTTCATGGAAGTTTTTTTCATACAACTAAAGCTTTTCTTATCCCATGAAGTTTCAATTTGCTGATGAAATGACTGATATTTATAGCTCATTTCATAAATAATTGCGTTTGATTGTAAACGCAATATCAAACAAGATTACAAAGTTCTGGAAAATTTTTCAATTGTATAAAATTTGTTTTAACCTGGAAAGCGCAACTAGGAAATTCTGTGATTACAATTGTGAATGAAAACATTGACCAATCTCAATATCAAATTGTCAGGGCTCTTCAATCCTTCTCAAAACATTTAACTTCTGGCAAAGTAACCCATTTTTAGTCACAGGAGACATAGATAGATAAGATAATCTGCTGAGAAAAAAATGAGCAGTGATTCAGAAGAGTAGCTATAGCCATCTTTGTTGGATCCAGCAGGAGAACAAGTACTCTGTTGTATTGTAGAAATTGGCTGCAACTTGCTTGCTTCCAAATGTTCGATACTTCCCTGTTGTAAGGCAATAGTAAACAATTTGTTTTCCCCTAATCTTGGGGAAATAAATTTTGTTTTCCATTCCAGGGGTCTTGGCTACCATGGAAAAGGATGATAAGGGACTCAGAAAAAACATATAATATCCTAGATCTCTTACTTTGCGCCAAGCCATTGTAGCATCATTCAACTCAAAAACTCCAACACTTTTTCCCAAATTATCAACAAATACTGAAAAAAGCTTACCATCACATTCCAATAAGTAGTTGTGATCATAAGAGTTGCAAGGTTTTCTGGGTTTTTCAAGAACATGCCAATAGGCAGGGGCATCATCATCATCATTTAAATGATCAAACGAAAAAACTCCTAGGTTTCCATCCTGTCCAAGAAAATAAAAAGATCCATCAAAGTAAACTGGACTGTTATGACCTGGAATGAAATGGGGATAATCACCTCGCCAAACATCATGCCATTCTTCATCTCCCGAAAGTTAAAGTATGAAATTGACCACAATGAAATCCCAACAATTATACAGCCTGGTGAAGTTGGCAAAGACGAGAAACCAAAGCTATGGTATATTTCGAAATCTGCTTGTGGTGGAACACTGATGAGTTTCTTTATAAAGGGATTGTAGAAGAACATGGAGTCTCCTTGAACCTTTGACGACATTAGCAACCATCCCTCTTTAGAATATCGAATATCAAAATCTATTATAGACTTTGGGATGTTCATCAAATATCTATCACCAAGCTTTGGATCAATGAAAGTGTGGAGAGCCCTACTATCACCTTGATGACCAGAAAACATAAGCCAAGGAGGGAGAGAATGTGACTCTAAGTTAAAAGTTTGTCTCCATTGAATTTGAGGGGCTACTAGTCGAAAAGTTTTGCAGACTAAACGAAAATTGACGTAATCAACTAAGTGGAGATTTTCTGCAATCGATGCTATGATATCTAATGGAAGGTCACAGAGGTTTCTTACTTGTGCTTCACTTTTGTCTGGTGAAAACTCCAGGATCTGTTTGCCTTTCCTCTCTTCAATTTCTATTTCCTCTTCTTCTTCTTCTCCTTGTTTTACTTCTTTAATGATTATCTGGTTGACTTCAGTTTTCGGATTAGCGGTGCTGTACATAGAACTATATATGTTAGTGAACAAGGAGCTTTCAATCAAAACATAACTATTTTAAAATAAACACTCAAGAGATATATGTTGAGGTCTTACCTTAAATCAGGCATGAACCAGAAGGATGAAGACCATGGCTCTTGAAGATTATTGCAAGGAAGAGAAGTTGAGATGCTTTTATCTTCAATGTTAAAGGAGTACAAGATTCTATCTGTGCCCGAAGTAAAATATATGAAACCACCTTCAATCCCTGACTCGTTAGCTGGACAGGAAATAGCATAGGATGCGTTCGTGCTAAAGAAAAATGCCCTATCTTTTGAACTTTTCACATGACTCCATTCCATTGTAATAGAATCCAACCTGAAAATCTCAATGTTTAATGCCTGACTAAAATTTACCGCTCCACATGTACTTTCTATAACACAAAGTTCTCCACAGGATTCTACCAAGAAGCAATTTTCACAATTAGAATATGAAAAGCGTTTTGGTAACTTGCAATCTAATGATCTGAACATGATATGCTTAGGCTTAACTTGGTCAATCACCTTTAAATTCCCACTCATAAGAGCATACCATTTACCCTTATAATTAACAGGGGAACACCCAAGGAAGCGATTGCAATTACTAGGTTCATCATCTATGATCTGCATTCCGTATCCGTCTCCTTGGCAGGTATCTTGGTCCATTTTTTATCTCCAAGTTTGCAGAAGATAAAAGATTTAACAACTCTCTCGAACACTGACACCACGCAGCCTGGATTGCCTGGAGGTGATAGCAAAGAGCCTGTATAGATTTTCTGATCAGGTTTCAAATCCAACTGAGGTAGATTGATGGACTCTGACGATACAGGGTTCCACAGGAAGATAAACTCACGATGGATTGTAGGGCTTTCGATGGTTTTACTTGATATAATTAACCAGCCATAAGAGTGTCCCAAAACTCTATTGATCCGAAACTTTGAGGTGCTCTTACCATAAGACTTGAAGGGCTGAGACATGCTGCAGAAAGTTTGGCGACTTCCATGATCTTCACAATGGGGAAAAACAATCCAAGGATAAGTCGATCCCAATGTTTCCAGGAAAGGACTTTCCTCAATCACTCTACTTGCCTTTATCATCATGAAACTTAGCCTGAAAAAGTTTTAGAAATAGGGTTTAGAATAAAACACAATTCAGGGGCAGAGAAACCTGACGAAGGCCCTTGTAGCTTCCCTCTCTTTTATTGTACTCTAAAAATTTTAACCTTGAGTCCTAATCCTAGTTGGTATTTCAGTTTCAATAGTAAGTCCTAGTTCAAATTGAATTTTTTTATAAAGTAGCCTACCGTTTGGATATAAGAAAAAATATTAAAAGCATAGGGATTGAAATTTTGAATTTGTTAAATATAATTTGTCAAGAATAATTATTTAAATTAACTTAATTAAATTTTGATTTTCTAATCCAAATTGAATTTACTTTGAATCAATTGATCCAGAGTAAAAATTCACATGTTATATTATTTTTTGACTTACATATTAAAATGATTAAATGTAAATATTATGAATTTAATTTTGATCTAATGATAAAAAATATAATACTTAAATTAATATAAGTGGATTTCTACTCGTTGATTCAACTTTGGAAGAATATATAAAATTTAAAGAGGCTAAAATAAATGTAATATATGATATATGATTATAGAATTAGCTTTAAGTTCGATGGTTTCACTAAAATAATTGCTGCATTAGACCGTTTAATACAGAAGCATTTTAACTATAATTTTTTTATTATAATATTATAATTGTTGAATCACAATAATTAATATATTATGATAAAAATGCCTTTTTTTAAAAAAAATGTCCAATAATTAAGCATCATCACCCTAATTTAATGTTTAATAGCTAACTTCTAATACTTTGAATTACAAAATCTGACACAAATTTAAGATACCAGTCAGCAATCAGGACTGAATTGTAATAGGTTGTCTTGTCTGCTGCATTGATAGAAACCATGTAGCTGATGCGGTACTTTGGAAAAAAAAAATAGCTCAAATCACCCTTTTAAACAAGTCTTCTAGCTTTCTTGTTAAAGGGTTATAATATTACAAAGAGACCTATCCGACATGGAGGAGATTGGAGTCAGCTGAAGAAACAAAAATGAAGGCAGATCTAAATCAACATGATCTCAAAGAACACCAAAAGAAGGCAATGGCTTCAAGGTCAACAAACTTGAACAATCTGTGTTCAACAGGATTCCAGCATATATAGTCACCCCTACTGACAGTGAAGCAGCAGTGGGTAACGGTAAAAATCAATCACACAAAAATTAGAATCCTGATCAGATAGGAAAATGTTAATTGAAAAACATAATCTATTGATGAGATATCAATGAGCAGACGATTGCCACTTTGGTTCAATCCAGCAAGAGAACGAGTGCTCAGTTGTATCACAGAAATCAGACGTTAAAACATCCTTGCTCCCACAAGTTTGATATAAGCCTGTTTCAAGACAATAACAAACAAGTATCGTCCCTTCCAAAAATCCTAGAGAAGTAAATTTTGTTCTTCATTTCGGAAGTATCAGCTACTGCAGACAAGGAAGATTGGGGACTCAAAAACAAGGCATGATTTCCTAAATCTGTTAAGTTTTCCCAAGTCATGAGATTTTGATTCAACTCAAAAACTTCAACCCATTTTCCCAAGTAACCAACAAAAACTGATAGAAGCTTTCCATCACATTCTACCAAGTAGTTGTGGTAAAAAGAGTCACAAGGGCAATCAGGCGTTTCATGGACCCTCCATTTAGGATATCCATTCAATAAGAAAATGCCCAGGTTGCCATCCTGACCGAGAAAATAAAAGGCTCCATCAAAGTAAACATGACTGTTATGATTCGGCTTGAAATTGGAATTGTTGTTAGGCACAAATGCAATCCAATCTTCCACAATCGCGCAATCTGGTGAAGTTGGCAAATGTGAGAAACAGAAATATCACATGGATACCATCCTTCTTTAACGACAATAAGGCTCTTTCTGAAGGGATTGCAGAATATCATAGATTCTTCATCTTTAGATATAAGCTACCATCCCTCCCCTCGAGTAACAGATTTTAAAATCTACTAGAAACTCGGGGGTGCTAACGAAATATCTTCCACCAAGCTTGGGATCGCTGAAATTGTATATAGTACTATAGCCTTTAGAAAACATGAGCCATGGAGACAAAGAATTGGAATTAAACTCAAATGAAACTTCTTTCCAATGATAGGCTATTAAACGAAATGTCATACAAACAGCCCAAAAATTCATGTAATCAAGTAAGTAGAGTTTCCCTGCGATCAATGCTAAAATTTCTGGTAGAAGGTCACAAAGACTGATTACTTGTTCTTCATTGTTTTGCGGCAAAGACTTCACAATTCCTTTCTTGTCCATAGTATCGATTTCTTCCCCATGCTGTCTCACTTGTTTGCAAATTATATGATTTACCGTTGGTTTCGGGTTAGTTAAGCTGCATATAAAACTATACTAGTGAGAAAGAAACTTACAATGCAAATATTAGTGAACAAATCATAAAAATTATCATATTATATGACTTTTTCGAGACAGTGGTATTCTTTTTTTGTACAAAGTAGACTACAACAAAATTACAAGTACTTGGATTTGAATTCCAGACCTATTAGATGCCATTTTATAAAAGTGATTTTATGAATCAATTGAGTTAAATTTTGAATTCAAGACAATGTTATTCATATCAATGGAAGAAATAGTGTTACCTTAAATCAGGAATTGCCCAAAAGGAAAAATATTCTGGCTCTGGCAGATTCTTCCAAGGCGAAGAGAAAAGGATGCTTTTATCTTCAATATTGAACGTGTACGAGCCCTTATCTCCTGTCAAACTGAAATATAGGTAGCCTCCTTCAATCTGATCATCAGGCTTGTTTGCAGGGCAGGAAATCGCATAGTACTCACTTAAGAAAAACGCCCGATCTCTGGCAAATCTCACCTCATTCCATGCCATTTTAATCGAATCTAACTTCAAAACCTCAGCATGTACGACCTGGATGCCACATACCCGTTCCCATTTAATTTTAATAGCAAATAATTCTCCACAAGATTCTACCAACCTTATATCCCATATGTGAAGCCACGAGCTAACTCGCAGTCCAATGTGCTCAAGGTCAAGTAACTAGCTTTAACTTGTTCAATCATCTTTAACTTACTAATAGTAATACTCTTCATTAAAACATTCAGTTTTCCATTACAATTAACAGGAGAAGAAAGAACATCGTCATACTCAATGGCAAATGTACTAGTTTTACCATCCATAACCTTGATCTCTCCATAGCGTAGTCTAGTCCATTTTCTGTCTCCGGGTCTGCAAAATACCAAGAATTTGAGAACCTTCCCGAACAATAACACCATGCTTCTGGATGGCTAGGAGGTGATAGGGAAATCCCAGTATAGATATTTGCTTGGAGCTTAACTTCAATGGAGGTAGAACGATGAACTCGGAAGATAAAGGGTTCCAGAGAAAGAACTGATCAATTATACTTTTTTTACTGGTTACAGGAGACATAAGTAACCAGCCATAAAAGCAACCCCAAGCTGCTTCTTTGTTTTGCAACATCGGAATTTTCCTCTGGAAACTCTTGAAGGGCTGCGACATGGTGCAGAAAGTTTGGTATCGACTATCAATGTGAGGAAACACCAGTCAAGGATATGGTCCTGAAAGGTTGGGGCAGCGTTTTGGACTTTGTTTCTCTTATGCCTTCTTCATCATGAAATTTTGGCATCCTTGGACCTCTCTTTTCTTCTTCATCATGAAATTATGGTGGTCTCTTGCCTTCCTTATCAACAAGTTTTGGCACCATTGTTTTTCTCTTTTCTTCTGCATCGATGAAGTTTGTGCACTATGATTCTGACTTCATAAAAAAGATAATTACAAAGCCAAAATACTTATTGTTTACTTAATATTACACCTGAAAACCTGCCTATGATCAGAAATTATATTCAAGTAAAACCCAAATTTCTTTTCAGGCGGATCAAGCAAAATTTTATGTCTCATGTGATCAGGAATCTAAGCCCAAAAAGAACTAAAAGATATTCGGGCCTATATGGGCAGCCAAACCAACAGTCTAAGTTTTGAATGAGCCAACCATTGTGGACAGTGGCTCCTTGATTCGTTGATAGGGGTTCTCTTTTGATACGGCTCATATCTTAGCATTGACTACAGACAAGATCAATATGAGGTAGCTGAAGCTCTAGCTCTCCTCAACCACTTGCTAGATTTTTTGGGGTCAACTATTTGGTGTATATGGTATTTGGTAAATTTTAGCTTAAAATACAAATTTTGACGATTTCCCTTTGGTTTTTAATGTTTTTTTGGCATTTTGATTTGTTCAAGATTGAATTCATGAGTTGTTGCCATTTGAAGCATATGATCAAGGCTAGTTTTGAGCTTTGACCTATATACGTTATCTTCATTTTGGTGATGTCTTTGTCACGATCTTTGGTGGTTGAATAGCTAAGAAATGTTTGAAAGGCCACTTAATCAGCACAGTGACTCAATTTGATAGTTGAATGGGCAAATTTCATGACTCAGCTTTCAATCAGTCATGTTTAATTAAAAAAAAATTATATAAAAAAATTGAACTGAAATATATAGTATAATCTTTTAACCAAGTCCTTTTCAAATTAATTATTTGAGTTATAATTACCTAATTATTATGACTGAATCATCACCAACAGATTTGAACAGAAATTAATTAATTTATAAAAAAAACAAATATCAAACAAATTAATAGAGCTGTGAGTCAAAAAGAACTCTTCAAATCTATACAACAAAATGCCCTGTTCTTTCTATATACACACTGATCAACAAAATCTACAGAACTTTTCTCTACCCTCCATTTTCCTGTCACTTTCCCAAGAAAATTAATAAAAGTACCATACAAGAAAAACCCCACCAATTAATAGGAACAAAGGAGAGAAGAAAGAAAATTTCTGGGTTTTTTTTTTTTCCTTCACCATGATCAGCTCAATTTACCTCAGGAATGCTTTGCAGTGCAGGCCTCCAGGACCGTTGATTTGCTTCATATTGGTTACTAACATTGATCAACTGTGCCAAAACCTGTTGCACTGATAACTCTTTTACATCAACCCTACCTAATAACTCCTCCAACTGCTTCTTTGTTATCTTAACTTTAACTTCATGGGTTGCAGTAGCTGAAGATGTTGTAAAACCATTTTGATGGCTTCCGAGAAGGCCCTTTTCTTCTATGTTCATCATACCCTTATATTCAAAGGTGTCACGTCTAGCGAAAAACCCTTCGTCGTCGTCGTCGTTGGCAGCATGCGTTCGCCAGTCGTCGCCGGCCCATTTTGTTGATGATTGATGCTTCAAACAATTTCCCATTGAAATGTGTTTTTTGATATGAATGGAGAAGAGCGAGGACTTGAATGTTTATAAGCAATGGGTCATATATAAGAAGGGAAGGAACGGTGGGGTGGAGGGGGGAGAAAAGGAGGTGAAAGAGTCAAACCTAAAATGTTGCCACGTAGAATGAATGTCGTCCGACGTGGCTGATGATAATTGTTTGACCTCATCACCAACTATTTCGGATTGGTTTTAGCTTTCAACTGAAATGCATGTGATTGACAACTTTATTTTTAGTTTGGTTACAAATTGACAACTGCATGGGTTAATGATGTCTGTTAAGTTGGCTTGGCTATGGCTCGGCTTCTTTAGTTTTGTTCTTTGTGGCTTCCCTTCTAATTATAGATATTAGATTATTGGGAAATTAACATTTTTAAAAAAGATTAAGAATACATTCAAACATTTAATTCACGGATTGATATATAATTTTTTATCTTCAAATGAAATAAAAATAAATAAAAATAAAATTTTAATTATTTAACCTCGATTGAGCTTTATTTTAGATTATAGAGTAAAAATCAATTTTAAAACATCATAAACCTATACAAAAAATTATGATCTCAAGTATATAATATCATGATTAATAATCAAAAGATTTTACCATTAAAATTAATCATTTTAAACAATTACACACTCTATTAATTTATATATGTTAAATTTTTTATTTTAATAAACAAAATTCAATCTCTAATTATTTTAAATATAAAAATATTAATAAATTTAACTTTTTTTTATATTGAATACATGCAAGAGATATAAAAAATAAAAATTTACATTGAGTTGGGGGCCATGAATTCCCATTCTATGAACTCAAAGGCAAATAAAGCCATAAAATTTAACTAATTAGCCAAGCCATGTATTTCAAGCTTAAAAGTCCAAAGCATGGAGCGGCTAGACGAAGGCAAAGATCAGTCAAGTGTGAACGCGGTAGAGGCGGAATCTAGCGAGTGTGAACACAAATTAGAGAAAGGAATCTAACAAGCAAAGGTGCCATTTTGCCCTTTCACGTGTGCTGTTGCCGCCGTACAATTATTACATGATTTTGATTTGTAATCTTACGTTTTAACTTGTTTTTTAAGCACTTTATCAGTCTTAACTATTAAAAAAAAAAAAATCAATCTTATCCATTTAAGTGAAGCACAAAATCCACCTCATGTGAACGTGGAAAACTAGAAAACCATTTCCTTTTTGTAAAAAGTAAAAAGAAAAAAAGTTTTGCATGCATAAAAAGATGTAAAATAAATATTTAATTCATACTTTTTTTTTTCTTTTTTGACTTGGTGAAAAGAAATGTTGTTTGAATTTAGATTTTTTTTATTGATTAAGATTTTATATGATTTATATAATTGTTTTAATTTGTTCAAATCAATATTTGCATAAAATTAAAAAAAATAAAAGTAATACTAACTATTTCATCATTTATAATAGTTAATTAAATCATTTTTTGTTTTTAATTTATAATTATGATATTTTAATTTTATATCAAGATATTTTAAAATTTTATTATAATATATAAGTTGAGATTTAAACAAAAAATTTATGAAAAATTTTGTATAAGATAAATCGTAAAATTTTTAAATTAAAATTGATATTATTTCATAGATTGAATGTCAATTAATAAAAATACGATAAGAGATATGAAAGCAAAAATGAGGACAAATGCTACACATGAGAGATATGAAAAGCAAAATTAAAGACAAATGCTTATGTATCCAAGATAATGGACAATTGATAATGGTTTGGGAACAAATAGAAAATCCAAAGAAATTAAGACAAAAATAGTTTTAATCCAACAAAAGGAGGACAAAAATGGTTTTTTTTTTAATTTTTAATTTATGATTGATATTCAAACTCTAAATCTCAGAATCGATTTAAGTTTCACTAAACAAATAATTAATTGAAGAAACAAAATGGGTAATTGATAGTACTAATTTGAATATATTTAAAACCTCACCATGAGGAAAAAAAAATTAAAGAGGGAAATGATTTACAATGGAAGATTAAATTAATCATATTTATCTCAAAAAAATTTATAAATCATTGTCGCAAAATAATTTTTTAAGTGCAATTAATTCAATTATAAATTTAGAGTTTAATTTAATTAATTTATATAATCATTCTTAAAATATAATAGCCAATAGATTGATATTAAAATTTTAGAATTTATAATTTTTTTCCAATTATAATCTCCATTGTTAAAGAAAATAATCAAATTATATGATCTATTAGTACAAAAAAAAAAAATCTATAAACCATGAATCAAAAAAATTAAATTTGTGATGGGTACACCAATGGAGAAAATTAGAACCCACCCCAACAAAATTAGCTAAAAAAGGGATGATCCTTTTTTACTGGAAGGTTGGTGAGCCTAAGATAGCTCCTAACCCCCACAATCCCAATGCCATAATCCAAAAATCACTCACCGAAAAACAGACTAAAATTCCTTTACACAAAGAGCTTTTACAATCCTAACGTCTACACTGTCGTCATCTTGCACCTACTTGATGGGGCTTCCACTCAATTTCATGGCTGTGATGAATTTTTTGTGATGATTTTCATGCACGATCTTGATACCACCAAGTCCTTGATCAGTGCAGTGGGAAAATGGGAGTCAGCTTTGGATAGTGCTGTTAAAAGCAACCATGGCAATTGCCTAATATGCCTTTTTTTTTTTTTTTTTCGTCTTGATGGACAGAATAATTGCTAGAGAAAATAGATTTTTATTTGAAACTCTGCGTTTCGTATAAAAAAAAAAAAAAACCTGTTTTTTTTTAGACTAACCACTTTTTTAATCATTTTAATTGACTAAACAATAATTACTTATATTTATTTTGAAACTTATTTTAATTAATTTATACAATTACTTTTAAAAAATAATATTTAATAAATTAAATTTTTAATTTTTAATTTTTATTATTCTCAAGTAAGTTTGTTCAAGAGTTAAGTTATTCCACAAAACTTGAAAGTTAATTTAAATTTTAAGAAGATTTAGATAAAAAATTAAAATTTATTAAGCGAATTTGAATATAATTTTTAAATTTATTTAAAATTTGGATCATATCTTAAACAAAAAAATTAAAAGCCGAGTCTAGTCAATTCAATTATAATAAAATAGATATAATTAAAATATTATATTTATATAAATAAATATGTGAATTTTTATTTTATATTTTATTTAAAATTTTATTTAATTTTTATTATATAAATTACATTTAATGGATGGATTTAAAATTAATTTTTTTAATTTGAGTCAAATTTAAAAAATTTTTGAAGTTTGAAATATTAAACTAAATTTAAATAAATATATAAATTATTAATACTCAGTATAAGCCTAATTTGAACCTAATTTAACTTGATTTATAAACACTTTTATTTTCAAACTATGACCTTTTATGTATCAAAATAATTATTTAAAAAAAATTTAGGAGAATTCATATATTCTTTTTTTATGGAAAATTTTGCCCTTTTCATTATAATATCATTTTCTTTCCTCGGGGTAGGTGGTGGATCGATATATATGTACTTTCTTGGAAATTTTCCAGCAATTCGCCGTCAGGATTTAAGGATTCCACAAAATTATAAGCTTTAATTAAAAAACAATTAACTTTCATCTTCAAATCCCATATTGATTCAACATTGATGGGTGATATATCTATAATTTTCCAATATTAATCCACAAATTTGGAAAATTTCCAGCCGTCAGCCTCCAATATCCAAAATTTGCCATTTATAAAAACCAGCTTAATCAACTTTATTCCATGTTTAATTCATGCAGCCGTACAATATTGAGTAGAAAAGGCAACTATTCTTTTGCTTTTTACATATATAAAAGAATATTTTTATTTTTTCTCATATTAGTCCAAATTGTTCACTTAGCTAAACTAACCAACCAAACCCCCTTTTTTTTTTTTTTGAGAATTTGACCCAAATTTACGTTCTTGATGAGTATTGTAGGCACGTTATTGAACATATATAGAGTTACTATTTGTGATTCTTTTCTCATGCATTGACCTATTATATGTAAGCTGACTTGATCAAGTAAAGGATTTGGTTTAACATGCACATCCTACGATTTTGTTGGAGGTAGGACATTTTCAAATACCCACTTAGATTAAGATTGGTTTGAAATCAATTTGTTGAGAATTGTATAATTAAGTGTAGAAATTAACATCTAAGTCAAAAATGTTTTACCTAAGACCATGCCTGTACATTATATTAGAAGTGTACATGAAATAAGTCGGGCTGGACCAGACTTAACTGGCTTTTCAATAGCCTTAGCCAAGGTTGACCTTACTTGGCCCAATAGGCCTAAAAGATTCAAATTTGTTAATATTAAAAATACTAATATTTAATAATTTTAAATATATTTCACAATTAAATTTAATAAAAATAATATTTCCCGCTTGAAAAATAGTGTTCAAGGCTCGATTCAAGTAGAGCCAAACCCACAGGTGGATTGATCTACAATTAAATTCAATTGTTCGTTGGTTTATTTATCTTTTTGATATGATTAAATAAATCAAGGTTGATAATAAAAGGAAGGCAAAAAAAATATGTTTGTTGCTGATTTGATAATGGAAGGTCTGAATTCTAGGTTGTGTTATTAACCATATTTCAATCATATAACTTGACTGGTTGTCATATATGAACTTGAAAGAACCCAAAAATGAAAAGAATATGAGAGAATTAAAGGAGGATTTTAACAATGAATTTCTCTTTTTTTTTTTTTTTTTTAATCAACAGGTTGGACATCCCAATTAACTTTTTCAACTAGTTCATATTTCAAAGACAAAGCATCCTAGCTCAACTAGTTCAGTCTTATGCGAGTAGCATAGGTTTTTTTTTTTTTTTCCCCTTTAACATTTCATTCTTTGATAAAGACATTTTTTTTTTCTAAATTACGAAATTATTAAAATTTGAATTTTGATTATTAAAATTAAAATTTTAAAATTACATCATAATTGATGGTAGAATCTGATACTTTTCTTTGCCCTTAAATTTTTTGATTTTTTTTTTATTAATTATCTCTTAAGTCAATTAATATATCATTTGAGTTGACACTTAAAAATTATAAATTCAAAAAAAATTATGCGTGTAATGTTATTTTCAGCTAAATAAAAGAGTTTAAGAGTGATTAAAAATTTCAAAAAAAATTTTGGATTTTTTTTTTTTTGGCCTTTGGATTTGAAAGAGGGAATTTGTTGTTTGGGTCTAAAGGGAAAAAGAGAAACAAAATTTCATTGTGCTTTGCAAATTGCATGTGGGCAAAATAAATAATCTCCTAGCCAAGCTAGTACATATCTAAAAAGAAAAACTCTCCAATAGGCCTATTGGCAAGCTAGCCCATCTACTAGCAAATTTTAGCCAGGGCCCTTGCATGGGTTGATAACAGGCTTAGAGTCTTCAGCCACCACCACCACCATAGCCTAGGCTAGAACCGAAAATCATGAACCAAATACATGCCAATGCATACATTTTCTTGGGTAACTAAAAAGTAAAACCCATGCAAATGTCATTGATTTCCATTCATGTGTTTCACTGATTTTGATGCATATTGTTTTTAAAATCAAAAGAGCTTTACTTCTTCCTAATCTTCTTCTTGGCTCCCTGAAAGCCCATTAGCTTACATAATTTCAACCATTAGCTATTGCTTGAAAAAATATTAATTTGTTTATTATTTTTTTGGATAGATTGATATATTATTAAAATTTGTATTTAAAAATTATAAATTCAAACATATTTAAATGTATAATTTTTTTAATCAGATATATAATAAGATAGATAGAATTTAAGAATAAATTAAAAATTAAAAAAAAAAGTGATTTGGCATTTTATGGCTTAAATAATACTACCTCTTTCTATGAATGATGAACAACCCCTTACCAAAGTTCTGTCTGTAAGAATGAACTATATTTAATAAAGGCATTTCCCTTTAATATATAGAATTAGTCCTTTTTGTTTTTCACCAACTCTATTAAATGATGTAAATTTTAAATTGACTGCAGTTTTTAACAGATATCAAAGCCTTAATTAAACTATGTGACCAAATGTTTGATCAGCTAATAAACTTTGAATGCAAAAAAAAAAAAAAAAACAATATTTATCAAATATCCAAAGCATCTTATTTTCTTGCTTTGTTAACACAAATCCAAAAAGTAGGGTCTGCAATCATGGGAATTTTATGACCTTTTCTGGAGAACTCTTTGTGATCTCTTTAATGTGTTCTTGGGAATTAAGGGTATGGAATTATTAATTTTTAGATTTGGATAAAAGGGAATTCGAATCATACATTGAATCAAATATTAGGATATTTTTATTTATTATTTGTGGATTAAATAATTATTCATCAAAATTTATAATATAAAAGTTTTATCTAGTCAAATTGTTCATGATTGGTGGAAGCCTATAATTTTGCTTTTGTATTGGTGATGGATGAGCAGTCCCTCACTAATCAAATTCATGGGAATAGTGAATTGCAAACATGCAAGCCACCAATCAAAGTGCAACTATTCACATGGACCCCCTTAATTCTTGGCCTTAAGCTGGTGCATTTATTTGAATTTTTTTTTTTTTTTTGTTAAGAATAATTCATGGACTTTTCAAATACAAACAAATCCTTTTCACATTGTTTAATTTTAAGATTTTGATTCTTTTTGGGTTAATGAAATAATTTGAAATTAATATTGGCCCTAATATAAAATTCTTTATTCTATTAAAAGGATGATAAATTAAAAAAAATTCAAAATAAATCATACAACTCGAATATGACTTGACATTATCATACATGCTAGAAAATATGTTTCGTTTAATTATAAATTTTATCTGTTTGATTGGTTTTGCAAGACAAATTAAATCATCAATTGTTTAAAAAAAATTTGAATTTCAAACTTATAATCCTTCGCTTTTTATTAATGAATATTTATTTATGATGATAAAAATTTATGATCAAAATGTTTTATTATCAATAATTATAGTCAAAAGAGATAGCATATGGTTAGAAATTAAAAAAAAAAAAAATGACACCATTGTTAAGAACAACATCACTTGTGAAATTTGGCATTAATGGCTCAACCCTCAGCATCACATGAAACTTGGTACTTAAAAAGACAGAGGGATTAAAGTCTAGTTTGGATTTAAGATTTTTTTTTTTCTTTAAGATCAAGTCAATGGGGGCCAAAAAACAAAAAACATGAAAATTTCGATAAGCTTTGATCATTAACCTTAAAACACAATTGGCCAACATGGGTTTAACAACAGATTATCCACAAAATCCCATGGAAATCCACTTTGTACAATTCTGATGACCCATATTTTCATGTCTGTCTCTTGGTGTGTCCAGAATCTTGATTGTACAAAACAAATAATAAGACAAGAATTTCCCTCAAACAAGTGTGTTAGCTGCATAAACCAGACAAATATGAATAATTTTGAGGGCTAATTTATTTTGGATTACTTACATTTGGATTTTATACTTTTTATATAGACTCATATTTACGTTAAGAATTGAAAAAATACATAAAAATACGATCGTTCGATTAAACAAATTAATTCAATCAACTAATTTATTCGTCTTATTAATAAAAGATTTTAGATTCAAGTATCAATAATTTCTCGTTCGTGCTATCCAAAATGTAAGTGCTAACAAATCGAGTAGCAAAATTATACATCTTTGCCATAATTAGAGGGTTAGAACAACCCTCTATTTGATGTTATCCATGATATAAATGCTGAGCAGGGAAACTACACATATGTGCCATAACTTAGGATTGGAACAACTTATTTTCCTTGATTTATTTTTTAAAAAAATTAATATAATCTCAAATAACTATTAATTTGTTTAAAAAGTTAATTAATTAAGATTAGAATTGGTAACGGATCGGGAAGAGTTTTTGTTCGTCTCGAATCTGATTTAAAATTTGTTTATTATTTTTTATAATCGAACTCGATCCGATCTGATATTATATAAATCGTACTCGATCTGAAATTAATAAAATATATATTTTTTAAAAAATATAAAATATTATTTTTAAATATAAATATATAATTATATATAAATAAAAAATTAAAAAATAATTTTTAATATAATATTGAGTCGAATTTATCTAAAATCCGAACTCGATCAAATTTAATTTTGATTTTTTTCTTAATAATTTTGACATAATCAAAATCGAAATTTGATTTTTTTAAAAAATAACTTTATTAAATTGAGTCGTGTCAAAATATGTCAAATTTGGATTGAAGTGTTAACTCTAATTAAGATTAAATTTATATCTAAGTAAAAGGGCCATGGTATTTTCAAATTTTTGTGTTGGCTCCAACATCGAATCTGCCCATGACCCCATGTAGGTACAATTCGTCTGTTTGCAAAGATGCAAAGAATATAAAATTACAAAAACAAAGGTTGATTGATTATTTGATAGGAATCGATATCCACGTGTATTTTTCTAAAAAAGTCATGTGGTATCTTTCTCGGATGCCTTTTGAAATAAGATTAAAGTTTTATTTGGATTTCATCGATGAAATTCAAAATTTTTTTTTTTTTTTGTGATCAATTATATTATGAGATGTATTTGAATATGCATGGCATTGTGTAGTTGAGTTTATTGCCTTTTTTAATTGAAAATTGGAAAGAGAAAGGTTTACAGAATCATTGAATCCTAAATCAGTCTCAATTATGGTAGTTGAGTGCCTTTGATCGAATAGTCATTGTCATATTTATTTTTAGTTATCGTTAATATTGTATTTATATTTTTAATTTATTCTTGATTTAATTAAATCTCTCCATTAATTAATTTCATTAGTTAATAGATAGAGAATGAGATGAATATAATAATTTTTATTCTATCTTCGAAATTTTAAATTATATTAATCATCGTATTTGTATTCAATTAATATTTTATTTTTATTTTTATTTTTATGTTAATGAAATTTAATAGGTATAAATATGTCATATTCGTAAAAAAAAAAATGTATATTTAAAATTTTAAAAAAATTATCTTGATTATTTATATAATTTTTTATAAATATATTAATATATATTTTAAATAAAAATAATTAATCTAAAATAATAATTTATATTATTTAATAAAAATTTTGTTTACCAAATATATATATATGTAAAATATGATATGAATATTAGACATATGTTTTATTATGTATCTCTATTTTCATATTAGATAATAAATTTAAAATTATATTAATTTTGTTCTCATAATACAACATTTATTTTCATCATAGTAAAAATATCAAATTTCTCACTAAATATAAATAAAATTAACATTCCTACTAACTATCTTAATTAAGTTCAATTTCATTCAAAAATAAATTTTATCCTCCATTTAAATGAAAAAAAAGTTAAATCTGCCAAAACCTAACCTTAGACCAAGGAGATTTTTTGCGTGCAAGGAATTATTTAAGCTTGTGGACATGGGTTTCCGAATTGGCCAATTTTTCTTTTTTTGTTTTTACATCAATCATTAATGTCTTCATACTGTTAAGCACAGTGAAGTTGTTACATCAATCTCTGTCCAAAGGCCGAAAAATATTGAAGAAAGAATTTGCAAAAAGTATTATACATTTATAAATACGTACCTTAAAATAAATTTAATAATTTAAAATATAATATAATAATATAATATAAATATGATAAAAATATAAAATATAAAAATAATATAATTTAAAATTTTAATAATAATTATATTTAAATTTAATAAAATTAAAAAAAAATATTTTATATTTTAATATCAACATAATTTATAATACATAAAATTTATATAAAATATAATATAAATATATAAATTTTAATATTTTATATAATATAAATATAAAAATTATCATACCTATCTTAAAATTAAATTATTGGCTTACTCTAATGTCAAGTATTTATTATTCGATGATACTTATGTGATATGTATTTTATATGATTATTAAATTTTTTTAACTTTGATTAAATAACATTAACTCTTGATCTTTGGATGAACTTCCTTTTATTTATTACATTTTTTTTTATTTGAGAAGTGAATTCAAATCTTATTTTTTTAACATAAATTAGGATTGAGAAAAAAATTAACAAAATAAAAAATTAATTCGAATCATAGCGTTATATCCGAATAAGTTTATATTATATTTTATTTGGATCCTATTTAATTGTACATGTTTTTATTTAATTTGATTTAGTTTTCAATTTATAAAAAATATTTAAAGAAAAATACATATAATTTAAGTTTTAAATACAAAATGCAACAATAAAGAAACTATTTCTACTCCTTATCACAAAAATTTAAACTTGATAAAACCAAATAAATCTTTAATATATATTTTTAATTATCACAAATTGCCATAATTACCAAGATTTTAACCTAATTATAAAATCTTCTCCAACAATCGAAAACGATGTCGTTAACATCCCCCATTTAAAATTAAAAATTATAGATCTCCAACGTCTCTCCGCAACCCACCACTAACCAAGTAATCAAGCAATAACCCGCTCGCGCAAAGCCGCGTCCTTGTTGCTTCTAAACGGCACCGTATCTCATCCCAAATTCCTAGTATACGTTGACTGTATAAGATACGGTAATACATTTATAGTATTTTTATACACATCTGGGATACGTCCTTTTCTCCATTACAGATACAATCAAAGAAAAAACATAAAATCAGTCACTGTCTCTCTCTCAATCTTCTCTCAGTCTCAGCTCAGCTTTTCTCTCTCTCTCTCTTTTTTTTTTTTTCACTAACTATTTTTGATAACTCACTTTCACACACTTCACAAAAAGAAAAAAAAATTTCATAAAATAAATTTATGAACTTTTTTTTTTCTCTGGGTTGTTTTGTTTTTCTGAGGAAATTTTGGGTTTTGGTTTTTTTTTTTTTTTGGAATGTTGATGGAGGAGGTTTGAGTTATTGAGAGTGATGAAGGTGACTGGGAAAGTGAGTTTAGCGGCGACATTTTCGGAGAGGAATCCAACGGACGCGGATCTGAAGCCGACGACGAAGCGGAAGACACTGAACACGAGGTCGAAACGGGTTGGTGCACCGGTCGTGGGGAGGCGGAGCAGACCGGAGACGCCGTTGTTGAAATGGAAGGTGGAGGAGAGAGGAAGAGGGAGAGAGAAAGGCGGTGGAGTTGAAGAGGAGCTCGAAGAGGAGGATGGTGGCCGGAGAGGTGGTGGTCGGGGACGACGGGGGAGAGGAGCTTCGACTGTGTCTGCTAGGAAGCTTGCAGCTGGATTGTGGTGGTTACAATTGCCGGAGACTGTGACGGCCGGTCGCCGAGAGAGAAGGAGGGATCGGTTAGGCTTTAAGGTGAGAATTTTAAGCTTTTTATAGCTCCAAGATCTATGCTTTTATGCTTTTTCTTATATTGTGAATGATGTGATCAAAGTGTGATTTTGAAGGATTGTTTCGGATATTTTTCTTGTTAAAAATTGGTAGTTTGTTGCTTAAATTTGAAGTTTTAAGCTTTGATAGTGAAAATAATGCTGATCTTTATGATGCCATCATTGTTCATTGTTTTATTTTTGAAGTTTTGATGTTCACAATGTCTTAGATTTTACTTGCATGTCAATTGAAGCTTTCAGTACTTGCTAAATGTATTTGATTGATATGATTTCGTACCAGAAAGTCTATTTTTTATGCATTTATCATGTTTGAAGTTTGTCATCATTGTATGCTACGATATGATTTTATTTTTCTTATTATGAGAGGCTTTTGTGATCAGGGTTTTACATGATATGTTTCCAAATTTTCTGGATAAAGGGTTATACTAATCGATGGTATTTACGATTTGCTTGATTCTCAATGAATACATTTGATAATTTGTTTGAATTGCTTCTGAAAGTTGTGCTGCTTCCTCTGTCTTTATTGATAGTTTTACTGTTTTGCAGCTTGATTGATCCGTTGTGATTAAGAACATAAGCATATTATGGATTTTGATTTGTGATTTGGACATTTTGAGTTCGTTACATTGTAATTTCCTGCAGCCTGGTAACGATTTTATGGGTGCCCCATTTCTTTATAATCATAAAGACAAAATTTATGGATCAGATGCAAAGGATCCATCACGGAGCCCTAGTTATGTCTCTGGGGCAAGGAACAGCCTCCTGCGTAAGGTATGCTTGCTTCCGTGAGCTCCTCAACTGAATCTTGAACTTTTAATGACCTGATCGATATGGAAAACTTTGAATATAGATCACATAGGAAACCAAACCTTTGTCATCTCACACATGTTGCACGCTTTTCGTGTGGCATGTGGGACCCACATTTGGTGGTTTCTTATTTTCCATTTTGGTAATTTTGTAAAAGAAAAAAAAAACCATTTGTTTTTTTGTCCCTTCTGGCATTTCGAATTTTACCAAAGCTGAAGGCTTGGTCCTTGATAAATGCAGAATTTAGTATACTAGTATTTATTGGTATGAAAATTTAATCATGTGCTAGATGGTTATATTATTAGTCTATTAAAACTGTTAACGTTATCATTGCCTATCAGAGAATTCTTGACAAATCTGGGCAAACTAGAAGGGGAAAGAATAGAAATACAGATTACTTGCATTTATTTTTACTAGTCAACATGGTTTTAGTTCTATCTGTTGAATGAACAAGTTCAAGATGAAACAAAGGTGTGCCACCAACCACCTGAACTCTGGGAGAAACTATGGAAATCACTCAAAAGGGGATATTATAAGGGCTTAAATTATGCAAAATGAGGGCTTTTTTTATGGTTTGTTTACTTAGATTCTTAAATTTATTCTCAAACATGCTTGCTGCTTCCTATAATACACAGAAAAAACGAGGGGTGCACTCTCTGTATTTCTTTATTTCCCTACCTTTTAATTGATTCCTTTACTCTTCTGATCTTGAGCTGCTTTTCTCCTTTTTAAGATTGAGCCTTCGATTCAATTTTCAAACTCTGCGATGGAGGGAGCAACAAAGTGGGATCCTGTCTGCTTAAAAACTACAGATGAGGTACGTCAAATTTACAGCCACATGAAGTGTATTGACCAACAAGTAAGTGCAGTATCAATTGTTTCTGCCCTTGAAGCTGAGCTAGAGAAGGCCCGAGCTCGCATTGAGGAGCTTGAGACTGAGTGCCGATCCTCAAAGAAGAAACTTGAGCACTTCTTGAGGAAAGCTAGTGAGGAAAGGGCTGCATGGCGGAGCAGAGAGCATGAAAAAATACGTGCATTTGTTGATGATGTCAAAGCTGACTTGAATCGAGAAAAGAAAAATCGCCAGAGGCTTGAAATTGTCAATTCCAAATTGGTGAATGAGCTGGCTGCTGCCAAGTTATCAGCAAAGCAATATATGCAGGATTATGAAAAGGAAAGAAAGGCCAGAGAACTAATTGAAGAAGTATGTGATGAGCTTGCTAAGGAAATTGGAGAAGACAAGGCTGAAGTGGAAGCAATTAAGAGAGATTCCGTGAAGCTTCTAGAGGAAGTCGATGAGGAAAGAAAGATGTTACAGATGGCTGAGGTCTGGCGTGAAGAACGTGTTCAGATGAAGCTTATTGATGCCAAGGTAGCACTTGAAGAGAGGTATTCACAGATGAACGAGCTTGTAGAAGATCTGCAGACTTTTCTAAGGTCAGGGACTGGAACTCTGGACGTGAAAGACATGAGAGAAGCAGAATTGCTTAGACAGGCTGCTGTGTCAGTTAATGTCCAAGAAATCAAGGAACTTACATATGAGCCATATGAGCCTCCAAACCCAGACGATATTTTTGCTGTTTTTGAGGATGTGGCTTTAGCTGAAGCCAATGATAGGGAAATCAAACAATGTGTTGTGTGTAGTCCTGCCAGCCATGCCTCAAAAGTTCATCTGGTGAGCCCTGAAACAAACATGATGAAAAAAGACAGCATTCTGAGACATTCAAATGCTTATGTTGATCAGAATGATGAGATAGAAGAAGAAGAAAGTGGGTGGGAAACTGTCAGCCATCTTGAGGATCAGGGCTCAAGTTATTCTCCAGAAGGGAGTGCTGCATCTGTGAACAAGAATAATCAGGGCAGAAAGTTTTCAGGTAGTGGAACCGAATGGGAAGAAAATGCATGTGGAGATGCCCCAATCACAGAAACGAGTGAAGTTTGTTCGTTATCTGCTAGACAGTTGAAGAAAGTGTCGTCCATAGCAAGGCTTTGGAGGTCATGCCCAAATAATGGAGAAAATTACAAGATAATCTCAGTAGAAGGAACAAATGGCAGGCTTTCAAATGGAAGGAAGTCTAATGGCAAGATAACCTCGGTAGAAGGAACAAAGGGCAGGCTGTCAAATGGAAGGAAGTCTAATGGGGGTATTATGTCCTCAGATCGAAGGTCAGGTAAAAGTGGGCTTAGTCCCCCGGACTCGGTGGGACAGTGGAGTTCACCTGAATCTGGTCATCCACACATATCAAGAGGGATGAAAGGGTGCATTGAATTGCCTCGTGGTGCAGAGAAGAATAGTTTGAAGGCAAAGCTTTTAGAGGCAAGAGTGGAGAATCAGAAGGTGCAGCTGCGGCATGTTCTCAAAAATAAGATTTAGAAGTGGATGGTGATTTCTACATTTATAACGGTAGCTGGATGTGCCAACCGAAAAAAAGTAGTAATATATTCGTCATACATTAGGCAACTTCTGCTGCTAGTTCAAATTTGGTTAAAAGTTGAAGGAGCTTGCGAATACGGACACTTGATTTTTCTCATAGGTTTACTGATTCTTCTGTTCTTGCACTTTAGCTCATGACATGCTGAGAGTTCCGTTTCATCCCTTCTGCTGATATCTTGTGATAAAGCTCATGATGAAACAGGTTGGATCATCTCCTTACATCTGTAGTTGTATTTCTGCCTGTGGACATACTCATTCTCTTTGTATTCGAGAAAGCAATGTATGCCATTTGCACTGTATCCCTAGGATCCGTGGATATCAAGGAAAGCAAATTCACTGAAATGATTACATTTTCCTCTGTAATTTTTTGTATTTTCATTATAAGAGATGCCCTTTGAATTTCCTATGGGTAAAATAAAGGACCACAATAGTATTCTGACCCACTGGGTTACCATCTTTGGTCAACCTGGTCAGAAAAACGATTCTTTGGTTTTCGATTTTTGTTGAGAGTTAAGAGGTAGCAATATTTGACGTCAGGTACAGCAATATCATAAGTTCAGATACCCTTTGACAATATGATCTTCCTTTTCTATTGTCAATGACTGTTTTAATAAACATGAACCTCATTTTACCTTATATGATTCACAATATGATCTTCTGTACTAATCTCCATGAACAATGTGAAAGCATAAAGAATCAAATAGTTCCAGCTTTATCTAATGGAACTCGAGGGTACGATTGTACAGCCAAGATTAGATGTTCAATGATAATATTTGTAAACATGCTTTTGCAAACTAAACTTTCGCCTGATGGAAGCCCTCTGAACCCTGCTGAATACCTTCTCCGCTAATAGAAGATGCTCGGGGTTTCGATGCATCTTTTTGCAGATGCTCAAGGAAATCCATCACCACATTATCAGTCCAAGGAGCTCCAAAGGGAGCGTCATCGCCTGCAACCCAACCCAAATGACCACCTTGGGGTGTTACCATCAACATGCAGTTTGGATTTCCCTTTAAACATCAGAAAATACACTTCATTAGTCATAAAGTTAATGGAGAGATGAAGGGAAAATACACCAAAATATGATCCTTTAAAACAGTGAAAATTGAAAGCAATATAGAAATGGGATATAGTGAAGCAAGATGGCAACAAAAACTATCAGGACTTGATCTTATCAGAAAGATAGTATATATTCCGATTTTCAATTTCCAAATCAATCAGGCTTTGGGGTATTTGGGTTAGAGTTGGATTGATCTCTTGATCAAACAAGAAATAAAAGTTAGATCACCCACTTACCTTGATATCTTCACGAGGAGTTCCCTCAATAGGAGCAATCGGATCATTTGCAGCCTGCGAACCACCATAAATACATCAATTTTGTAAAGAATAACTGATGTTGCAATCAATCTTTGAGACTTTGACATAATTCTAAAAGTTTTACAACCAAATCCAATCAGTAAAAACTGCCCGTATACCTGGATGCAAAGCAAGGGAATCCGAACATGTTGTAAGACATGACAACTACATGAATTTGAGTAATAGTCATCCACTGACTTGAAACCCAATGAAACTGAAAGGTGTCAGAGGAAGTAACTCTAGTTAGTTGACAAGCCTGCGATCAAACAAACATTGCATGCGGAGCAAGGAAAAAGGAAAGCAAAACTACTTTGATGCTATGTTACTTAGAGTCGAGGGTGAATGTCAGATCCGGTTATGTATCCATATATTTGGAGTGTCAGACCTCTATATCCATTCGTATTAGATATGTGAAGGTCATGGATGTTTTAGGAAAAAATGAAAAGTCGAAGTAACAAAGCTTTGATTTATGAAACATACCGCGCGTTATTGCTTCATCATATTCCCGGACAGTCTGGGGGTTTAAACCCGCTTGGACATTATAGTCATCATGCGTATCTTCAAAGAGGGAAGCATGTCTGCAATTATAGAGCAATTCTGGTTATATTGTCCTCAGAAGGATATCTTCAAAATTTAATGTCATTCACAGTAAAAGTAAATGGAAATTCTCGTATAATTACTTTGAGAAAATTTTACTAAGGCCTCCCCTAAGTGCTCTGTCATAAATATTGTTGAAGCCCTTACGGAGGTTTTCATCTGCAATGACTAAATTGAAAGGATTGCACAGTGATGCAGCACCAGAGAGAGGGCAGTTATTGTACTCCTGCAAACAAAAAATGACAAACGTATACATGAGGCAGAAGCCCTAGTATGATTTAAAGAGAAAAAAAAAGGATAAAATGGCAAAATCCAGATCGAAAATTCCTTATTTGACCACCAACAAGCTATAAAAATCTCTTCTGTTTGATTGACAGTACCATATGATCAACAAACAGATTGCTTTTATACATAACTGTAATACTTCCACTATATATCTACCCTTCAACTCTATCTAAAAGATAACAGAATTGCAGTGAAAGCATTTACATGCAATGTTCTGCTTACATTTTTAAATTGTTGTAAAATTTAATATACAACAGAACATATATAGTTAAAGAAAAGATAAATTAGTGGCATACCTTTCCCAAATAATTAACAAGGATATTCCCTCCTAGTGACCAACCAACAGCATAAATATTTGCTTTGGGGTACCTGGAGGAAACGTGATCTACTACATGACATGTATCTCCTGTAAATGAAGCTGATTGGAGCTGCAAATCAGTGTCATGGAAGAAAAAAAAATGTCAAGAGTACTTGAATTGGCTTCTCAATGATCTATAATTTTATCACAGGTAAAAGCAAAGGACAAAACACTAATGTCGACCACATGGTTTTGTTAGACAAATCAATTCCACAATGGAATTCTAGCAGCCATGCATGTCCCTAGTTTTACTCTTGCAACTGTTTGATGCCATCAAACCCCAGAACTATAGTCCTATTGCCATATCGATTTTTCTTTTTTGATTTGGGGAAAGGGGATTAGAACCTGATCAGCAAGGGATCATGCACCAACCACTAAGGCAAAGGCTAAAATATATGGATTTGATATTTACAGATGCTACTACATAGAGAAACTTTCCTAGCTGTGTAATGCAGATTGCAGATCAGTGCAAACCATACACGATATTGAAATCATATCAACTCCAAAGTCCAAAAAATCCAAAATTTTGTTGAAATTAGATAATTATAATAGTAGCTAATACCTGAGGAGTGGTAACAGGGCTATCTCCACAACCCCGGCTATTGAACACCACAACCCTAAAACCTTTGCTCCTAGCTTTCACCAACATATGCTTCACATATGAATCCTGACTCCCCCCTGTTAGTCCAGGCTGCAGATTCAATTTAAAAAATCACTCAATTTTTCTCACCAAACAAACAAAAGGGTATCAAATTAAGCCTGTAAAATTTATACTCCTTCCCTCCTTTCATCAAATTAAACAAAAGAGCGTCTAAAAAGAGTAACACATATTAAAGATGTTATTTGTAAGAGAAGAGAGATATACGAACTAACCAGTAAAATAAGGATAGGAGAGTCAGCAGGCAAGCTGCGGTGGTCGCCACAGACCCAATCCAATGCTATAGTGCCGTCGTCTTTGGTCCGGAGGCACTCACGGCGGTACCTGACCTCGGGGATTTTACGGAAAAAGGCGGCGAATAAGGTCTCAATATGGCAGTTCCAACCAACTATAGGAAAAGGCTTGTAAGTAAGGTGAAGCGTATTGAAAGCAGGGAGAAAACGATCAACTGCTCCACCAGTGATTTCAAGTGAAGGGTGGTGGTCTGGCATTGCTGTGGTTGTAACGGTGGTTGCACTGAAACGAACGGTGGTGAGCGATTGGAGTTGGTGGCGGAGAGGGGTGATAATTGGCAGTGGTGATGGTGGTTTGGAGGTTAGAGACAACGGAGCTCCTGGCATTTTGGAGTTACTCCAGATTGTTTCAGTTTTTGAGAGTTGGTCTCAGTGAAAAAGCTGTGGCTGTTAAGACATGACATAGATTTTCTCTTACATAAATTAATTCGTTTCATTGGAAGTGGGAAACAAAGGAATCATTGATAACATGATTCATCTAAGGGACCATTTTATCACGTTTTTATTGCATGACGACATGAAAATGACTTAGAAGGGTGGACCTAAGCTTACTTTCTGTTCGTTTTCACGGATTGAAAATTAAAGGTCGGAAAGTCCTGAAGGCAGAGTCCCAATAGTGGAAGGACAACTGGCCCATACGCCATTGTCTACTTGGCTAGTTGCTGAATTTTTTTTTTTCAAGGAATTGGACCAATCAAGACTTCATTTCCAGGAATTCCTTACCAATCTAGACTTCTTATTTTTTGGAATTTTCGTTAGAAAAAATGAAAAAAATAATAAAAATCATGAGGCTTCTTTAATTTGTAGTTTTTTTATAGCTCATCAACTTCTGTTCGAAAGGGCTATACATTGCAAGTCGAAAATAAGTCTATAACATTGGGAAAAAGCCGGTGTAAGTTTTTTAGATTAACTTCGTAAAATTTTTTATTAAAATTATTTAATAAAAATAAAATTAATAAATTAAAATTTTTGTTACATAAATTAAGTATGTAAATTTAAAAAAAAATGATATATTTTTTAGATAAATATTTTTAATAAAAAATTTGATATAATTTTAGTCGTTAAATAAATATTTATTAAATTTAAATTATAAATGATATTTTTAATCATTTTAGTTGATTACTTGCGATCTACTTGTAGAATATATCGATCAATATCCCTTCTTATTGATTGGAAGAAGGCCTTGAATGGGTTGGAGACCGATCCTTCACCATCCTCATGGCTTATCTTCTTAAAGATGGTGTTTGCTCCTCCTTGGTTGACACAAGACATGGTGAAATTATTGTAAAATTATGCTGAATTAGGTAAGCTAACTAAGTAAGATCATCTGTTTACTCAATAGGAGCAGTTGCCCTTACAAAAATAAATGAATGAAAATTATCTTTTTCTATAGTGGAATAAATGGATGGCACCCTTATTTTCCAAGTTTTAATTGACAAAAACTAACTATCGGTTGGTACAATGGAAAGGTAGCAAGGACAACAAATAAAATTGTTTTTATTTTTATTTTCATTTTTTGGTTTTTCTTTTGGCCAATGATGAGTGCAACTAAAATGGCTGTTGTATTGTTTAATGAGATATGAGAAATGGGAAATTATTGTTTAGTTCATTTTTCTCAATAGGGTTTTCATCCATGTCTGACAAACAGATCATGAAGGATTGGAAACTTATTTTGCTTATCTCTGCCCCAGCTACAACCAGTCTGGGCCAAATTCTGCTCTGATCCACCAGAGAAGTGGCTCAGGAGGCACCCCATTCGGCAAGGGAGACGAACATTTGTGACATAGATAAACGGGCAAGATATCAAAGTAACAAGTATCCTGTTTACTGTTGTTTAGTAGGTATGCTATTAAGCAGTCAATGCAGTTTGTCAACCAGGCATTGCACTGAAGGGAAACCATGTCATTGGGTATTGGTTTGGAGTAGAGGCCATAAGATGCATGGTACTTGATCTCCAAAATGGAAGAACATCGATTAACTGCTCCGGCAAAACAAGAACCACGTACATAAATTCATGACAATTTGTAGCTTCTGTCAGGAATATTATTTAAGTTCCAAATCATATTCGAGTTTAATCACTGTAGATGTTATGCAAGAATTGCTGGTTTCTAGATGCCAAATGGGATCACTAACTGCCATCAGACAACGGCATCTGAACTAGCCTTTTCAAGTCTTAAACAAGTTCATTAATGCAATTGGAATTGACAGCTAAATGCAAAACCGAAAAGACTAAACTTCCCCTTCATCATGCCTTGAGTGCAGCGATGCATTCGATTTCAATCTTGGCATCCAATGGCAATGCTGCAACCTGATATGTTGAACGAGCTGGAGCAGGTGAAGGAAAGTCTGCAACACAAACCAATGAGGGAGACTGAATTAAAATGTCTGGTTTCTACAGATGTTGTTAACTATGGGTTGGATAATTCGGAAAAAGAAAACATTCTGCCCATTTTAGACGACAATTTTGACAAGTCAAAAGTTTATAGGAGAGCTTCATCAATCAACAAGTAAACTCCCCAAGTATAATTTTAGGATTTTATTTCGATGCAATGCTCAGATTAATACACGTGCAGCAGTCAAAGTCCTTGGGAATAACTAGACTAGAATTTTATCAGTCAGATATGCTGAAATGGCAACAATATTGGCGTCCATCATACATCTGGCCTAGAACAAGCTGATTGATTGTAATGCCAGATGTACCAGATGATAATTCAAGGGTTAAGTCTACTCTTTTCAAATACCAAGTTATGTATATATGATCTTGTTTTCTTTCATCAATTTTGTCAATGAATGAGGTTTAAGACAAACACGTGAAGCCATATATCAAGCAAGTTTGAACATGAAACAGATTTTAACTATACTATTGTACTCACATTTAGCATAGATCTCATTTACTTTCTTGAAGTCTTTCAAATCAGCCAGCCTGCATGAAGGAAACCAGAGAAACAATGAAAATCTTATCCATTTAAGATTATCAACCATTATGAACGTAACAATCAAAAATGGCAGAGAAAAGTGAAAAAGAATAGTACATAATTGTTGTCTTAACCACAGAGGAATAATCAGCACCACTAGCTTTGAGGATTTCTCCCATATTTTTGAGTACCTGTAGATTTGCATAGAAGTATCGATTACAAACATCCGTTAAGCTCCAAAATTGGAATGCTAAAATAGCACATTTACAGAACCATTAGTTCATATATTAGTAGGTTACCTGTTCTGTCTGATCCTCTACACTGTCTGAAATGAACTTTCCAGTCTGGAGCAGAAAACCAACAGACATGATCAGCACCTTGTCTATGTAAAGAAAGTCTAGGACTACAACCTTAACATGTCAAGCATCTTCAATGGACATGTCACAAACCTGTGGAATAAGACCAAGAACACCAGAGACAAAGAGAAGATTATTGGCCTTGATGGCCTGAGAATATGGTCCCAACGCAGCTGGAGCTTTGTCAGTTGCCACGGCCTCCTTTATCCCTACAATCAAGGCGTCGTCATGACTCACAAACCTTAGGGATCAAATGACACCGAAGCCCATATTTAAGAAAAGCAGAAATGTGAAAGTCCAAAATCCTACTTTATGATCAATTTACTTGCAGCATTCTCTTAAATCTTCCGTCTACTTAGCCTCTAATTTTCATGATGCAGTTAATCAATCCAACATTTACTCATACACAGCCCATCCACAAAAAGTCAAAAACATTGTTGCTTCTAAACCATTCAATGAAATTCAAGTTGTATTTTACAACAAGAAATAATAACATTTGGCTATAAAATATTTGACTTCCAAGCACAGTAAATTTCCTAAATTTGCAATAAATCAATATAAATCCACTGAAATTCTATTTCAAAAACGATTAACAAGAAAAATATCAATTTAACATCATAAATTCAAGCCCAAATATCCCATTCCCCCTTCTTTTATGATTCAATTAAAACTAACATTCAAGTCCAAACAAATTAACCCGTTTTCAACAACCCATCAAAGAAAACTAAAAATCAAACAGTGCAAAAGAATCAAAAGCATCCTTTTAGTGATAGTCTTTTTTTTTGTTTACCAGTAGAAGTGGAGAGGCTTAAGCAAGCAAAAGGCCCATTTCTGGAGGAAGATCGCCAAAAGGAAGAGCCAACAACAACTCCTCCAGCTGCGGCCAATGGAGAGCGAGTGCGTAGTAAACCCACATCGATGGTTGGAATATGGATTGACCTTAAACTACACCAAGCCATTTCACCCTTTTCGTCTCTGTTTCTCTGTTTCTTTGTCTTTGGTCTGAATCTTTTATATTGGGTAGGGTAACTGCAGTGAAGTGAACTGAAAAATAAAACCCAAAGAAAAAAAAAAAAAAAACAAAATAAGTGTTGCAACTTTTGGGGAATTTCTTGTTTACTAGATTGCCCCTTGGTCGGCGAAGTATACGTCAGAGTTTTAACTTAAAATTTGATTTGCATCAAATTTTATTTTTTTAGTTTGAATTTAATTTAAAATAAAAATTAAATTATTTAAATTCGTTTAATTAATATATAAAAATAAATTTAATTTTTATATTTGATAAAAATTTAATTATTTGTATTTAAATTTAAAATTAAATTTAAAATATTTTATTAATTAAAATATAAAAATTTGATTAGGTTCGTAAGCTACTTAAATAGGATATAAATATTTAAATTTAATTAAATCGATAAATCAAATTACTGAAATTAAAGTTCGATTCGATAATAATTAAGTTGAATTTAAATTTTATTCGAATTAAACTCGAGAAACATATAAGTATTAATATATCATTTATATCCTTAAGTTAGAATAATAATGGTTTTGATCGAATTGATTTTTTAGATAAAATATAAAATATTTAAATATTTAAAATTTTATTTGATTCAATTTAAATTTAAATTTAATTTTTATAGAATTTGATTAGATTCTAATTGAATTTTATTAATTTAGTTTATTAATTTTTATATTTTGATTTTTATATATTATTTTAATATAATTTTTAATATATTTAGGTATAAAATAATTATTTTTATTTTATAAAAATTTAATATATATAAGTTAATAAAAATATATAATTCAATTTAATTCCATTTATTTATTTTTTATTTTTTGATTTTAAATTTAATTTAAATCTAATATATACATTTAATATTTAAATTTAATATAAAATAAATAAAAAAATCCAATCATAATCAAATTGAATACAATAATTTTAAATTCTTTTTTTATTTTTTCTAGTTTTTTTTTTTCTTAACCCTGACCTTAGGCGTTTTAATTGTTCAATTTTGGGCTTAGAAGAGTATGGCAAAAAACTAAAAATCTTGATCCAGGGTTGCTAAAATAAAGTCTTAATCCAGTCTTACTTTTGCTCCATGAAAGCCCAATTTGAAATTACATAATATTCACACTTCATTGAAAATGATTTTTTAAAGTTACTTTTGATAGTTGATTTGTTAAAAATTGTAAATATTGGACCTATAAAAAAAAAAAATTGTCCAAAGGTAGAAAATATGGAAAATTTTAAAGGATTAAGGTTTAGTCAATTTTTTAATTAAAATGCGAAGATTATATTCATTTATAAAATATTATCCGTTTTATTTAAAAATCTTATAGTTTAATCCCACAAAAAAACATCTTACAATTTTAAATTTGGAATTAGGGTGTTAAAGTAAGACCATGGCCACTATTTTTTTTCTAAATCTGTTTTAGCATAATTTTCCTTAGCATTTTTTTTTTTTGAAATGACAAAAAGTTGTAGAACATTATTCAAGCAAACCAATGCTCAATCAACTGTTGCTCGGAAACCTTGCAATGATCTATATATACAACATATTTTTCTTTTTCTTTTTCTTTTTTTGCATCACATTCCATCATTCATTTTCTTTTCAAATTATACATTGGCACAATTCACAATTTCAAAAACCAATCACCATTTTTTGTTAAATCAAAATTTGATGATTTAAAATTCCTCAGCATCATTAAAAACATGTTCTCTGCACATGGGACAAGTGCCTTGCCGGCTTAGCCATTCATCTACGCAGTTTAAGTGGAAGATATGCCCACATCTAGGAAGATTTCTTGCCATTTCTCCATCCTTTAGCCCCTATGAAAATATACAAACATCTCATTTGACTGTAATCTGATAAAAAAAAATGTTTTCTCATTGACCATTTGTTTTTACCTGTAAGCAAATTGAACAAGAAGATTCCTCCCTTGATTTGATCATCTCACTGGAATGAAACTCATGCACTGGAAGCTTTTGAATGCAACTTCTGGACAAACCCTTTTCTCCATTTACATCATATATGTCTGAGATTTCTCTGTATGTCGATTCGAGTGAGCTCATCTGAAATTTTATCAGGCTCCACATTAGATCCCTAAATCCCAATGCTTAAAAAGAAACTATAAGTTTGTTTGGCTACTGAGATATTTTACTTACTTGCCATTGATAAGCTTTTAGCACTGCTGGGCTTACCCATTCGATGAAGACCTTCCCATTTACTAAGCTAACTAATAAAGCTACCTGTAAAAGAGCAAATTAAAGAAGGAATTGACATTGTTTTCCTTTGATGCACATCACACCAAAAGGGGTAGTTAAAAAGGCAAATTTCCACTTGGATGTCACTAGTGAAGGATGAAATTAATGCAATGCTAAAATGTGGTTAGCTGAAAGTTATTTCTCAGACTGTACTAGAAAATGTTACTATTAGTATACCTTGGACAATGACTCCCCATCAGCCAATGATTCCAGCAATTGAACAGCTGTGATTGCACCTGCAACAGCACCAATTCCGGCACCCCTGAAAAACCCAGTTTCTGTTGTCTGCCCTTTCATTGCCCCTACTACAGTTCCCACTATAGCCCCTCCTACAAAACCCAAACAAAATTTAGTTCAATCAGACAGATGATATCAGAGTTTAGAAGAGAAGAACTTTGTACAAATTTTCCCATGTTGAAGACAATTCCCCAGGGTAGGCTATGGGCAAAACTACAGTTTACTTTGTTTATAAATAAGTAAAAAAAAAAAAATACATATATATATATATATATATATATATATATATAGAATCTGCTGCAAAAGCCAAGATAAATGGTACAACACTGCACAGATATTTGATGTAACTGAGAATTCCAAGAGCTAACTAACAAGCTGTAAAAAGTACTAATGTTTTAATTAGCCATCCGAAAAGATTGCTTGTAAGTGATAACTGTAAGCAACTAAGAAATGCTACAGGATTTCTAGTTGAAACAAAGATTTTTCAATAATGAAACTGGTATCTTTTGATTTTGATGCTTGGAAAATAGTTAGGTATACTTCTAAGCCAGGAAAAAATTGTACAAAACTGAAATGCTGGTGACTTTATTGATCAACTCAAGTAGCTGAAAAGCTCAAGGAAACATTTATTTTTGTACAAAATTTTGATCTTTGAAGACATACCTAATGCAAAAATGCAGGTGAAAGCAGCAAATATTGTTCTCTTCAACACTTTAATTAAGAACCTAATTCTAGGATCTCTCATTGCAGCAAAACCCCACAAAAAGACAATTTCTCCACACTTAAGTGATACCTCAGTTATGCCTGGAAACCACTCCTTTAACATTGGAAAGAAAAAGATCTCAACCAGGGGACAGAGAAAAGGGAAAAGAAAGAGTGTGAAAGCGTTGCTTGAATGATAGAAATGAAAGAAGCACTGGTTTTTAACGAGTGAGGAAGTTTGTGATGAAAATACAAAGCATTTATAGAGTCAAGAAAGCAGGGCAGCATTTATGAGGGCCAAAGCTAAACTAATGCATACATGAATTAGCAAGGAAGGCATTTTAGATTCTCATAGGAAATGAAATGACATAAAAAATGAAAAAAAAAATTTGTGATTTGAGCAGCCCTCTATTTCAAAAGTATCTCAAGATCACAACCAACTTTACGAGAGGCTGAAATATTTCAGATCAAATTAATAAAAAAAATTGGCCGGTAGGACTGTAGGAGGTTAAGTTACAAAATGGGCCCAAATAATGAGGAGAAAAAGAAAAAAAAATGAAGATGGTGTCTATCTGTAATCTATATTGAATGCTGATTTAAGTAATTCAATTCTATCTTTCTCAGTAGTCTGAATTTTCACCAATGACTGAAGACTGATGAATGAATTTGGGTTAAATCCAATTGGGCATCAGAAGAAGAATCCTAGCAACTTGACTGAAAACCCTTATCAATTGGAAATGCAGACAGTGGTTGGCCATAGCCAAAGTTTCTATCAATGTTCAATCAGTGGATTTCAGGTAATAAAGGATGGCTTTGGCTTGTCAGTTGCCTAAAAAAACCCAATGGGCAACCAATGGCAGCCTAAATAGAAAGGGAAATCTCAGAGAAACCATGTGCTATTGTAAGGATAGACAATAGTGGTTAAATCCTTCTTCTGTGGGCGGAAAACTTGAGAGAAAATGGGGTATGGGACAGGGGATATGGACAATACTGGTTTGGATAGAGGCAAGTGGTCCTTTAAATGCATTAATGGTTTTAGCTACTCCTGGATAGTTTAAGCACGCCAGAACAAGTCTCCCTTCATTGATTCTGCCCCTTGATATTTTTAGGTGCTTTAATTGATTGTCACCAGACCATACTGTATTATTGAAACTGTTACTTACAGTTTCTTTGGCTTGTCAAAATAGATCAGTAAATACAACCAAAGTTAATGATTTTTTAACCTTTATGGAAGCAAGCCAAAAAATTCTATGGAAACTAATGTCACATTAACTGTTCATGACATTTATCAAAAGTAATATCACAACTGTAACATTTTGTTAATATTTGAGTATAATGTTAAATTCTTAATTTTAATAATTAAAATTTAATTTTTGATAATTTCATGTAAAAAAAATCGAGAAATTGCTTGCTAGAAACTATTATAACTCGTAAATCAGAAAAAAGAGATCATTAATTGATAGATTAAAAAAGACCTGACCCTATAGGATAGGATTTTTTTTTTTGAATTTCGATTTTTGAGTCGAGTATAGTTAGGGAATAATCGAGGTCGGGTTGGATTCGGGTATGCCTAAAATCCGACCCGACCCGACATTATATAAAAAATTATTTTTTAATTAATTATTTAATTATTTATTTATATATTTATATAATGATATTTTTAAATATTTATATTTAAAAAATAATATTTTATATTTTAAAAAATAATATTTTATTAATTTCGGGTCAAGTTAGATCGGATACGATTTACATAATATCGAATCGAATTTGAGTATTAAAAAAATCGGATAGGATCAGATTCGGGGTGAGCAAAAACTATCCCGAATCCGACCCGATGCTATCTCTAACTAGAAACTATTATAACTCGTAAATCAGAACAAAGAGATCATTAATTGACAGATTAAAAAAACTCAATAACTTCTAATCATTTCTTAGTCTAAAACAATTTGGCTGTTTAGATGAGTAAAAGTTAGTAAAAAAAAAAAAAGAGAGAAATTTTAATGATAGTTGGTTTACACACTGAAATAGTAACTATTGATAAATTTTTTTTAATATATATACATCAAATAGGTTCTGAGTAATTCATATATAATTCAAATTAGTAATTTCTAAATGAAAAACTAAGTGGGGTTTTTATTCAATGGTATCCATTGAAAATTTTTAATAAATATTTTTTTAATCAAAATTTTTAAATAATTTTTATTTTTTTAATATCAAAATTAATTTTATCGACTATTTAAATGGACCTATTCATATTGAAAAGTAATGATATCATGCACATAACTCGTTAATAGAGCTCCTAAAAAAAAAAAAAGGTCAAATACATTTTGCGAAGAGTTATTCCTAGTTTGCTCCTCCCTTTTGTATTCCAAAGAAGAAAAATTACTTGAAAAATGTCCAAAATATAATGGAAAAACCAGATGGATCGATCCTTTTACTCAAAGGTTCCAGAGTTTTTTGTTACTTCATTCCTCTTTCGAAACCAATTTCCTATTGGACCAAAAAATATACAACTAGATGCCTATACATATCTTCTGACAACTATACCTAGAACCTTTTGCAGCTGGAAGTAGGATGCTTGACCTGAAACATGAAGATAGGCTTTATAAGTTCTCTGATCCACCATTATTAAACTCTAATCACCTGTTTTCGTACATTTTTGTTCAGCTGCTGTCTCAGTTCTTATTTTCTATTCAGATTTATTGGTTCTGTCGGAATTTATGTTTTTTTTTTGCCCTCTGGCTCCTACTCAGGCTCTACGAAAGAATTGCGTAGCGTAAATCCTTTCAAGGATTAGCTTTCGAAGAATTTTTTTTATTATTATTATTTCAGTTTATAATCAGTTTTGTTGCGTATGTTGCTACGTTTGGGAGCCTGTTTTGGACCACTGGTACAGCTCTGCTCTAAAGCCACTAAAGTAATGGTTAGAGCTACGTGTGTTTAAAGCACGGAGATAGCGCTCTTGAGAAAGCTCATTCTTTGCCTCTAACGTGCATACAGAGATTCAAATAACAGTTTGATAACGAAATAATGGCTATAAAATTACAGTAATGTTATCTTTCGTCACCATTAATAGATAAAAAATGATTGAAAAATTTATTTACAACAAAAACGAAAAGTAATAACTGTAAAATAACGGCGTAACGGGTAATAACGATAATAACGGACTGTTATTGTCGCTATTTTATTTTTTTACTCACGGATCTAATAATTCTAACAAAAAAAATAAAATTTTAAGCTTACAAAATAAAACAACAAACTTGCAAAAGTAAAAATAAAAAGTCAAATAAAAAATAAAGCTCACAATCTCAGATCTTTATCATAAAAAAAAATTTTAAAACGAGCTAGAAAACAGATCCATTATTTCAAGTTTCAACTTTCAACCATTCAAACAACATTTTCGGCATTCAAATTCAAATCAACTTCAAGTTTTCAATCAACATTCAAGATCAAACAAGATAAGAAAAGAAAGTTAAATTATCTTTTTTTTTTTGTAAAATTTCTATAAAATGACCTGTTGTGTCTTGTGAGAGTTTGAAAGACAAACGAGATATCTGTAGATACTAGGCAAGTCAACAAGTGATAGTGATAAAGGGATGTGAGAGAAAATGAAAGATAAAAAAAAAATAAGAAAAAATTTCTGGAAAGCAAGAGAAGGTAAGATGTAAGACGAAGAAGAAGAAGAACAGAAAAATGGAGCGTTTCTAGAAGGGTTTCCGTTTGCTAGAAAGAATTAAACAAATTTGATATATTAGGCACGTGGAGAGATTGGATGGGGTGGGGAGGATTGGGTGTGGTGGGGTGTTGGGGGGAAAGTGGGGAGAGATTGGTAGGGTGTTTGGAGGGTGAGATTGAATTTTTTTATTTAATTTTATAATTAATTTTTGAAAATTTTTTAGATAAAATTTAATTAGTGGTTTTGAAAATTTATAATTAATATAATATTAGATATATTTATGAAAATTTTGATAAATTTTTTTGTATAAGTTAGATGAAATATTATTAAATTTAATAGATAAAATTATAGTGGTTTTTAAAATTTATAATTAATATAATTTGAATTTAATGAAAATTTAAAATTTTTTGTAAGGAGATAAAAGAAATACAGAGTAATTTAATTATATTGTGAATGGTTTTGAATTTATATGTTATGTAATTCATTTTGAATTATATGTAAGTTTTTTATTTTGTGATAATATATGTTGATTTTTTGTTATATAAATATTAAAAGTTGTTTGTGTAAAAAATTTTTTTAATATCAATTAGTGTATCAAAAAAATTAAGTGACTTAACAATTTAGCATTTTTACTGATCTCATTATTCTTATTTAAGATTTAAAAACTAAAAAATAAAAATATAGTTTGAAAATTTTATTAAAATATAAGTTTGAAAACTTTTAATTTTTGAAATTTCTTTTAGATAAAATCTAATTAGAGGGATTGAAGATTTATAATTAAAAAAAATAAGAGATTAATAATTTAATATGATATACATAGAGATTGTAGATGAAAATTATTGATAAATTTTTTATATAAGTTAGAAAAAAATTAATTAAAATTAAATATTATATTTTGATTGTGTTAGGTATTAATTTATAATTTTGTATATGAAATTTAATAATTTTTTTTGTTGTTTTGATATTTATATTGTTGTCAATTCTTTTGATATTAGATTAATTCTTATTATTTTTGTGTAATTATTGAAGATTGTATTTATTATATAATTATTTGAAGTTATTTGTAATAAAAAAATTAATATCAATTAGTGCATCAAAAAGATTAAGTTATTTAATAATATTCTTACGATTAAAAAATAAAAATTAAAAAATTTAGCGTAAAATCAATTTTTAATGATGTAATAAGTAATATAATATTTCTAAATATAAGTTTATTTGTTTTATATAAAAATAGTAAGTATGCCACCACGTGAAGAGTTCCCGAGTAAAGGAGTAGAGGGCGCACCAAGTGATGATATAGGTTGGCATTTTGGAACACCTGTGCCAAATACAAAAGGAAATGTTTCATGTAAACTTTGTGGTAAAATTGTAAAAGGAAGAATAACACGTTTCAAAGAACACATTGCTCATAAAATTGACAATGTTGCACCATGCCCTAACGTTACTGGTATGTTATGCTTTTTTAATTTCTTTGAAAATATTATTGTTAATTTCTTAATAAAAATTATAAAATTACATAAGTATGTGCAACTAATTTTCTCTTTTTTTTTTACTATATTATTAATAGGTATAGTAAGAGAAAGTATGATGAAACTCCTTCAAGAAAGCAAATAAAAAAAAGCTGACAACAAAAGAAGAAAAATGAATTTTTATCACAGTTAAGAGGGGAAGATGATTATGAAGGATTTATTGATGAAGACATTGCTACTAGACAAGCCGTGCGAGATAGTATCCAATCACAACATGAGTGACACAGAAGACAAGAATTCAGACAAAGAACTAGTGGTTGGAGTAACATATATAAAGAAGGACGAAGCTCTCATGGTTCAGTTGCTGAATATTTTGAAGAAAGAACAAGGAAATCAACTCCAAATGAATCTGAATTTTCATTAAGGGGAGCTGTTCCTGAATTGGTTAGAAGTAAAAGTTCAAGAAACCAAAAGTAAGTGATTCATTTCTATAAGACATTAAGAAGAAAAATGGTGAATCAGTATCAAAATTTTTGATATATGATCGACTTCCTTTTCAATTAGCAAATTCCCCATGGTTGCATAATTTGATTTCTGTGGAAGAAGTTGGCCCACATGTAAGGACTTCCAATACCTTATGAGGTCCTCAGATGTTGTATTTAGAGTCTAGTATCACAAGTTCATGAGAGTTAACTGGATTTAAAAAGCTTATTGGAATGAATTGGGTGTCACTTTGATGTGTGATGGTTGGACCAATAGTTTGAATCAAATGCATATCATTAATTTTCTTGTTTACTGTAGTAAAGGGACTATTTTTTGGAAATATATAGATAACTCAAGTGTTCGTAGTAGAGATACAAACTTTTACTACATATTATTAGATGAAGTTGTGAAAGAAATTGAAGAAAAATACATTGTTCAAATAGTCACTGATAATGAGGCAGCACTTAAGGCCGCAGGAAAAAGACTAATGGAAAAGAGAAAACATTTGTATTGGACAGCATGTTCAGCTCATTGTTTGGACTTGTGCCTTGAAGATATTGGGAGGAAAAAATATGGCAAAGGTTTTGGATGATGCAAAGAAAGTGACTTGTTTTATATACAATCACATTTGGACTGTTAATTTGACGAAGAAATATACATAAGGGAAGCAAACACTTCGTCCTGCTCTTACCCGATTTGCCACTCATTTCATACAATTAGAAGAAATAATGAGGCAAAAGCAAAGTTTGAGAGAGATGTTCAATTCAAAGGTTAGTACTTAGTAATTAGTACAATTATTTAAATTTAGCATCTTTTTATGATATTATTATTTTAAAATATTAATTTAAAATATATTACTCTAAAAATTTATTGATGAATAGATAGGAATTTAAAGATTCAAAATGGAGACAACAAAAATCAAGACCTGCTTATGAAGTCAAAAAAATCATTTTGGAAAAAGATTTTTGAAAAAAAAGCAGGTGATATAATAAAAGTTTATGAGCCTTTGGTAAAAGTGTTTCGCCTTATGGATGGTGATGAAAAACCACCAATGGGCTTTATTTACGAGGCTGTGGATAGAGCTAAACAAGCAATTCAACAAACTTGTCATTATTCTACTGAATATGAAAAGATTATTGATAATAAATGGAGTTTCATGCACTCTGACTTGCATTCAGCTGGTAAATAAACCAAGAATATAGATGGTATTTAAAAAATATGTTTATTTTTTTATACTTAAATTGCTTATATATTTATTTTTTATTACTTTAATATAATATTATTATAAATTATGTTTATGTTACTATCTAAATCCACAATTTTAATTTGGAGTGAAACATTCTGCAAATGTATTTAAGGAAACATTAGAAGGTATAAAAGCAGTTATTGAAAGATTAGAACCTTCGATAGATACTCAAATCAGAATGATTAATCAGGTTAGTATTTAATACTATTTCATAACTTTAACATTTGTTTTATGTATTAAAAATTACATTATTTTTTATTTATTCATTTATTATTGTATTTTCAATCGATGTAGTTGTTATTATTTCGATACAAGCATGAAACATTTGGTAGTTCACAAGCACAAAGAGCTTGAAAGCAAATGAATCCAGGTAAATAGTAAGTTAAATAATTATAATTTATTTATATTATTTAATTGTATAGCCCATTAAAATTTAATTTAAATAATTTTATACAACTGAGTGGTGGATGATATATGGCACTTGTGTTCCTGAATTACAAAAACTAGCAATCAAGGTGCTTAGTCAAACAACATTTGCATCAAATTGTGAACGTAATTAGAGCACATTTAGCTATATTCACACCAAAGTAAGAAACAGATTGAAGTTTGAAAAACTCCAGAAACTTGTATATACCTATTATAACATGAGGTTGAAGATGAGACATCAGAAAAGAATGAGCATTAATAATTTTAATTCTATTAGCCTTGACCATATTTTTGAAGATGATGATCCACTAACAGAATGGCTGCAAGAGAAAAAAAATCCTCTATTAGATGGTCAAAACTCTGATTGGTTGCCTGCAGATAATTCTGATAATGAAATGAATGTTGAACGATCACGTCAATCTTAAGAAAAGAATGTGTCTCATTCAAGTTCAAGTCCAACATCAAGTCAGAGTGATGATGGTGGTGGTTTAAGTCTAGATGATGATGGTGATGGTACGAATTTTGGTGATAATATGGATGCAAATCGACCTTACAGCCTACTTGAAGGAGAATTTAGGCTTGCTGCTACTGGTGGACTTTTTATTAATATGACAGAATACGGAGAAAATCCATTTGTTGAATCTAGTGAGGGTCAAAGTGCACGTACAGCTCATCAAAGGAAAGCAAAGAAAGCACCACTATGAAATTTCTAGAGGTTTTTCATCTTCAGGTGAGAGACAAATTCTAGTAAACTTTGAGTATAGTGAATCATCTGCTAGTACTCAAAAGACATTACTATACACCAGAACAACATAATTTTCAACCTTCTCATGGTTATCCACCTCCATATGGTTATTATCCATCTCAAATGTATCTTTCACCTCCTCAAATATATCCTCCACCTCAAATGCATCAGTTACCACAAATAGTACCCTCCACCACAAATGTATCATCCTCAAAATATATTCTCCACCTCAAATGTAATCAAGAACAAAGGTCTCAGGGATGGCGATGGAGTCAACTTGGCTCTCAAAGTGAAGATAGAGAATCTGATCTTTCTCGTCATTCTACCATGTGGTAAATGTAAAATATGTATCAATAATTGTAGTTGATGGAATTTGAATTTATTATATTTTTAAGTTTGTAATTTTATTAAATTAAATGTTTGGTATTTAACATATTATGTTTTGTTAATATTTGATTTGTCTAGAATTAATATTGAATATGAACTTGGCCAAGAAAAATTTTATGGATAAACCAAATATGAATGCTTTTTATAATCTAAATAAAATTATGAATAATTTTTTTAGAAAATAAAAAACATAGAGTGTCATAAACTATTTTTAAAATCATTGAATAAGAGTTTTTATAATTATAATTATAATTATTACATTTTATAATAAATTGTGCAAAAAAAAAAAAATTCACGACCGTGATGACCGTAGTGACCGCAATTATCTCCATTATATCCGAAAACACGATAAATGCTACGCGACCGAAAACGTGACCGCGACCGCTATTTAAATCCCTGCGTGCACATACAAGCTTGGTACCCATTATCCTCGTCATAGTAAAAAACAAGCATGCAAAACGAGTTGCTCTCTAAATGAACCATGATTGCTTTGGTTCTTAAATCATTTGGCAGCTCTAATAACGGACTCCAGACCTCTTATAGGAAGTACAATCCGAGGAGGCGGTTCCTCAGGCCTGTTGATGATCGGTTCCTCATCCCTTAGCTCAATAAGATCACCTTCGTCTGGGGACAAAGTTGTGGAAACAGTATACTCATCATCAGACAATGGAACGATTCGTTTCGTGAACCACTCTCGTTGTTCATCCACCAGATCTTCTTCAATTGGCAGATCATATTCCTTCTTAATTTCCTTCTCCTCAAGTTGCTCCACATCTGGGTCCGGGTCAACCACCTCCAAATCAAAGGCAAAAATTTCAAAACTTGACCTGTTACAATGATACGGCTTATGATCAACAACTTGCGCCGCAAAATCCCACTTACATCGAGAAATATTGTAGCCAATTAAGTCCTGAATGTTATTGGGACCAATAATCTGCCAATCTTGTATAACCACATCATAGGAACATAACATTGTGCTTTGAAAAGGCAATCCAGGATCTCCAACATAGACATAAATAATATTGCCAATGAACGTATGGCAGAATATTTTGGACCAATAAAATATTCATATGCTTCGGAAAAAAGGTGGCTAAATAAGCGAAGTCCAACCTCTTTACAGATCACAGAGATCAAGCATCTCAAATGGGGGATCGGGAAAGTTTTTAGAATCTTTCATGTTCCTAGTTGTGGGGCCAGCAAGTGCATATAGCTTTTGATTCACCGCCATTAACATAGGATAAGGCTTACCTCCATTCAAGGGAGGACCTTTCTGCCACTTATGGGGAGGCCCAGATTCAAGATCACATATAAATACATCCAAAGGATATTGATCAGAGATGCAGAGATCACCCTCAACAGCAAATATTTTGTAATCACAAACTACATAACCCGCCCCACTATTTCAAGACCCCTAGATTATCATCTCCGAGTTCGATCTCAAACTGAAATAGCTTCAGTTTATAAGGATCCGCTGCACAAATATGAATTTTCTCTCCCTCTTCGTGAAAAGTGAAGATGGTTTTCTTAGTTACCTGCAGCTCTTCCTCGTCAGTCTCTGGTTCTTCTTCTTTCCACTTCGTCGTCCCCTTCCCTCTGGGAGGCACCAAATCGAAACCCTTCTGCAAATTCTCCATTTGCTGAGAGCTGACAGCCCCTGCCATTTTTAAGTACTTTTTCTTTTTAACCCTAAGGTCTAAACCCTAATTTCCAATGGCCTTTGATATAATTCCGCAAAGGATATTAGCTTTTTCTTTGGGAGCGCGCTTTTCCCATACGTGGAGCAGTTTGCATACATTCATACAATATGAGAAGGAAGCTTATCAAAGATTTTTTTTTCTTTGAGATTTTAAAGATTTTTATCTCAAATCTCTCTTTTATTTAAAAAAGAATTCTTATAACATAAATTAATTCCCTAATATTATAAAAGAAGAACTTATATAAAGTTTTTTATTCAGGTTTTAGAAAAAAATTTATTAAAAATTGTTGTTATTTTTGAATAACAACATTTGGTATTAGAGCTTTCTTCTTAAGGGATATGTGTGTGAATTTGACCGCAATTACTCCAGCGGTGTTCGAAAAGATAACTATCAGATTTGGGCAGTATGCATAGAGATATATTAGGAAGTTTTGGATTTTTGGAAAACAGTGGAAGAAGACTATCAAATTCCTACACTTCCGAACAATCCCACCATGGCACAGATGAAAGCATAAAAAGAAAAGAAGACAAAGAAATCAAAGGCAAAGGCCTACTTGTTTGCTGCAGTCTCATCCACCATCTTCACTTGTATCATGTCTCTGAAGTCAGTAAAAGAGATATGAGATTATCTCAAGAACGAATATGAAGGAGATTAAAGAATTAAAGAGATGCAAGTCCTGAACTTGATGAGGAAATTTGAACTTCAAAGAATGAAGGACTTCGAGATAATTAAAGATTATTCCTATAGGCTTTTTAGTATCGTAAACAAATTGAGGCTTCTTGGATCTGAATTTATTGACTCAAGAATTGTAGAAAAAATTCTTTTTATAGTACCTGAAAGATATAAAGCAACCATCACTACCTTGGAAAATACCAAGGATTTGTCAAAAATTTCCTTAGCAGAATTGCTTAACGCATTGCAAGTACAAAAATAAAAAAGACTGATGAGGAAGGATACAACAATTAAAGGAGCTTTGGTAGCCAAGCATCAAAACATGGCCAAAAACAAAAGAAAGAAGAAGAAAGATTTTGAAGAAAATGAGGTAAGTACAGCATCAGCCAATGCAAAATGAAAGAATGAAAATCATAAGAAATCCTATCCACTTTACCAACATTGAGGAAAGAAGGATCATCCTCCATTTAGATGCTGGAGAAAACATGATGCCAAGTGCACTGAATGCAATCAGATGGGGCATGAAGCTGTTATCTACAAAAACAAAAATCAACAACATGGTGAAGAGACAAAGATTACTGATCAAGGGGAGGATGATCACCTATTCGTTGCTACATGTTTCTCTGGCATCGAATCAAGTGAGAGTTGGCTTATAGATAGTGGTTGTACTAACCACATGACACATGACAAGGATTTATTCAGGGAACTAAGCAACACAAACTCATAGGAGGTTCCATTGATGATATGAAGAGCACTTCAGGATATCGTTTCATTCTTGGTTCTAGTGTTTTCTCATGAAGCTTGAAAAAACAAGAAACTGTAGCTCAATCCATAGCTGAAGCAGAGTTTGTTGCTGCAACAACTGCTGTTAATCAAGCTTTGTGGTTGAGAAATATTTTAATCAATCTTAACTTAGAACAGGAGGAAAGCACGAAGATTTTTGTTGAATACCAAGTTGCTATTGCTATCTCTCAAAATCTTGTGTTTTCACGGAAAAACTAAGCATTTTAATATTAAGTTATTCTTCTTAAAGGAAGTATAGAAAGATGGAACTGTTCTTGTCTACTACAAAACAAAAATCAAGTTTTCTTTGCTTCAAAATTCGTTGCCCTCAATTTTCATTTGCCTTTACTATAACAATATTCTATTTTTTTTATTCAAAACAACAACAAAAATAATTAAATTAATTTAATAAAATAGTCAATAATATGTATAAAGTATTAAAAATAATATTTATACATAAAATATTCAATATATAATAACCCTGATGAAAAAACTCTTCTTCATGTTCATGGTATAATGTGTATAGTCTAAAGCTAAATAAATAAATGAGAATATGGCAAAAGGAGGAATAGCCAAAGAAACATATGGAGGTCAGAAAAGGTAGGCAGCGCCGCCGTGAAAAGCAATCTGAGGCGTCATCAGAAGAGATAGGGATAGTTGCCGTTGGCCAGCAGAGTAGTAGCAATATTATCCAAAAGGGTTGCTATATGTTTAACGATCTAGGCGAGTTTCGATCTTTATATGTTTACGGTTTAGATATCGAAGCTCGTTTGTTCAAACGTGTTTGTCGGCTGCCTCAAAAAGCTGGGATACAGATGGGTTACGCAGCTGTTGGCTCGAAGGTTTATATTTTTGGAGGTGATTGTAATGAGGTAACACGTTACGTATTTCCCCTGGATGTTTATGTGTGCGATCTCCAGAAGAAGATACCCCACATGGGAAGAAAGAGTTGTCACCATGCATGGAGCTTAGGACCAGCTCTGCTTGGAGGGAAACCTCATCCTTTTGCGACCGTGGTCCGTTGAAAAATTTATGCCCTCACTGGAGATAGTTATACGGCTTTTTCACTTGGGCTTGTGAGACCTAATCCCTTCTTTGAGGTTTTAGACCCAAAAGGGAAGAATTGGTCTGCTCTTCCAGATCCGCTGTATGCTTCTCTATGCGATGAAGGATGCTCAGATTTTCTCAAGGGGTATACAGTTATTCGCAGTGTCGTATATGTGCTAACCGAATCACAAGATCGTACTGAGGGACTCTATTCTTTTGATGTCAAAAGTAATCAATGGGCGAATCATACTTTTTCGGAAACGAGTAATTCGCTGGTTGATAATTTGAGAAAGTGTGATTGAGAATCAAAGGCTGATGTTGTCGATGGTAAGTTGTATCAGGCTATGTTGGAAGATAAAGGAGTTAATTTCTTTGCCTATGATCTCAACTCTGGTGGTACCGCAGAAACCATTGGGCTGAACCATGTCGTGAAGTATGACGCCAAGGACCTCATATCATGGACTGGAGTTTCTACTCATGGATCACTCATTTGGGAGCTGGAAGACTATGTTGGGTGTGTTTCTATAGTCCACGGGTCCACGCCATCACACTTCGGACGAATACAGCATCCAAAGGGCATTTGTTTCAGTATGCACATTTGAAGTAGTCGAAGAATAGCCCGGCAAACTTGAGGCTATCAATTTGCAGGTTACCAAGCATCCCATCCACTCTTGTGCTGGGATTCCAAGAACTTGGTCTTTAACATAAGTTCTGACTTCTGAATGTATTTTTCTTGTCAGTCTTTTTCTTAATCTCATATATTTGTTGTGTTTTCTTTCCATTTCGTTTTCATTTTCACATTTTTATACTTTAATAATGGTGCATAAGAGAACTTATGTAGCCTAACTTTATATTTACAGGTCAAGCATCCAACTTCCAGTTACATAAGGTGCTAGGTATGGGTAGCTATAACATTCTTCTCAATAATAAGCTCGTTCAAAACTGTTCTTTTTTGGATAATAAACTACATCTGAATAGCTTAAGTATCGCTTGCCCTGGTGCTTTTACCAGGACTTGTGCTTTTCAAGTTCTAGATTCTATCCTGACCAACATTAACAAGTTGCTCCATCTCCCTGTTGGGATGCTTTTAACTATCTCAAGTGGCGTCCATGTGCATGGATGATGATAAATGAATCGTCTATTTTCCCTGAGAGAAACCGACATGAATATAACAAAGTAATAAAGTGAAATAACAAACAAGGGAATGACAAGAATTCCAAATCAGATTGTGTGAATGATGATTCCATGGAAACAAGGAAAATTAATTATTAACGTATAATGGCCAAAGAGTTTATCATCATTATATCTTCTTTCATTAAGAGGTTCTAATCATTACAGTAAGAAGGATGCAAGGCAATACATTTCGAAAAACATTGCAAAATGCTATTGGGCTTATTGTATGAGGTTGAGTTTGCAAGTGTTTGTGGCTGAAGGGAGTTGGATACGGGGATTGTTGCTTGATTGTCCTGATTTTCTTTGGCTATTTTGAGCTTGAAACCAAAAACTCAGAATTCGATTGGAGTCCAAGCTGAGCTCAGACATTTCATATGTTAAACAAGTCGGGCACAATTTTAGTATAGATGCTATGCTAATTTCTTTTTTCTTTTCTTTTTTTTTTATATATTTTATTTTTTCAGACCTAGTTGATATTAAAAGTATGCAACGTATTAACTCTTTTTTTTTTGCTTTTTGTTCTTTTTTTTTTTCTTATATAAAATATAAATCTTACGTACAATACCAAATGCACCAAATGCGTAAAAAATATGAAAATTTTAGACATTTCATACTTCATCCGAATTATATTTATTTCATATCAAATATATATAAAATATAAAAAAATTTAATATATAATTTGTATTGATATACCAAATACAAAACATATTTTTTTAATTTATTATAACACTTGATATTGATTCGGTGAACAGCACATGATTTTTTATTTAAAAAATAGTATTCAAAATTTCCTTTTCTCAATATAAAAACAAATTCCAATTTACAAAATTGGGTTGCAGTGAGACAAAGGAAAAAGAATAAAACCATGGATAATTATTTTTTAATGGAAATACAACAACTTACGGGTTTTTGACCAAACCCAATCAAATAAAAAATTAAGTGGCTTACGACTAATTAAAGTAACCTAATAAGAAATTGTTTAAAGAACTGAAATTTCCAAATCCATTTTATTAGCCCATCAAAGTTTTTAAATGGTATTCCAAAATCTTAAAATTTGGAGTTTTTATTTCTGAGCATAAAAAAATATTAATTTCTTACCCAAAAGTTTTCTTTTAGGGACTCTTCATTCATTTTTGGTGGCTTATTAAATATAATCCACCTTAGATTTTAATAAATTCCCTTAATTAATAAATTGCTAGCTTGTTATGGTTGGTGAAATCCTAATCTATGACATCAAATAATCTTTTGTTATCAACAAAATATGGAACCATCACTTGAAGATCATTAACAGAGTAAAAAATATTCCCACTGTTTTATAATTGAATCTTTAAAAATTCAATCATATAACAAATTATGACGTAATAAAAATCTTTTTCTTTAAGTTGCGAAAGAAATCTTAATGGACTTAAATCTTCTTTTAAAAAAAAAAAAAAGTGAAAGGTAAAATCATATAATATATTTTATATTTTTTAATCAAAATTTTAATATTTTATTTAGCAAAATTATTAAATTTAATATTATTTTTTTATTTTGTGATCCACTTTTATGAAAGTTCCTATGATGATCACGTGGCTCAAGAATTCACATACGATGAATCTCGTCCATGATTTTTTTCAATCTTTCATTTTTTATGTCATGTTTTTCAGGGACTCTATGACTATTAATCAATTTATTTATTGTTTTAAGAAATTTTTTATTTAATGTAATTATTTTTATCAAATTCAAGAGAAATAATGCATTAATCATCATAATCTACATATATCATTTTAGCCAATACCAAATTAGAGTAAAAAAATGCAAAATTAAAAGTATTAAATTTGATTTTTTTTCTAATTCTTGCTCTGTAAATCATATACGTATATTATCATAGGAAAATCTTAACTGATGAATTAATGAATTCTTAAAAAAATGGTTGAGTAATGAATTAATGAATTAATGATTTTTTCACTTTCTTTTTTTTATTTTTTTCATGACAGGTTTGTTATGTTGGCTGCAGCTTGCCGTCCATTGCCAGGAAGTGTCGTTCCCACTTTGGTCTCATCAAAATTCAATGTTTCAAACATAACTCAATAGTTGAACAAATCCGCCAGCCAAGCAAAGCTTCCCCTTTGTGTTGTTACATAGTCATAGCCTCCCCTTCTTCTTTAAAGCCAGAAACTTTGATCTACTTTTTTTTTTTTTTTTCATAAACCCTTCCCTCACAAGCCTAAAGTTGGATTCTTTATCATCACATCCCTCAGCATATTCCCAAGTCCCCATCTTGGTTTAAAACATCACCTTTTCTTTTAGTTTCTAAGTCTGGGTCTTTTTCATTTTTACCTTTATTCTAATAAATCATTGAATTCTGATCCAGTTTCTTAGTTTTCTTTCAATCAAAATTCAGTTCTTTTTTCAGTCTTTGGTTAACTTGGTAGTAACAAGTAAAACCAGATGGGTGGTTGTCTGACAAAAAGCAAAGACTCAAAGCCACAACACAATGGCTACATATCAGGAGCACCAGCTGCCGTGCATCAACAATGATACCAGGAACCTGTTAGGCCTGCACCAGCTGAGCCCCAAGTCCACCACATCCCTCAAAAGCCAGGGACTCAAACACCTTGGGAGCCAGTTGCTCCAGCACCAAGCCCCAAGCCCCAAGCCTGGCCCCAGGATTGATACAATTCTTGGTAAGCCATATGAAGAAATAACGATGCACTATACAATTGGTAAAGAATTGGGAAAAGGTCAGTTTGGTGTAACTTATCTTTGCACTGAGAATTCAACTGGGAAACAATTTGCTTGCAAGACTATATCTAAGAGGAAACTAGTTACAAAGAATGATAAGGAAGATATGAAAAGGGAGATACAAATTATGCAGCATTTGAGTGGACAGCCTAATATTGTGGAGTTTAAAGGTGCTTATGAGGATAAGCATTCTGTTCACCTTGTAATGGAATTGTGTGCTGGTGGTGAGTTGTTTGATAGGATTATTGCTAAGGGACATTATAGTGAAGGGGCAGCTGCTTCCATATGCAGGGCAATTGTAAATGTTGTCCATGCTTGTCATTTTATGGGTGTGATGCATAGGGACCTTAAGCCTGAGAATTTCTTGTTGTCTAGCAAGGATGAGAATGCTCCTTTGAAGGCCACAGATTTCAGGTTATCGGTATTCATTGAAAGGGGTAAATTGTTATCACTCTTTTTATCTGGTCATTTGCACATTCAATTTTTGGTTCTCGTTTGCTGGAAATTTATGCATATTCCTATTGTTTTAGCATGTTCTGCTGTGGATCTTTATTCTATGCATGTAAATTGTTAGTTCGTCTTAACCACCCGCTCATGAATGATTCTAAGCTTTTCCCTAACCCCTAAATAATATTGCTAGTATTGAAAGAAGAATAAGTCAATTAAGTTAATTAGAATTCTGAAATAGTATTGGTTCAGATGGCATTTTCTGCCAATTAAGATGGCAGGTAAGCTTCCCCAATTTGACTTGGCCATCTCCTTGAATTCATTGCCTGCATTTCCTATTCACAATTTAGTTTAATTGTATATGATATTGTGTGACTATAACATTTTGAAAGTTCAACTTTTTTCTCTGGGATCATCATTTGTCACAAAATAGAAATGGTGAATGGGCCATTTGTTATACCTGGTTGATTAAGTCCAAGAAAGCCATCACTTTGTACTTAGAAGCTGAATAGGTCAGCTGTCTTTAACTGAAACTGTATTAGTGTCCAGCATTTATATTGATGTTTCCTCTATGTTTATGCCCTAATCTTCATACTATGTTTAGCAGTGAATAAGTTTCATCCATGCATAAAGGAAGTGCTGCTTTCAGAAATTCTGGTTTAGCTTCATTTTTCTTGATTTCCCTTAAACTGACTCAGAAGAATAAATTTCATTTATATGGTGATAGAATTTGACTTCTATAACTGTGTGAAAGTTGCATAGCTTTATACTGAATTAAAATTTGTATAAAGACTACAAACATCATGTCACTTGCTTAAATTGAAGTTTAAACGTGCATGAATGTGCACCGGTGTCTGCGAACACAAATATAACAGGGATACATATATTCACATATTCATTCACTATAAGTATATAACATGAATTATGCTTGGCAATAATTGGCCTTTGAAAGTGAATTCTTTCTGAAAATGAAAAAAAAAAAATCATATCTCATGCATGTCTGTGTGTAATATAACCATTTTCATTCTTTTCTTATTGTTCTCGGTACCTTTGGCATGAAAGGTGTATCGGGATATAGTCGGGAGTGCTTACTATGTTGCTCCTGAAGTATTACGGCGTAGATATGGAAAGGAAATTGATATGTGGAGTGCAGGAGTTATATTGTATATCTTACTCAGTGGCGTGCCTCCATTTTAGGCAGGTAAAATTTAAAGCTTACTCAAGGAAAATAATGTCATCAATTGCCAAAACCTGACCTGTCACTGTACTTAATTGCCTTCAAAACTGCTACTTCAATGTTAGTAGATAATTTAATGGAGGTTTTTCCTCACAGAAAAGGAGAAGGGGATATTTGATGCTATTTTGGAAGGAGAAATTGACTTTGAAAGTCAACCATGGCCATCTATTTCAGACAGTGCCAAGGACTTAGTCCGCAAAATGTTAACACAGGACCCAAAAAAACGGATTACTTCTTCTCAAGTCCTAGGTACTATTTACAGAAATAGTTTTCTTTGTTTTTTTTGTTTTTGGCTGTGCATTTGTAGAAGTAGTTAATCTCTAGCAATAGGTTAAAAAATATGTACTTTAACCTGTTCGTTCTATCTTCATCTGCTACTGCTATGCATCCGGGCATTCCATCATGTATATGTGTTAAAGGAAAATCAGTTGGAACAATGCAAAATTCTCTATATCTGTGTGTTTGTGTGCTTTATTCTACCATGTCATGCTTGGCTTATGAGTTAATATAATTCATGTCAAGTGCAATCCAAAGATTAAAATTCTATGGTTTATTAAGAGCATCCATGAATAAGAGAAGGTGGAAGTGCATCAGACAAGCCACTAGACAGTGCAGTCCTTTCCAGAATGAAGCAATTCAGAAGAATGAACAAACTAAAGCAACTTGCCTTAAAGGTAAGTTTAAATTTATTTATATTGTATCATTGTTTTCTGAAATTGGTAGTCAGAGAGAGATAGGCATGTGACTCGTTAGTCATGAGTTTTGTGTTATCTGATGTATGATGGCAAAACAGCAAGTCATTTTGCGATCTCCAGTTATTCCATTGCTAATGTGTAATTCACCTTCAGCAAATAACATTCCTGGTGGATTATAGGTCATCGCAGAAAATCTTTCTACAGAAGAAATCCAAGGTCTGAAGCAAATGTTTGCAAACATTGACACTGACAACAGTGGCACAATCACCTATGATGAACTTAAGACTGGATTAGCTTGACTTGGATCAAAGCTCACGGAGGATGAAGTTCAGCAACTGATGGAAGCTGTAAGACAGTGTATTTAGATCTATAATATGTAGATGTATTCTAATTCACATCATGCATACTAACCTTGGTTTTTTGTTGCAGGCTGATGTGGATGGAAATGGTACTATTGACTACATTGAATTTATCACTGATACAATGCACAGACATAGGCTTGAAAGAGATGAACATTTGTATAAAGCTTTTCAACATTTTGATACGGACAACAGCTGGTTAGATTTCTGTCTTAACTCTGAATATATTTATACTGTTCTTTTTCCGTGCAATTTTCCATGGCCAGATCTGGCCAGACATCATACTTGCTCATTTATAATTGCTGTGCTATATTTGATCTTGTCTTCGTGTATTGAGTTTTGCTTTAGTTTGGTGGCTATAAGATTTGGCTGCTCTGAATTAGTATATTTTGGGCACATTATATCAATGACATGGGATCCTTGATTAACCATTAATTCTTTTCTTTTCTTTTTGAGCCAGAACTAACCATTAAATCAGATACGGAAGGAATCAATAACGTGTTTGTAAGTTTTTGCAGGTATATCACAAGAGATGAGCTAGAAGCTGCCATGAAAGAATATGGAATGGGTGATGATGACACAATCAAGGAAATAATATCTGAAGTTGACACGGACAATGTAAGCCCCTTTTTTACCTGTTGAAGCACATTTTCCATGCAGCATGATGCGTCAGTTCTCACTTTTCCCTTGTTTACAGGATGGTAAAATCAACTATGAGGAGTTCTGCGACATGATGAGAAGTGGAACCCAACAAGGCCAACTCTTTTAGAATTATATGATTGGACTCACAAAAATCATCAAAAATTTCCTAAACGTAGTGCACAATGGCTTTAAGTGATCTTGTAGGTCTTCATACATAACTTTGTCTGGTTTTGTTTTGTCATTTTGAGTGTAACATATTGCATATAGTTATTTACTTACATTTTTCGGTGAATCTTGTGCCTGATATATAACGGATTTTGAGAAGAGAGATTGTTTAAGCTTGAACAAACAAAACCAAGGTTGCAATACGTATATTACAAGGCCGAATAGACAATCACAGCCACACATCAGTTGAACCAATTGCTAAAGTTCATGCACCAAAGTGCAGTATCGGCATAGCACCAGCAAAGATCAAAAGGTAGAAATTAAAGGCAAAGATTGAAAGCAAATAAAATCCAACATTATTAATGAAACTCCAACATTACATTCCATTATGGTTTCAACCCACCAGGGGCTGTGGAATGGAAACAAGACCAAACGAGAGACAGCCTAGAAATTTATTTTTCAAAGGTCCTAATTCATAAAAGAGCAGCAGCATCAACTTCACAGGTCCTAAAAACCATGAATCTTAATTTGATCCTTCTTCACTATGCCAGCATTAACGAGGAAGTGTGACACGTTTTTGCGTTGATCACCTTGGAGTTGAATGATTTTGCCTAGCTCTTTGTCATTCACAACATTCCCATTACAACAGAACTCCTTTTTTAGACTCTTGAGGATCTTTTCGTAGCTCAAATCTTGTTTCAGCCCCTGAACTGTTGTCAAGCTTTTCTTCCCATTCCTCTGTTGAATTCGTATATGCACATAGTCCTTGGTTCCAGTGCCACCAAATTCCCCAGCCTCAGCGAATGGATCGAAAGTAGTAGGGATATGAATGTCTAAATCAACCATGTACTTAGTTAAGTAGAGACTTCGAACGATCTACGGGTGCTTGTTTTGTTTCTTTAGCACTACTACTGCAAAAATAAACAAACCCTGAATTGTTGGAACTCAGGAACACATCATAATAATCTTCATCACAAAAATTTATACCGTATGAAACAACAAGAAGAGATTTGTATATGATCAACAAAAACAGACTTAATAAAGGTAGAACCTCGTATCAACAGCTACAATTTTCTTTCAAGACCAACCAAGTTTCAACAAAAACCAGGTCCAAACCAGGCCATAAACCCAGACTTTAAAATCCTTGTATTCACAAAAATTTGAATCAGAATATCCTTTACAATTAGTATAAAACTAAATTAAACCAACTACTTGAACTATTCAAATCAAACACCAAATTCAACAAACTAAACGTGTTTCTAGAAGGAACAAGAATCGGATCCCATGAAGCCTCAAATAAAGACACCTCAGAAGATCATTAATCCAATCTTAACATAAAAAAGATATACTAGAAGAACTCAAGAGACAAAGATATAAAGAACCAACACAACAAACAAGAAAAGCAAGGAAAATACGAAAAGGTTTGGTTTAGAAACCTACCCTTGCCTGAAAACTCTTGGATTGAATACGATGAGAAAATAAGAGAGACAGTGGGGCGTTTATATAGAAGGCTGAAAGGCGGTTAAGTCCCGCGCGAAAAAGGAAACAACTTCGGTCAAGAATATGTCTGAATTGGTCCACGTGGATGGTTAAGATTTGATTCGTATTTTTAGTCGGAATAATAATAACAATAAAGGCGTGGCCTTCACGCTTAATAAGAGAGAGTCAAAGACGAATGGAAAAAGAACAAAGGGGAAAGAATCTGAAAAATATGTTCCAAATCCATAGGAATATATACATACATATATAATATTTTTATCTTTTTATCAAAAAACTTTTTCTTTGGTTTTTAAAATATTTTTATAAATAAATTATTTTTCCCCGTGTGGATAATATAATTATAATTTGAATTTTTATTTGTCTTATTTTTAATAGGAATTATTACCTTAGTAAAAGTAATAAGAAAAAATTATGATTATTTCACTTACTTTTTAAGTGATGCAACTGCATTTTTAATAAAGTATGGTTAAATTTTAATTAATATAAATTAAATTTAAATATCAATTTTAATATTAATTAGATACATTTAATATAAATTTTTTATTAAAAATAATAATAATTATTATTATAATCATGATTAAAAAATTATTTTAACTGTGATTAAAAAAAAAATTTGTTTAGATTTTTGAACGGGAAAAGATCGGCCATTGGAGTTTTGAAACTTGACATGACAGCTTTCAGCAATAAAGTTATCATTTTAAATTATTTTCGTTACCTTCAAAATCTTTTAGATAATTCACATATGTTTAAAAAGTTTTTTTTTTTACTAAAAAAAACCTGTAAATTGATATTATTTTTTAAAATGAGAATATAAATTTAACATAAATACATAAATATTTTCATAATTTTGTAATGAAAATTTTCAAGAAATGTCAAACATGTATAAGCTAAGACCATCCAATTCAATTGTCGTTTTATAAAATAATATTTGGATAAACTTATCAATTTAAAATATAATATGATAATATGATACGAATATGATATAAAAAAATATAAAAATAATACAATTTAAATATATATTTTATGGTTTTGCAGTAAAACAAATTATGACATTTAATTTTTGTATAACGTATAAATGAAAACGTGAATTTTAATATTTTATGTTCAGGGAAAGTGACAAATGAATATTACCAAAACTTTAGCACCCTACATTTCTGGCTGCAACTTAAACATGATGCAGCAAAATGTTTTATATTAACCCTGCAATTATACATCCATGGAGAAAATTTCAACAAAAACTGTCATCAAACAAAACTCAACCAAAAAATGAATTTCAAATGTAATCAGCCAAAGAATGTATTCATTTAGATCAGGATTCAACAAACAACAAATTCGATTTATCCCAGACTAGATTCTGTGGATTGATCAAAGTGCAGAACTGTAGGCGTCGTGGCCAGGATTATCAAATATCATGTTGGTGGTTGCCATGTTCCTGGCTTATAGGATGCACCGGATCCTGTTGGTTCTGAAGACCTGAAAAACAAAGAATGTTTAGAGGATAAAAGAAATCGTAATCCGTGCTAGCAAACATAAAACGTAAATTTTCCAAAAGGATCTGAAACTTACTCTGGAAGTGGTTTTCCTTTCTCTTCCTGTGTCTCTTTGATCCTATAAAAATAGGAGGCATGCTGTTAAAGCATTCATAGCATCGAGCAATTTTCATGATATGATAAAAAGAAAATGAAATAAACACAAGTGGCAACTCAATCTATCTGATGTCATTTTTATTTTTGTATGCTTAAGAAAGAGGGGGAAGAGGGAAATATTACCTGACAATTTAAAACACGAAATGGTGATACGATATGAATATGATATAAATAAAGGACAAAAAGATAACACGGTTTAAAATTTTGACAATAACTATACATGAGTTTAACAAAACCAAAAAAACACATTTCATGTTTTCATGTCTATATGAATTGTGACACGTAATTTTCATGTAAAACAAGGCATGTATATATGAATTTCAATATTTTACACGACACGAGTACACGAATCGCTAGGTGCTACTAGTTAACTACCAATTATGTTAATATTCCTTGGCTGCCACACATTATTTCTACAAAACATAATCCAAAACAAAAATAATACAGGGAGGAACACGATAGAGACCTAAAGTGAAAAGGAAACAGTAGGGAAGAGCCAAGCGGGTATGGAACAATATTCATTAGAGCAGTGAGTAAAAAAGAAAGGAAATCGAGCATGGGAATCAGATTAGGACAAAGATAAGCCACTATGATAAACAATTCAACAAGTTGTATTGTAATTGCTTCAAGTCTCAGAAATGTATTGTTCATGGTATAAAACAGTTTGAGTCACATACCTTCCATCTGATGTTTGTTCAACTCTGTCACCTAAGAGTAAAAACATCAGAAGGAAAACGTAATTAGCACCTGGGCTTCAATAAATTATATTGATTAGATTTTAGACAGATGCATAGTTCAATAAAAGAATATAATACCTTCTGAAGCAGAAGGAAATTGCCGAATGAAGCTTTTTAAGTCTGGACCTCCAACTTTACCTATAAATTTACAGTACATTTATCAACAATTGGGTGAGATAAAATAGCAAAGGGAGATGGAAGGACACAAGAACAACAGCTAACCAGAGTTCACAGCCTTCTTACTGCCTTCTCGGGCTTTCCTTTCCTCTTCTTCCTTCTTCAGAACTTTTCCAAAAACAAAGGGCAAGACAAATCTTTATCAGAAAATACAGTAACAGAGCATGTAAAGTGATATTATTAGTAATACATACGAGCAACATTAAGCCTAACACGTTCACGCCTTGCTTCAAGTTCCATTATTTCCTGAAGATAGAAACAATATACTAAAAAATCAGAGTTGAAATGATTCCACCAGGATATCTTACCAGAAATACTAATAACTAAAGTAAAAGACTATGGAACCAAAATGTTTCTATCAAATATGTTATCAATTTAAGAGATATTTATGTATTTGAATGTATAATCCTGCTTCACTTTATCTTTTGATGAGGGAAAGTTTTGCTGCTTTGAAAAGTGGAGAGAAAGGCACTCTCAAAGCATGCAATGAAATATGTTTGCAAGTACCTCAGGAGTAGGAGCTATCTTTCGCTGCCCATTCAACCAACATATCCATTCAACTACAGCAATCAAATTGCAAAAAATCATAAGTATCGGAAACACACAATGCAGTTTATGCTTTAGGTAGTTTTCCACATGCAGCCTGGTCAGTTACCTTTTGCCTACCTTATGCTATGGTTAACAGGTATGGTTAACAAATAAGCAACTTTTGTTAAAAAGCTTACCTGGGATGGAGGTTGGATCTTCCTCTCCTTTGAATTCCACCCATCTTTTCTCCTTTACTAGTGCATCAACGAAACTATGATATCAGAGAAACTTAATAGTAATGGCGTACAAACTTCTGCATTAGTTACAAATAAGCTGTTCTCACTCCTGCTTTCTTTTTCTTTTTTCCTTTTCCCCTATTCGAAACCTCACTATATGGGTAAACATACTCCAATGTGATTTAACTTCACACTCAGACCAGTACTTTGAGGCTTGGAGTAAAATTGTATCACAGTTTTAAAACTTCCATAGACAGAGACCGAAACTCCAGCTTAAGAACACCAAACAAACATAATTAGACCCCAAATAACTAGAGACTGAAGTTTTGTCAAACACCGAATGAAACTAGAGCTATCTATCTTCCTAATACGTTGATAAATTGAAGGTTTCAAGTCTTTCCTACATTATTTCATAAACAAAGAGCTAATTTCCAAACAAATCAAATAGCTAAGAAGGCAAAAGCTGATCACAGGAAAATTCCAATATCCAATTACTAATTGCAACCACTAGAAACAAAAAATGAAACCCAAACTTTACATGTTTATTACAATTCTTCAAAATCCCATATGGAAAATCCATGAATTCATTTAGAAAACTCCGTGAAACCAAAGCAAAAAAGTTTAGAAAACAAAAGTTTGAAACAAAACCAATGCCTCTAATATAAGACCCATATAGAAAATGCAAAACAGGATCATTAAAAAAAACTCATATCCATAAAAAAATTCAAAACTTGAAAAGAAAAATAGAATTAAAAAGGAAAGGGGATAAGACCCACTTACGAATACCATCAATCTCTTCTTTTCTAGTAAAGTAACGATTCCCAGCTTTGTCTACACCTATGAATGTTCTATTGCTAAAGAACCCAGCAATTCTTGCAAACAGCTTTGACATTTCTGCTTCTAAAGCTGTGCTTCTTTTGTCTTTTGGTAAATTCGATTAAGGAACTTGGGGCATTGCCGCATAGGATGGTTGAAGGTGACAGAGCAGATCAAAACGACATGCCGTTTTGCTTGTTAAGTTTCCCTTGCGTGATGCGTGTGAAAGTCACGCGTGGACTATCAGGTGACGCCCTGTTTGTTTCTGAGTTAAAAAAAAAATACAAGTAAAATTTTTTAATCTAAATTTGATTTATTTAAGGCTTGTTTTGATTTAAAAAATATATATAATTTTACAATTACACAAAAGAAAATTTACTTTAGAACAAAAATAAATATTAGTAAAATTGAAAGAAACTTTGGAAAGCCATATTGAGTACTAATATCCAAAAATTTTTGTAAAAAGGACAACTTATCCAAAAAATATTTGTAAAGAAAATGAAATTGTGAAAGTTAGAAGGGGAAGTGGTGAGAAAAAAATAAAAAAAATAAAAAATTGATTTAAAATTATAGTATTTGATTTGATTTGAATCATTTTTTTATTCGGTTCAAATCAAATTTAGATATTAAATATGTATAATAGATTTAGATCGAATTTAAATAGAGAGATGAAAAATTTTTTAAAATTGAATTAAATCGAATTATATATTATTTTTAATTTTTATAGATTTTTTAAAATTTTATATCAAATTTTATTTAAATATATTAAAATTTTATATTAGAATAATATATAAAAAATTAAAAATTTAAAAACTAATAAATTAAACTGAATTGATAAAATATGATATAATTCAATTTAAATCGTATAAATATTCAATTTAATTTAAAAAATTTATAATATTATATAATATTTAAAAAAATTAAATCGAATATGATCCAGATAAAACTAAAATGAAGTACGAAAAAAGTGAACAAATTGTAAATTTTGGAGCACATAAATTTTCATTAAATCAATGATATTTAATAATTGTTAATAATTTTTTGGGTTGGTTAAGATGTAAATTTCTTTGTCTTTAATGTACTTTAAGCTTGCTAATGACATTTGACAGTGAAATAGGAACCAGTTTGATATATACATGTCAGTAGCTGTATCTACTAAGTAGTAAAGATGATGGAAAAAATTACTAAAATTTAATTATAATTTGAGATAATTGATAAGAATTTGAAAATAATATAATTACTCTTTTAAGAAAAATGGATTTGGGGAGCCAAAATTACCAATAATCACAAACAACTTACAGTGGTCCAAACAGAGCCTAACAGCTAAAGTACGAACTTCGTGAGAATAGTTTAGATAAAGTTTTTAAAGTAAAATTTGTAAAATTTTCAATTAAAAATAATTAAATTAAAATTGATAAATTAAAAGATTTTATTATATAAATTAAATATATATAATTTTAAAATATTTTAATAAATTTTAAAATAATTTTTAGATAAATATTTTTAATAAAAAAATTAATAAAAATTTTATCGTTAATAAATATTCAAAATAAAATAATAAATAATATTTTTCATAATTTATTTACATATTATTAATTTTTATATTAAATTTTATCAATCTATTAATTTAAAATTTTTATTAAATTATTTTTAAAAAAGAATTTCACGAATCGACGTCGTTTCTGTTTCCCATCACTTCAGAACTCATTTTGGTCTGACCGTTCAAAACTGTGAAAGTTGTAAAGAAGTGAAAAAGCTTAAAACCCCAAACATCGCAAAAACCCTCTCTCAGAATCATGTATGCTTCAAATCTACCGAGTTGGATCTCATCAAAACCTTCAAATTCCAACAAAAATACACTCTTTTATCAATTTAACCAAAACCCATTTCTCCAATTCCCTCAAATATTACCCTCAAAAGGCCTCTCTCAATCTCCTTCACCCTTTGCTCCAATTAGAAGCCGTCTCCGTGAGCTCCGAGAACGAATTGAAACAGTAAAAAACACTCAAAAAATCGCTGAAGCAATGAAGCTGGTAGCAGCTGCAAAGCTCTGGAGAGCTCAAGAAGCTGTCATCAATGGTAGGCCTTTTATTGAGGCTTTAGTTGAGTTCCTTCGCACCATTAATGAAAATTTACAAGGTGAAGATATTGATTGTCCTTTAACTGTTATTAGGCCTGTAAAGAAAGTAGCTCTAGTTGTTATAACTGGTAATAGAGGACTTTGTGGTAGTTTCAACAATGCAGTTATTAAAAAGGCTGAGTCCCGAATTGTGGAATTGAAAGGTCTTGGATTGGATTATACTGTTATTAGTGTAGGAAAAAAGGGTAACTCTTATTTTAGGCGTAAAGATCATGTTTTGGTTGATAGGCTTGTTGAAGGAGGAGGGTTTCCTACGGTAAAAGAAGCTCATATAATTGCTGATATCGTTTTCTCATTATTTGTTAGTGAAGAGGTTGATAAGGTTGAACTTGTGTATTCAAAGTTTGTGTCTTTGTTAAAGTCGGATCCGGTGATTCGTACTTTGCTTCCATTGTCAGTGAAAGGAGAGACTTTTGATGTGAATGGGAATTGTGTTGATGCTATAGAGGATGAGTTGTTTCGGTTGACAACCAAGGAAGGGAAGCTGATTGTGAAGAGGGAAAGAGTGAGGGCAGAACGAGAGGAACTTTCACCTCTTATGCTGTTTGAGCAAGATCCAGTTCAGATTCTTGATGCCCTGCTGCCTCTTTATTTGAATAGTCAGATCTTGCGGGCATTGCAGGAATCATTAGCGAGTGAGCTTGCGGCTAGGATGAATGCAATGAGTAATGCTACTGATAATGCAGTTGAATTGAAGAAGAATCTTTCCCTTGTCTATAATCGAGAACGGCAGGTAAAAATCACTAGTGAGATTTTAGAAGTCGCTGCTGGAGCTGAGGCACTTATATAGTGTCATAGTTTCACCAATTTTTTATATTTCTTTCTTGTATCTTTCTCTTTTCTCCAATATCCTTTTGATGAAGCTGAAATATGCTAGCTATGAAGTGCATACTTTAATGATTATGATTGTAATATAACAGGTAACTTGAGCTTCTTATTTCGAGAACTGAATAAAGAGAAGTTGCTTTGTTCAGTAATTCTATTATTGATATATTGTTGCAATTTTCTGCATCTTAATAACCTCTCTAGTCTCAGTGCCGTACTATTAATGACATTATATGGAATATTTATCTTGATGTTCTTGTCAAAAGAACTGAACTATTCAAAATCTTTTCATTCTACACCACAAATTAGATGGAGACTGGAGAGAATGAAGCATTGATTTACAGTTTAACAACATTAATGTATTGTAACAATATAGATATTCAAGATTTACATATAATAAATTTCTTGTCACAAAGAAAAGCTTTAGGATTCATACAAATTCGATCTGTTGGTTGATGTACTAGACCAGAAAAGCTATTTACTTGATCTTCCAATCTGATTCATATTTTCTTTTAAAAAAAATACAAACATCCATTTTCTTTTTTCTCTTTCCCACTCTAATGAACATAGATTAACAACTTTATTACACCTCATTACCCCACTTTATGTAAGCAGCACCAGATTTCCCGCTCTTATTTAGAGCCTCGAGAAATCTCTGCTATGCTAGTGTTTATATGCAGAAGACCCCCCTCCCCCCAAAACAGCTTTTAAAGAGATCAATCAATGCAGATTGCAAAGTGGAGAGGCTAGATTTGAAGCTAAATTGCCTACTCCTGTATCAGGTTACGAATAACAAATGGAAGAATGCCACCATGATTAAAGTATGCCAATTCCACCTGCAGACAAATTATCGTGAATCAGAAACATTTATATACATCAAGCCAGTGGTTATAATGCTGAATGCTTGGAAAAAAGTCCCCTTTTCTCTTCCTATAACTGTTGAGTCTTGACATACCTTTGTATCGAACCGGGCGGTGCATGTGAAGGATTCGCCGGTGTCAGTTGTGACAGTAACATCTTGGCCAGGTCTTATCTCACCGATTTTACTTGGAAGGTTAATTGTATAACGCTCTTGACCTGTTAATCCAAGAGTATCTGCATCCTCTCCAGGCTTGAAACAAAGTGGAATGATCCCCATACCAACCAAATTACTACGATGGATTCTCTCGAAGCTCTTAGCAATCACTGCTTTGACTCCCTGAACACAGCAGAAAAACCATTGTGGAAGGAAGGGTGAATAAGAGACGATAAAGAAGAGAAGCAGCTAGAAACATAATCAAGAAACAATAGATATGTGTCTGCACCAGTAACATTGGACCCTTGGCGGCCCAATCTCGTGAGCTGCCACTTCCATAATCTGCTCCAGCTAAGATAATAGTGTCCTGCCCAGCAGCCTTGTAGCTCTGCAAGTAGATGATATTCACTACTTAGTAACTGTGGTCTAAGCTTAAGTAATGTATTTCTGAATACCAGTGTTAAGTGCTAACACTCACCATTGCTGCATCATATACATTAAGCTTATCTCCTGTCGGAACGTGAATTGTCTTTGGACCCACTTCTCCCTTCAAGAGCTTGTTAACAATGCGGATATTGGCAAATGCACCCCTTGCCATCACTTCGTCATTGCCTCGACGACTACCATAGGTATTGAAGTCCCTCTGGTTCAGTCCTCGCTGAAGAAGAAACTTTGCTGCAGGGCTATCCTTGTTGATACTACCAGCTGGGGAAATATGATCAGTAGTAATACTATCACCAAAATTGAGTAAGCAATAGGCATCTTTCACTTCATGTGGACCTGGTGGTTCCATTGTCATGTTTTTGAAGTATGGAGGCTCATGAATGTATGTCGAGTTCGGATCCCAAGAGTAGAGAGTAGAAGCTGGGACATCAAGCTGATTCCACATAGGATTGCCCTTTCTGATAGCTATATATGCACTCTTGAACATATCAGGCAAGACACTGGATTGAGCCACCTATTACAACATGGAATTCCACATTATTTGGGCTCAAAATTTTAGACAATATCATTGTGTCCCTTCTTTCAAATAGTTTCTCCAAGCATATCTCAGTTTACCTCTGCAATCTCTTCATTGCTAGGCCATACATCCCTGAAATACACGCTCTTACCATCCTTTCCTGTTCCTATGGGCTCTTTCTCAAAGTCAATATCAACCTGAAAAGTATGACAGGAAGAACTAAACGATTCAGCACCAGATTGCAAAGTTTCAAAGCTTGTTTGCAAAAGAGAAAATCAGGTTTGACATTTGAAATTTGGATTCTTATCAAGATGAGAAATAAACAAGTAATGGTTGTATACATACCGTGCCAGCAAGGGCATAGGCAACAACTAAGGGAGGTGAAGCAAGATAGTTAGCTCTTGTCAGTGGATGAACTCGTCCTTCGAAATTTCGATTCCCAGAAAGAACAGCCGCAGCAACAATATCTATAACAGTAATCAAGATAGTAATCAATGAAAAGAAATTACAATGATATCACAAGGACCAAGTGTTGAGGAAAATAAAAAATTGAATGACCGTAAAATTGGAGCTGGTGAAAATGGGTGAAGTTTTAAGTATCATTGGAGATAATCATCACACTTTAGAGAAAAGATCCCAAACTGACAAGAAAAGCTTTAATTCGAAGCTTTCCTGGCAATTCATAAGCGATAAATGCAGCAATTGAAGAAACAGCATTCCATATAACACAAAATTTTACCATTTTCTGAAATTGCAGAAGCGACTGATTCATCAAGTTCTCCAGAATTCCCTATACAAGTTGTACAACCATAGCCAACAATATTAAAGCCCTGCTGGTTCAGGTATTTCTGCAGCCCACTACAGACACCAAAACAAGAGTCAAATGTAACTCTTTCATGGATTTTTTTCTTGTCCTTTTAGAAGAGAAAAGAAACAACAGGGATGACAAACTCCCAGTCGAAATATAGCAATCAATGGACATACCTCTTGAGCAAATATTTTGTCACAACTCCAGAACCAGGAGCAAGACTGGTTTTAACCCACGGCTTAACCTGAGATATATAAAAAAGTGAAGTAAATATAAGAAAATTAAAGAAGGACTGATCTTCTATCTACAGCAGGGTGGTTTTTCTTTTTGAGCAAAGAGGAACAAGTTTAAGAAGCCAAGAGCCTAACACTAACCTCCAAACCTAGCTCACAGGCCTTTTTAGCCACAAGAGCAGCCCCAAGCATGACACTAGGATTTGAAGTGTTTGTACAACTTGTAATAGCTGCAATGACAACACTACCATGCTTAAGTTCAGCAGGCTGTCCCTGAAATGTGAACTTTGAAACTTTATTCTGCTCTGTCTTTGGCACAGCAAAACCCTGCGCAAGGAAACAAGGATCACAAATTATGGCACAAAATTCCAAAATATGAATAAATTAAAAATATCTTCAATTGCTTAACCATGAGACCGAAGAAATGAACAGATTACAACAAATTGTTGGTGCATAGGAGCCGATTGAGCTGTAGGCTACACAAGGAGAGGTGCTGAGGTAGCCAGTCCTATCCAACTAAACCAACACTCATACCAAGATTTAAACTTAAAACCTCCTAATTAAAGGTCCCAAATTCTCACCGGCTGGGCTTTATTGGATACAGACGTTTGGAAAGGTTTCACCAGAAAACAACTCCAATTACCTATGAATTGTTTTCAGTAAACTAACAGTGTGGCAACTAATCACACAAGAGGCTTCTGAAGAACCAAGTGCAAGGAAGCTGTCTGCATCTAACCTTGAATCCAAGTTTATTATCAAGACATGCCTGCCAGTCATCCTTCATTTCTTTCAAAGGGACTCGGTCATGAGGCCTGTTCGAAAGCATCAAAGAAAACTGCGAATCAGCAGAAAAACAATGAAGATCATTGAAGAAAAATAAGTGGCTAAGTTGAAACCAGTGCATACCGTTTTGGCCCTGAAATACATGGTTCAACATCAGCAAGGTCCAATTGTAGATAAGAAGTATACGCTCTTTCTTTTTGAGGCTGTTCATGAAATTAGTCCTCTTGATGTCAGATTGATGATAGCCATCTTAATTTACTTTCCTATCTACTGAAGTTGACGAAACACTACCTGATTGTAGTCAACGAACATCTTATTCCCTCGCAAATAAGCTTCTATCATCGACACCTGAGAGATAAGAAACATATGTTAAACCACCAACATGACTTCAGTAACCAAACTAATTTGAGAAGTTAGCACAAGAAAGGAAACCCGAAGGAAAAGAAAAAACTCACTGTCTCATCACTTCTGCCAGTTAACTTAAGGTACTGTAATGTTACATGATCTACAGGGAAGAATCCCATGGTTGCTCCATATTCAGGAGCCATATTTGCAATTGTGGCTCGATCAGCCAATGTTAATTCAGCCACACCCTCTCCTACATGCACATTAAAAATAATAATAATGATGTTAAAGCCCTTTAGACTAGATGTTGATGGTTAAATATTTCATTTTCACAGATTTGTGATCATAAAGCTAACCATAAAACTCAACAAATTTGCCAACAACACCATGCTTCCTCAACATCTGTGTCAGAGTCAAAACCAAATCGGTGGCTGTGACACCATCTCGCAATTTCCCAGACAACCTGAATCCAACAACACCAGGCAATACCATGCTCATGGGCTGTAAATTAAGTTTGCAAAATAAAGCATTAGAAACAAAAGTAAATAAGCTTTCTACTAGATAGCAATGCTTGAGAATGAAGAAAAAGGGGCAGAGATTACCTGGCCTAGCATTGCTGCCTCTGCTTCAATTCCTCCGACTCCCCAGCCAGCAACTCCTAACCCATCTATCATTGTTGTGTGTGAATCAGTACCAACCACGCTATCAGGAAATAGTATTCCATCATTGTTAAAGACAACACGTCCAAGGTATTCCAGGTTAACCTACAAATTCAATCCAGAGACACACTCAGTGCCGAAGCATACAAAACAGAACTATTAACAGCGAAGCATTGAGCCAGAGACAATTCAACAGATGCTCATTGGTTTGAACAAATAACAGTGAATTATTGTCATTGCAAGAATGGGATACAAAATGAAAAAATATCTTTACCTGGTGAAGAATTCCAGAACCAGGAGGAACAACAAGCATGTTTTGAAAAGCAGATGAACCCCATTTAATGAAAGCAAATCTCTCTTTGTACCTCTGAAACTCAAGTTCCATGTTTGCTTGTACGGCATTTTCAGATCTTGTAACATTAACCTGGACTGAGTGATCAACAACAAAATCCACTGGGATCTGGTTGCAAAAATAAACAATCAGTTAAATGACATGTTGTAGTATCAACTGCCACATATACTCATGGCAAACTATAGAAGGCAAAAAAATGCATGTAAGGGCCAATTACAAACCAGTGGATTAATCTTGTTAGGATCATTGCCAAGATTCTTCATAGCATCTCGCATGCTAGCAAGATCAACCACAGCTGGCACTCCAGTATAATCCTGGTAAATACAAGAGAAAAGTTCACAGTTTGCTAAAAAAAATCCTAAGATAAGATTCAATGATCTCTTTATCCTACAAATTACATGTAAGAGAACACGAGCAGGCTTGAATGGGATTTCAACTTGCTTCGGTGATGTATTCTCCCAATCAATGATCTTTTCAACATCGTCCTTCGTAACTTGAAAGTTGTCACAATTACGTATAGCAGATTCCAAAAGGATCCTTATAGAGTATGGCAGACGGTCTAACATATTAAAACAACAAAGAGAAACAAATTAAAAAAAAAAAATTGCTAGCATGAGTTTTATGGAGTGATACAGTCAAAATGTTATTTCAATTCAAAGCATTCCCTTTTTTTTTTTTTTCCTGATATGTAAGTTTATATATAAGATGCATGAGATATGGCAGCATACCAATTCTTGGATCATTCAAAGCAGATAAGCTATAGAATTTGCCAAACTCTCCACCTCCAGGCTTGGGAAGACTTGTTAGTATTGCTTTGAAAGCATGTTCAGAAGCTGAATAGATTACAACAAAAGCATTAGAAAAACAGCAACTATCCCGGGGAGGAATTCGGCCCAGGCAAATCCTGGAGATATATTATTTAAAAAAAAAATGCAACTCTATAGCAGTAAAACTTAAATAGAAACCAGACAGAATATGCATGTTTCAACAACCTAAGACATTTACAAAGACTAGGATCAAAACAAAACCATGCATTCACTACAACCTTGATTATTCATTACAACAAACTTTCCCAGAAATCAGAAACTAAAAACAAAAAAAAAAAATCATTAAACCATGTCCCACCATCTTTTACTTGGGGTGCCATAAGCTTGTTGGCAACAGGATCTGTACAAGAAGGCATCTCCTTTAGTTAATCAAGGACTATATGTATAATTTGAAGATTGGTTTCTTTATCTTATTTTTCAGTTTGCTGTAAAGAGAATACAAAGGCAATTAGCCGTAGAGATATTGAGAATCCTTATATTATTATATTCTGTTGGGATGGTTGGAGCGTAGTTTCACGCCTGTTTCTGTCATCTCTGGATAGGCATTGGACATTAAAGTAGGCAAGGACAGTGATTTGTAGTACTAGGTGGAGGTGCCGTTTCAAAATCAATTTCCTTGATAAAATGAATCTCCCTATAATTTGCCAAGTGGGAACTTTCGTACTTTTCTAGCATACCAGTTTTGGGTTTTCATTGATTTCATCAAAACTTCCCTCTTTGTTGGAAATGGCAAGCCAGACCAAGAAAGAAGGATATTTCCAGCTTTGTTATGTCCATATCCATGGTTTTAAATGATATGATACAAATTCCAGGAACTGCCGTGAGCAGTGTTGTAATTTATTGATAGAATGCTAATCTCTCGATTTCTACGAGTTTCCAATTAGAAAGAACATTAAAAACAGTCCAATTGGCAACTTAATTTGCCAGATATCATTTCCCATGGTTAATGGTTTGGGATGGAGAAAGGAAAATCGAACTTGTCTTTGAATGCGGAGGTGGAACCGTCAACTAGGCAAACACTTAAGCCGCCCCTAGGTATAATTTTTTTCTATGAAAGCTAAGTTGACAAGGTGGAAATTCAAAAGGGGCCGTCAATTAAAGCATTGAGGGCTACATATCGTGAATAGAAGCTGTAGCCTGTAGGTCAGAACTAAGGGGGCAGCAAGTGTAGTGGATCAGGAACAGCACTCACTGGTAATGTAAACCACAAAGTCAATTAGTTTTTAAAATAATCAAAAGATTGTTTCAATCAAAGAAGTCAGTGACATCTATGCATCCAATTTCCAATATTATGTGCATTAATCAAAAGTATTTTATTCCAAAAATTTTGGATTTACCGTACGAAAGATGAAAATTTTTTTGTACACCTACATGCATTAACCAATTCAGATTGTTTTCATTAGACACTATTACATGTATTTGAAGGTCCCTTCCTTAGTCTGGAATCAAACTTTCAAAATCCATGGTTGAGCAATGGCTTGTGGCTGAATTGATCATGCACTCAGCAGAATAGCAGGATGTTTCTTTGGAGTTCAGAGTTGTTTTCTTGCTTAAGAACTTGAGGAGCTCACATCATTCTAGGTCATGCTATTCATATCCCTTACAATGTTGGGCAACCAAGACTTTGTTCTACATGCAGTGGCCGCATTGGAGATAGAAAAATGTGTTGCGGGAATTAAAATTTAAATATTAAATTTATCGAATTTCATCATTTAAAAATAATTATATAAATTAATTTAATTATATTTTAATATTAAATTATATATATTTTTAAATTTTTAATTACTCAAAATAATTTTTCTCAATAATACTAAATACTTAAAATTTATAATCACACTTTTTTTATCATATTTTTAAACAAAATTTTTTTAATCAAACTTTTTTAAAAATAACAATAATTTAAACTAACCTTAAAAAAAAAAAAAAACACGTAGATCTCAACAAATTAGATGAGCATCAATTAAATACCTAAGATATTTTGAGGATCTTTAATTATTTGCAAAACTTCAATTTTAGTGCACATTATATTTTTTATTAAACAATGAAATCTTGGTTTTTTTATTTTAAATTTCAATAAAATTTATTATTGAGATAATAAACACTCTAAAAACAATAAATTTTTTGGATAATTGAAAAATAATTATATAGTACTAAAAGTGTTTTTTCTCATAGAAATTCAATTTATTTATTTATTTATGATTTTGTGTTTTTAATAAATTCAACCACAAACTTCCAATTTTTCAATTATTTTCATTTTCTACTTTAATAAACAACAGAAATCACGTGGCTTAGTCCACCTGTCCATGCAGTTCCCGCCCTATCCTTTTTCAAAGCCCTAAGAACTGTCTCTCACTTTCTTTCTCAGCCCTAATTTCCACCGATTTTCCCTCCCTTATTTTCCCGCCTCTCAAACACTCCTCTTTTCTATAAAAATCCCATCTTTCTCTACTAAAATAAAGATACTACTAATACTTACTCTAAATCCATCCCAAATTTTCCCAAATGAAACCCATCTCAAGATCCTTCAAAACTGAAGCATTCCACAAGTATCTAAAGCCTGGAGCTTTAGCGCAATTAAGAGACTCCAAAATCAATGCCAGATCCAACAAACTCAACTCAGTCCGACTTGAATCAGTCCCAACTCAGATTCCAAGCCAAACCCAGATCCAAATTTCAGATTTTGATCAAATCCCAAGGTTCCTCAATAAAATCTATGGAGGTCCATTTTGTCTCCAAAGGAAGAAGCTTTTGGCTTCCAAATCTGTTTTGCCGGTCAATTTGGGGACTTCTAGTCAAACTTTAGAATCTAGGGAGAACAATAATAATAATAGGAAGAGTAGAAGTAATAGAAATGGTGAAAATTTGTTGATTAATGTGTTAAATTCTGATGTTGTTGCTCATTGAATCAATTGGTCAATAAAGAAAATTGGTTTTCTTTTGCTTTTTCTTGTAAAGTTGCTTCCTTTTGTGATACTTAATTTTCTATAGCAATCGAATAAGATGTTTGGTTCACTATTATGATGGAACTAATCCCAAATTTTGTTGATGAAACAAATGATTCTAAGTTATAACTAATGATGTCTGATTATTGATTGAAATAGTGCAATCATTGCCAATATCTTAATCAAGGAGGTTTTGTTGATATAACTCAACCTTAATTTCCTTGTACATTAATTTTCTTGCCCATATAATCAACTAGTTAATCAAAGGAAATGCAGTTGTTTGCCCTTCTCAATCACATCTTTAAATTTAATTACTCTGCTGATTTGTTCTTATTTCAGGGACAAGGACAAGATGGATTGCCAAACTGCACTAATGGTTGTTATGCTTTCTTTTGTTGAATCAACTGCTGTTAGTAGGCTACAAAATGGGTTGTAGATGTGATATTGAATCAAGTTTTAAAGGCTTGAATAGGGGACATTAATCTTATTGGTTGTTACTTGAGATTAAAATCTCAAGTAATCCAGTTTTTCTTGTCAGATCTGTCTATATTGCTTTATAATTCATAGCATCAGTTACAAGGATCTAATAAAAGTGCACATTGAATGAAAAGAAACTTGGGAATTAGAACTAGTTACAAATTGATTGAAGGGGGATTTACAACCTAAGCTTTTTAGTTGAAATTTAGCCTAAACTTAGCCTTGAAGCCTGAGTGTGAAATCCGAAGAATTCTGCATGTCTTACTGCCAATAGTTTATATACAGCTTTGCTGAAACTAGACAACCAATGGAGTTGACAATCTCTGTCTTTTTTGCCAATTGAACAATTAGGCCTTTATTTTTATGTCATTATGCTGGATCTTGTCTTCTGATCCCTTCAGATGAAAGCTCATATGCTAATTGTTTGGTAACCTCTCAGGTTCAAACCTTCTCATGGCCCTTGGTCTATTAGTAATTGTTTTGGTAACAAGGGCCAGTCACTTGCATCTATGTTGTGCTTGTTTCTTATCTCTCATAACAAATTAATTTGACCAATCGTGAATGATGATGCATAGGTGTTGATAATTATACGTTGCTTGGTATTTGTTTGAATGTGGCAACAACAGCTACTGTCTGTCTGTTGAGCCTGTAAAGGAAATTAGCAGCATTTCATAGATTTAAATTAACATGTTTAATCCTTTTTTTTCCTCAAGTTGTTAAACACGTTTGAATGGGAATTTATTGTGCTGAAGGATTCAATTAGTCTCTGCTTTTGCTTTGGTGAGGGGATAAGGGGAAGTTATGGAGTGTGCCATGCTGAATGAAGAAGGTTCATTACCAGATACATTAAAAATTTTAAGCTCTAATATTGAAATTTTGATTAAAACTAGAAGCACTAAGCTACCCTTATCACCGTTTGGATCAAAGAATCCCATAATTCTTATTGGGGAGTGGGAGTATAGATACATTTGCATTTTCCAAAATGAACAGTGAAGCCTCAATGCTTCTATCACTATCGTAGACCTTATTAACCCAATAATTTGGGCCCAAAATATTTTTCCTTTCTTCTGAACAAAACTTGTCTTGGGCCTGTGATTGCTAATTGTTTATCAGTAACTGAGATCTAATGATCTATCGTTTCTTAAATGTCACTTTAGTTTTCTGACTCACAGGAAATAAAATCTTAATAGCTAGTATCATGCATCCAGCATCTCTATCTCCGCAGAAGATTAAGTCATAAATTGAAATGCCATGCCCATAAAATTGATAAATCCGTCGACAATTTTTCATATATATTATACGTTGATACCTCCGAAAACAAATCCTCGATCCACCACACCTGTTGTTCTTAATAAGTTTGATCAGCTCAGTCCAAAGTTGACTATTCTGTCAAGTTTTCGGATCTAGGAATGAAATATTAACAAAATCCTAAATACAACAGTACTTCAGATTTCGGGAAATCAAGCATATCACTGTAGAGAATACCACATGCTGGTAAGTAAGTTGTGCATTTTTTGGTTATCAAATCCTTAGGTTTATTACTTTTTTGAAAGACCATCGATTAAAAATGATTGGACTTTACAACAAAAGCTTCAAGCATGACTTTCAGAGTCATCAAATGCTTTCAGATTCAATTCAATTGCAATCTGATATAAAGTTCTATTCCACCACCCATAAAGCAGTTAAAAGTAGATAACAGATAGAAGTCGTACACAGACAAAGGATCTGACGAAGTCATTCGATTACCGGAAACTAATATGAAACTGAGGTAATTTTGAAGAGGAAGCTGATGCTCAGTAGTCCGTTTCGGAAACCCCTTTGAGGATGAAACTATTCTATGTGAATATAAATACCATTACTGATAGTATCTTTCAGGTTGCTATAATGCAATAGAATTCCATTTTTGTTGATTTAGAACTAGTTTTCTTCAAATTCTTTCAATTGTTCCTTCATTAAATTTTCTCAATGATGGATCCTGACTAGACATACCAGTACTTGGATCCTGACTAGACATACCAGTACTTGTAGCTATAGCAACATTTTCACCTTCATGAGAGCGTCTGAACTTAATAAGAATTGAACCGACTTTTCCTGGAAAAAAAAAATAAAGTTCACTTTGTCAAGTGCTTGACTTGACATATACACGAGTCATGTTTCTGTAATTATTGAAGATACTAAGAAGAAAATCCTAGGTTGAGTTGAGCAGATTGAAATGCAATGAACATTTTGCTGTATTTAAGAAGGGTAGATGGAAGTTGTTCTTATCCTAAAATCTTTCACATTTCACTCATGATTGCCCATTCTCTTCCTCTTTGCCAATTAAGCTCATGTCTTCACCTTAATTATTGGCAGCATGTGCTATAAACAGTCCTGGTTAACAGGTTTGGTGGAAATTGTCAGCATGTGCTATAAACAGTCCTGGTTAACAGGTTTGGTGGAGAAATTGTCAGCATGTGTTACAAACAGTCCTGGTTAACAGGTTAAGTTTTTGCTCACATGGGGTTTTCTTCTTTGTAATTGATGGGAGGTCAATCTGATGAACGTTCATATCATGGAAAATCTTTTTCCTGAAATGCTATCAGCTTTCAATTTTGCCGACTGCCCTTGTCTATGCTATTCCATTGATTGAGTTTAATTCACCTTGAAAATCTGACGTGGTTATGAATACGATCAGATATCAAAATCCCTTGGTTTTTTCCCAAAAGAATGCAAGTAAATTCAATCAATTATTTTTGAAGAACAGACATCTGAATTCACTCATTGAAAATGAAATATAATCGCTTTGTCATTGAGCCAAATGCTTGGCTAAATTTGATCTACTAGTTGGTCACAGTGGAAGGCATAAATATCAATCCAATTGACTAGTGACATTCTATATTTCTGCAGCATTGATTTGCGGTTGTTTTCACTCACAAACAAGAATCTTTCTAGAGACAAATCAATGATCGACCCATTTCTCATTCACTGTATCATCACTTTCATCACGATCATAATAAAATAATTGTTCTTCTAATGCTGTTGAAAACCTGAGTTTGAAACTGTCATATTCATGATCAAATTTAACCATGTAAACTTTGACAAAACACCTTTTTCATTTAATAAAGTCCTCAAGCCTTTAGCCTAGTAGATAAAGTCACTTGAAGGAATATCAAGGATCTCATTTCGAACTAAACCTCCTCTCTTCCCTTTACTTATATTAAGGTTTTGCCTTCCTAATGTAACCAAAAAAACAAAAAAAAGTTATATACACACAAAATTATACAATCATAATAAAATAATTATTCACATAAACTGTTAAGGTATTTTAATGACCAAAAGGTAAAATAGACATTACTCAATTAATATAAGTCAACTGATAAGCAAAAAAAATTTGATTATTTTAATCGAGCTGATGTGTTATGTCAATCTAAATTATTACCTCAACAACCAACAAGCTAATAATTCTAGATGTTAACTTGTCACATCCTGAATGAACAATTAACAATCAACTCAGCTCATGCTTACAAAATCAATTATAATCTCTTAAAGTTAAACCTCAACAGCCTAAGCCAAAAATATTCCATCATATAAGTATAAATAACATTATCCTGATATTTATAAGTCATCTTAAACCTTTTAACTTTTGAGCTTTACTTCATTATTTTTTTTTTTATTCTCAGGTCAATTTTTAATTTGAGCATCGAAATACTATTATTAGAATCACCCCAAATTATTATCTTTAACTGTTTTCTTTTTTTTCTTTAGTACTTTCAGAGTTTTACCTTCCCCGAAGCACAAACATAAACCATGCATATGCGATGCTCATGAAGCTCATGCTGCTATTATTCAATATAGTCTTGTGTGAAATGTGGGTGTCCAATTGTTTAAGTTATTCCTTTCCCATTTTTACTTGGTGTCGGCCCAACAGAAAGACTGCAAGATGACCCACCAAGGATCACATTTTAGGCTTCCATGGCCGCCACAATCGTGCATCTTTTTTCTCTCGCAATGAATCTACCGTAGAACATGAATCTGCAAAATCTTATCAAAGAAAATTTTGATATAATTGTGCAAAAGCAAAGGACATTCTCTTTCTTATTTTTGAAGAAAGTGAACAAAAGTTGAAAATGATGAAACCATGAAAACTTCCCATTGGTGACATAAATTTATTTTGTCTCTTCACTAAGCATTTGGAGCTGCCACATTCGTTGAACGACGGCTATCCCAATTGTTGTATGTGGGGCACGTTTTGTTGGATGGCAGGTCCTTTCCAATAAAAATTTTCATTTTCAATTTGACAAGCTTGTCTCTTATCTAATCATTTCTTGGCTCTAGAATTCAATTTTACTTCTTATCATGATTCATAATCAATTCTTTTATTTAGACATAAAATAATAAAATTAATGAAAATTTACAATTAATATTAATAAAATATTCGGTGAAATATTTGAAATTTACTCTGATTCGTCTAAAATCAACAAAATTAAAAGTATATGTTGGCAAAATTTATCATTTACATTAATAAAATATTTTATGAAATATTTTAATTTTGTTATTTTATTCAAAAGTTAATAAAATAAAAAATATAATGGTAAAATTTAATATGGAATTATGTAATAATAAATTTCACTTTAACCCAATAATTTTTTTATATTATCATCTCTACTTTTGTTTATTTTGACTGATTTTTTTTCATGCAACTGTTTGATTGCTAACTGAGGTATCTTATCCCTTTCCTTTCTTTATTTTTTTTTTTCAGTTTTTAAAATGATTATATTTGTTGCCTTTCAAGCACTTTTCCCTTGTCTTCTTTTCCCTAAACTATCTATGTGCTGTAAACACCTAGTGGATTTGACATCATCATTGACTTAATCAAGCTTTTGGCTAATATTTTAAAAATAAATTTAAGTAACTTTTCTACATTATTTGAATGCAACCTTAAAAAAATTATATCTTCAACTTCCATAAGCTTTTGAGTTTTAAAGGTATGATAATTTTTTTTTATAAAACAAATCCCAATGTGAGAATAGCAAAATAAAATTGCATATATTAAGATTTAAATTTTAAATTTATTAGATATTATTTTTTAATGATAATTATATAAATTAATTAAATTAAATTTCAAATTTAATTACATCTAAATTGATGAAATTACCTAATTGATTTACCAAAATCCAGTTCAAAGCAAAGTTCAACTTAGAACCTATGACTTCCTTGTAGAATATGCCAATTTTGCACCTGGCCATGGCTGCTGCAGCTACCTTTCAAGTAATAAGGCTGATATAAACCACCAAAACCTAGTAAGAAAACAATTTCTATTTTAATTCTATATGGATCCTCCTTTTCATTGATTCTTTTTCATAAATTAACAATAAATATGCTTTAATATATCAATGAAATTTATAGTATAATTGGTGAGACATAATAACATATAAAATATATATTTTCTAATACAAATAAAGGTACAATTGGGCATAAAAAAATAAAATTATAAATATTAAAATATAAATTTCGAATCTCTAAAATATTATTTTTTAAAAATAACAGTATGAACCAAAAAAATAAATCTCGGTTCTAAAATATATAATTCATTTTATAATGTGTATGCTAACAAAATTTAAAATTATTTAAAATTTAAATTTTTATTTGGATATAAATGGTAATTATAACTGTTTTTCTTAATTAGGTAGAATATTTGAAGGAAGGGATAAACAATTGGTTGGAGCATCAAGTTGCTTAATTGTTAGTGATTAAATATTTGAATTTTTTATTTTGTTTGCACTACCAACTTTCACAGCTTCCTTCTACAACCTTTCTCGTCCAATTATGGTGGGACAAAGCCACAATTAAAAATAGAAGAGTAGTATTTCGGTTTAGTGGTTAAAGTCGTTTGAAGAGACATCAAAGGTTTTAAGTTAGATTTATTTTTTTTTATTCGTATTAGGACTTTGATATAACAAAAAAAAAAAAAAGAGTAACATGAGAATCATATTAAAAAAATAAAAGGGCATTAATTAGAAAATTAAATATATTAATCAATAAATAAAGTGCATTGTGGGAAATTTATGAAATAATATCTAGAATAACGCTAAAGTACAACTAATAAATATGATAATTCGTATATTTGCATCGTGAAAAATATTAAATTTATGTATTTATATAATATTTTATGCAAAAATTACATATTAAACCAAACAACCAAGCTACCGTATAAATCATCACAAAGCTTCCATCCATGCTAAGAATACTTCAATATTAAATTTTTAAATGTTTCATCTATACAAAAAAAAAAAAACACATTTAAATCATAAAAAATTAAATTCAAATAAAATTTAAAAATACTTTTGATAATTTTATAAATAATAATGAAAACCATTGAAAAAAATTAAAAAGAAAACATCATCATTAATTCCTTAAATATTTTGCAAGAAAAAATTATTCATCTCCAAACTATCCACATTTATTTCTAAATCTATTGAAAAATGTGTACTTATGAATCTGTTTATTTAAGGCTTTGGCCTTTTGACTTCACTTAAAAACATGAACAATAAACATTAATCATTTTTTTTTTGTTTTCTAATTAGCTGTTCGGTCCAACCACTACTGTTAAATGGAATCAAATATATCTATAAAGCATGTAGGGAAAACCAAACATTTTAAATTGTTAGTGGTTCAATGTAGCACTTAGAAGAGATAAGTCTATGATTCAACTCTCAACTCAGTCTATATTTTCATTTTTATATAACCCAAAAATGAGGAAAGCATAAGAATAAATGGCTGGCCATGGTGGAAATTCACCAATTTGCCCATATTTATATTAATTTATCTCTGCCGCCAAGGAACAATATCGGTAATTGCCAACAAAATAAATCAAAATAAATAAAAAAGAAAAAAAAAGATTTGATGTGATGTGATTTTTCTAACAAGACTAGTGTATTAGGGGGTTGTTATAAAACCTAGGGTGTTAAAATATCATGGCCAATATCAACTATAGGAAGGAAATGAAGCAAAGACAAAGAAAATCATTCTTTTCATTTAAAATAATTTACAATTTTTTGTCTGTATTAAGACACCCCACATTTGCCAATGAGATTATAAAATAAGAGAATGATGGAAACCCCATAGTTTTATTTTCTCTACATTTCCAAGTGGGAGTATTAGATTAATCAGAGCAGTTCCAGAAAACCAATAACCAATCCATTTCTGAAGATCAACTGCTCACTTATCTCTTCAATTCTGTCAAAACCAAGCTTTTTTTTTTTTGATGAAAAGTTTTTGGGGTTCTTTGTTCAGAAATGGTAATATAGCTATTGTGAATTTAGATAGCCATATATGTACGATTCACCCTGGAAGAATCCTGGTCATGTAAGATTATACGGAAAGTCAGGAAAATACACCAAACAACCCAACAGATTATAACTCTTTTTCCTTGTATTTTCATTTTTATTTTCTTTGTCCTCTGTCAGAATCAGGTTCTTCAAGGCCTAAATGAAAATCTACTTAAGTTAGCAGGCACCCATCACGTAGGAGAGAATGAAACAGATTTGTAAAGACAAAAAGTAAGGTCTGTCTTATTCTTTGTTCTTTGTTTCCTGCCCCGTTGTCTTTCTTTTTGCCTAGTTGAGTCCCTTTGCAAAACCTGCCATCTCTTAAGTTTTGTATCAATTTCTTTGTAGGTAAGATTCTTAAGATATCTGAATTTAGAAGCTGTGTGATTCTGATAAACCGGGCATGTTCTTCTTTTGCATAGAACTTTTCTTTAACTGTTTTGTTTTATTGAATTTTCTTTCTCATGATGTAGATATAACCTCTTTAGAATCTTGGGAAAGTTGTGGCTTTTGGAGATTCTTAACCCAGGGAAAGGTAGATTCGTTTTTACCTCAATAAATCTTTTTTTTTTATCCCTATTGTTTTTTTCAAAGTACCCTTTGTCTCTTTGTATAAAATTTATGGAATTTGGTGAAAACTTGAATGTGAATGTGAAGTAGATGATGTTTCTGTAGGAATTCAGCAATGGAAGATAGATATACTTTTTCCAGGCAAGGCAGTGGTGTATGGAGATCCTTGAGAGATGGAGATTTTGAGGAAGAAGATGTTTGGGCAGTTCTCAAGGATAGAAAAGATTCTACTTCCAAGGTTGTTCAATCCATTGAATCTACTGTTCCTGTTAGAAGACATCTCCCAAGTGCTGCAAGAATTATCCCAAGAACTTTCTCTGCTACTAATAACAGCAGTATTATTGGGAGTTCTAGTTCTAGTTCCAGTCATGAAGCTAATGGAGTTAAGCAGCGATCAGCTCCTGTCAACATTCCTGATTGGTCAAAGATTTCTAGAAAGAAATCAAAGAAGGCTTCTTCTAGGAATGATTTATGGCATGATGATGAGGATGATGATGATGACGGCGGCCATGGTTATGATGATGATGATGACAGCGGGGTTATGAATGGTTTTGGAGAGATAGATGATGAAGAAGAAGATTGTGGTGAATACAATTCCAAGGTTCCACCGCATGAAATTCTTGCCCGGAGGCTTGCAAGGAGTCAGATATCTTCCTTCTCAGTTTTTGAAGGTGTTGGCAGGAAACTCAAAGGAAGGGATTTGAGGAAAGTGAGAAATGCTGTTTTAACAAAAACAGGTTTCCTTGAATGATGTTATCAATTCCCCATCATAAATGGTAATATCATTTGGAAAGAGTTTCCTCTTTCAGTTTTCATTCTAGTATTTTGTCAGTCTAATGTTGTATATGGGGGTTTTGAAAGGTTGCGTAGTCTGGAAATTGTCTATTGCTTCATTAGGGCATTAGAGATCCATTCTTGTGTAAAAAAATTGAATGAATCAATGATCATTGCCACGTGTTTGAATTAGACCATATTCAACATTATGAGAAAGCTGAAACATTGTTTCATCCTGTTATAAAGCATATGAATGATTTAGAGCCATGGAATTGATCATAAAAAGTTGTGAATGTCATGAAATGAAAGGTTTGAGTAAGAAGATAAACTATATCTGAGTGGCAGTATTCATTGACTAGAGCATCCATTTAAGCACAATATTTTATCAGATAAGATACTTGGTTTCATGGTACTTCTATAAAATCAGCATGTGCAGTATTATGTTATTAAGGAGGGCCACTTTTACAATCATACTTAACTCAGTCGATTCATCAGTCACCCTTACGAACTGAAATTCAGCACATATGAGATTTGAATCTCAATACTTATAACCCTTCATTCTATTTCCAAGTTAATGCCTCTTTTGTACCCAAAAAAAGAGGGCCACTTGCCATGAAATTTGCAGAGTTCAGACCTAATGCAATGAAGCTCGCATAAGCCAGGATTGAATCACCTTCCCAATCAACTCAAACAAGTGTTTGATATGTCCATATCAATCACAAGGTTGGACATGCCCTGCAAAGTACCAAAATTGGGACCATAGAAATTATTGGTCATGTTCCTTTCTGTTTCAGTCATTTTAAGCTTGCGTGTATGCAAATAAACACTTCATTCAGGTTTCATTTATTCCTTCAATTGCTCTGTCATTTTTAATTGAAACTTTTAAAACGACACACAATGAACTTCACGTGTATATCCAGAATTCTAATTATACTTTAGTGATAATTTAAGGGACTGAGATGATTAGTAGAAACAAGAGAATGTAAATATGGAAGATAAGGTAATTTGTAAACATGGTTATTCAGCTTCAGATCTTTCTTCAGTTCCTATGCATCCAATGAGGGACAGAAGCAAACCCGGGCTGCCTTTGCACTGTTAAAGCCTGCATTGACATGAACCAGAAATGGACAATCTGGCCCTGAACCCAAGTCCAAGGTGATAGGGACTTTCCACCAATTGAATTGTTCTTATTATTGTAGATGAGGTCAGGTCCTCCCTAATTTTGTTTTGTTTTGTTATTTTTTCAGATAATTTCTGTAACAATTTCCCTTTTCCTTTTAAGTTGAAAATAGTTTTCGATTAAGTTAAGAATGTAAATAATATATTAATACTCATAAGTTATTCAAATTTAATTAATATAAAATTTGAATTCAACTCAATTATTATCGAATCAAGCTTGAATAATTTGATTTATCAAACAAATCAAATTCGAACGTCTTAATGTTTGATTCCATTAGTTCACGAACTTAATTAAATTTTTAAATTTTAATATATTTTTACTATTTTAATTAAAAATTGTTATTTTATCTTTATATATATCAATTCAAGCTTGAATTTGAATTCAAATATATAATTGAATTTAAAATCGTATATGAAAATTAAATTTATTTTTTATTAAATAAATATAATTGAGTGAGTTCGAGTAATTTAATTTTTATTTTAAATCAAACTTAAATTTAAAAATTAAAATTCAATCGAATTTGAATCAAATTTTAAGCAATAAATTTTAAATTAAACTTAAGCTCGAATTTTTCATAATATTAATTTAATTTGATTTAATTTGATTACACTCTAAAATTGATCAAGTATATATCCTGTTGATCTATTTTCATATTTTCAAAGCAAGTCATATTATACTTTGGTCTTTGGAGAACTAGCACCATACAAAATCGTTGTTCTTGTGAACCAGAAAACTCATGGTATTAATCTACCTTGTGCCTTCCACAAACTACAAATCTAAACAAATTTATTATCCGGGTTATTTGAACCACACCCATTTCTCTTCATTGTTTAAATATTAGAAAAATAATCATTCATTACATTGCGACAAAAGTTCTTAAAAAGACAATAAATATCAATTTCTGATAATAAGTTTTGGACATGAAGAATCTTACATTACAGCCAATCTTTCATGGTCTGTGGTCCTTTGACCAGAAAATAGTCTCGTGTTCTATCGATACTGGACTCTTAGATCTAGAGCTTTCTGTCGATGGAAGATGCTGAAGCTGCATACATGAGGTGAAGTGCGGATGCTGCCAGCAAAGCTCGGTCCCGGTGACCACCAGCCTGCTCACAGGCCGCCACGCATAATGCCAGTGCAGTGTTTCGTGGGACTGTGGACGTCAAATGGTGCATCGGTTCAAAACGGAGAGAGGTTCTCGTACTGGGATGTCCTGCTTGAAATGGGCTTCAATGTCTGTGTTTGTGGAGGCCCAATAACACCGGTTGCATGACATGGTAACATTGAAAGCCTATTAGGCAATACTAAAGCACATGGACGGCTGGAATTTGGTCTACAAGCGACATGGAACATTGGGTTGCCACTGATGTGGGAAAAGATTATATTTATTATACGTGTTATATATACAATATATCACGATTAATATATTTAAAATTAATTTATATGAATAACACGATTAATTTATTTATTTAAAAAAATATTATCTAAATTAATATGTAAATAAAAAATTATTTAAAAATTAAAAATTTATAATATATTTAAACATCAAAATGATACGATAAATATAATTTTTAATTTATTTCTTAAAAAAATTTATAAAATTTTAAAATTTTTTTATGATATGAATAGTATCGTGTCTTAAGCATATCGTTATTATTTGATATGAGCATGATATGAATAATATTATCTTTTAATCATGTCAACACGATTAAGATACGAAATACGATTATACTAAATTTATATATGATTTTTTTATGTTGTTTTTGTATCATATCATCGTGTTATATTTAAAATTATTAAGTCTAGATATAATGAGAATGTGGAGGATGAGAAAATTGAAGTAAAATTATATGATATAAGTAATGTCACTATATATTTTCCAAGTTTGATTTTTATAATGTCCATTTTGGAATTATTATTAATTAGATCGATTATCTTTAGAGCAAAATAAGTAAATAACCAAGGAAAATACTAATAATAGTAAGTGTTTTATTTCCAAAACCCAAAAAAAAAAAAAAAGCATTTTCATCTTTTAGAGTGGATGGAATTTTATTTTTATTTAAGCAAATTAAGTCGATAGGCCATCAGTAATAACATAAAAATTAACATGGAATTAGTCACATTGTTAGGTGACAACATGTGCATCATGTGAATCAAATAGGCCATGACCCCATGACCCCATTACCTTATTTTCAATATTGGAGGTGGTTGTATATCTTCTAGCCTTCTGTTAAATGTTGAAATTGGTTAGCCATTTTTTTCAATTTAATTAGCAACTAGAACATCCCAATCATTTCAATTTAATCCTACTTAATAGAAAATTAATATATATAAGTTCATAAGGCCAGTCCATGATTAATACCTAGTCAATTCTTTTTTGGTACTTGAAGATTATTATATTTATACTTTTTTTTTTAATTTTCTCACCTTTTTATTTCCTAAAGAGTCAAAGTCTTAAAACAAGCTAGAGAATTAAATTGAAAGGCATAATTTAGCAATCTAGGCTTTAGTGCTCAAATATTCCACTTGGGTTTGAGTATTAAATTTGGCCCTTCCCATATCAAGCCAGCATTGATCTTCCAATATCCTCATGTCATGTGATTTTGCAGACCCACATTCATGTGGCCAAAGGGTTTCAATGTTTGATTTTTTGCCATGCTTGGGGCCACTTTAAATGATGGAAGAGATGATGATTAATCACATGAACTTGGTTCAACTGCACTTACATATTAATAGATCCTTATTTATTAGAAGAACAAAAAAATAGACTATCTTCTCAATTAATCTCCCAAAATTGCAACAAAAGAAGGTAACCTAGCTAGGGCCTTAGCCTCAATGACCCACACCCTTTATTATGTGGCCTAGTCAATGTGGTTGGAGTTCCTGCCTTCATTTTTGCTTTGCTTTCCACCTCAACTTTGCACCTACTCTCAAGAGATTGAAAAAAGGGAGGAAAAGAATATAAAAAAAAGAAAAAGGAAGAGGAGAAAGAAGGCAATCATGCTGAAATAATGGGGCTATTTGTTAATTTTTTTTACTCAAAATTGATCTTATCAATGGCAAGAAAGGCCCTCTCCATAGAAACCACAAAGAGCTCAAAGTGATAATTTCATGGTGCATTGGCAGCTTTTGCTTGCTAAAGCAGAAATATTTAAAGTCAAAGGAAAAATGGTGATGTTTTGCTTTAAAGGGACAAAATTACCAAGCCCAACATGCAAATATATAGGTAGCATTACCATATAAAACAATACTAAGAATATATCTTAATGAAGAAGAGGTTTGGTACATTTGATCAAATTATCAAAATTTAATATCATGATTTATGGTTCATATGATCACTATCAAACAAAATACACTTAATGGTAGGTCCTAGTTCCCTTTCCAACCTGATATGATGACATTCTATCTGTCTTTAAAATATATATAAGAGGCAATTTAAAGAGGCTTCTTGCAAAAGTCAAAACTATAAGTCTTGATATTACATTTTACTCTCTTTCTTTTTACAACTTGGTTAAAGGAAAGATGAAGAAAAAGAAAAAAAAAAACCTTCAAATCAAGCTATAGAATAAAAAAATATTGGGTGATTTTGTAATTGAAAATCTAGCAAATAATCATTGCTGATAATGAGATTTGAAAGTACAACTAACCTTTTGCTTCTTTGCGTTAATAAAGAGAAATACTAAACATGCAAACATAGATAAATGAAATTACATGTATAATTATCTTGTGTTATGAATGAATAGTTTTGATGGTACTAATCAAATTTAAGCCCCACAAGACGAGTAGAGAAATTGCAAATCCACGCTTTTATATGAAGGTTGGAGCAATCTATTTGTCTCGCATTTTTTTTTAAAGAACTATTTTCTTCATATAACTTGGAACCAACTGTCAACGAAGTAAATCATGAATCTCTCATGGTAATTTTAGTGAGTTGTTTGTTGTAAAATTGTTTTGTGATAACAAGAAAACAAAAATGGCAGTCCATCAGCCATGGAATTTACCTTGGAGGATTTCGGATGCACATGTATAGATCCAAAATATTTGTGCTGGAACTGGGTCCTGGCCATGTATTTTCCAGCATTTACAAGTTGCATGGGCCTGTTTCTGATCTGAATCTCTCTCAGTCTGCATGCCATGATGAAACCTAGCTAGCTTCCTAAATCTTGAAAACCTGTGAAGAATCCATTATTAGACTCATGTTCTTTGCACGTGTCCCATGTGTCCAAGCATCTTTTATCGAATGTTTGGAAGTGCTGGGATTTTAGGACAGTTTTGGAATGATGGTTCTCTGCTTTGTACGACAAAAGCAAAATCTAAACAGAAAAGCTAAGCTAAGCTTTGATTTTTCAAGTTCCTTGAAACAATGTCTGCATTTTTGACATCCTTAGTAATCTCCACTAAGTTACTTTCCTTCTTAGGACATGTGATTTGTCATTCTGTTTCTACAATTGTTTCTTTGCTTCTTAGGATTTTTGTCTTCGGGCAAATGGGGACAATAAACATTACACATGCGTTGTGTTTGAAAACTTTGTTTCTATCATCATTTAACAGTTCCGAGTTAACTGAGTCCAGTACTCCTTTATGTAATTTTTAATTAATTAAAAATTTAATACTTTATTAATAAATCACATTGAATCATTCTATTTATTACCTTAATCATTGTGTTAATTTTGATTGTAAATAAAAAGCCTACCAATTAGTATAACTTAATTCAAACATTAAATCCACTCTGTTCATTATCTAAACTATTATTGGGGGAGTTGTTAAAATGTCAGTAAACGTACAACTAGGACACAGACAATTTAATATTTACACCAAACCAAACAAAAAAAAGATGAAAAATGAAAACTTTTTTTGAATGTCGGTTGTATAATTTAAATAAATTAATTATATCTTTTTCTATATATGTTTATATTAAAAAACTCAACAGTTGAAGTCGTTGGGTCATCTCCAAAAACTATCCAAAAGAGCATCAAGTTTTGAGTTTTCTCTTCTCTACAATTTTTCCAGCTGAAAGAATTCTCAAAACCCAATTTAAAGAAACAAATTTTAAGTGTTGAAATACAATTTTTTTGTAGTTTGTTGTTTTTATTTGTTTTTCTGTGTTTTTGGTGTTGGGATTTGAATCGAAGTTGGGATTTTTGGATCTGAAATCTTGGTCATTTTGGCTTTGTTGACTTGAGATAAGAAATGGGTTTTGTTTTGATTTAGATTTTAATTAGTTTTGGAGTCAGAAAAATAAAGGAAGACTTTAACAAAAATGAGTTGGAAGAACAAAGGATTGGAGCCAAATTCAAGGTCTGTGGTGACAAAAAAATGGACTCTTTTACTTTGCATTGGATGTTTTTGTGCTGGAATGCTCTTTTCTGATAGGTAAATTTGTCTCTCTTTTTTTTTTTTTTTGCTTCTTTAAATATCATGTCTTGATTTGGTTTTAGCTTGTGTATGCTGTTTGGTGAAGTAGGTGCTTGTAAAGTTATCAGTTTTATGGATTTTGTTTCTGATTTTCATGAATTTCGTGATTCAGGACCATTTTGTTTTTGGCTATATATGTAATTTAGTGAGCTGTTGTCTTTTTAACTAGTTTCATGGACCATGGTTTTAAAACATTTTTTTAGTAGGTTTATGGCTTATTTGTGGTGATTTTATGAGTGGCAATGATTATGAAAACTTTTGATAAATAATCATTTTTATTTGGACCAAGCTTTTTAATTTATTAGTCCACTTTGTTTGATGGTGTAATGCCAAGATCTGCACTTCATAGAGTATTATGGAGGTTTTTTTGCCCTTGTTTTATGCTTATGTGATAGTGGAGTTTAAAGTTTTGGCCATTTGAAATTTACTTTGTTAATTATTGCCATCTTTGAGATCTGTAAGGAATTCAAATTTGAGGTAAGGGTTGATTAAAGTTTGAAATCTATTCTGTTCCTTGTGTCCTGATGTTCCCTTCTCGTTTGCCTGCTCCCAGAATGGTGTTTTGTGCCAGCTGTGTTATAGATTCTTGTATCAGCTCTCCTCTCTTTCTCTTCCCTGGTGTAAGAGCATGTGTCATTGAAAGTTAATGATACTCAAGATTTTGACTGGTTTGGTGCTCTATGATAATTGATAAGAACCCAGAAGATGTCCAGGAGCACCAAATTTTCATTTGACATGGCATTTTAGTGTTCAAACACTTTATTTGCTGTTCTTTTATCTGAAATTTGTTATTGGAGGCTTCTGTTGTGATTGTTTAGTGTGAATTTCTTCGAGAATTATGGGATAATATTGCTCCCAGATTGAGAATTACATCTACATTTTCTGTTTTTGTTCTATTTTACCAATGTGAATGCCAAACTAATTAGATCTTTTGGCATTAGAATGTGGACTGTGCCTGAGACTGAGGATAAAGGTGTATATCGAGAAATGGGGGTTAAAGATGAAAGGTTAAAGTTAATTTCAGAGGGCTGTGATCCAATTAGAGTGAGTATTTTTTCAAATATTTGAAAATTTTGTCACTTTTGGCTAGGTTATTGTTAGCTCATATGATGTCTTTTGTCATCAGAAGGATGTGAAGCAATCAAAGGATATACTAGGGGAAGTTTCAAGGACTCATCATGCTATACAGTAAGTTTATATCCGTGCTTTGTTCCCTTCGATTTTGTTAAATTTGACAGAAGGCTTATTTTTTACTAAATATAAATGCAGAACACTGGATAAAACAATATCAAATTTGGAGATGGAGTTAGCTGCTGCAAGGGCCGTGCAGGAATCTATAATTAATGGTTCTCCCATTTCAGATGACCTGAAAATCCCTGAATCAAGCGGGAAACGAAAATATTTAATGGTTGTAGGCATCAATACTGCTTTTAGCAGCAGAAAACGAAGAGATTCGGTTCGTGCTACCTGGATGCCTCAAGGTTTGTACATTGATATCTTTTCTTCCATATAATAATGAATTTGGTCTATCATTTAATATACTTCTAAACTAATTTCTTGAGATGAATCATTACTGTTCCCTCATCTGTATGAAAACCAGGGGAAGAAAGAAAGAAGCTTGAAGAAGAGAAGGGAATCATAATGCGATTTGTAATTGGTCACAGGTTGATACTTTATCTAAGTTCAAAACTAGTTTAGGTGGATTTTCACTTTTCTTTATCCTGCCAATATGAAAAATCTTGTATCCTGTAGTCTTTGCTTCAACAAATTGTTGAGGTGCAAGGCAACTTTATGAAGCCTTTAGTTGTTTTGGGCTTATATCCACCAGATACATCTTTCGTTGTCTGTAATCTTATTGCCTCATTTATGGTCTTCTCAACTTGGAGTGGAATCCTTCTAAACTTTTTATCCATCCAATTTACAGTGCTACCTCGGGGGGTATCCTTGATAGGGCTATTGAAGCAGAAGACAGAAAGCATGGTGACTTTCTGAGGGTGGTACTGCCCTCAATCTTGTTCATTGTCAGCTTTAATCTATATATTTTCTATTTTACAAGAGCATATATGCAAGAGTTTCTTCTGCAACATTATTGCTTTGCTTGATATCTAGAAGCTAGAGCATAGTTATTTTGCTTTGATATCTAGAAAACAGCTTGCATGTGACCTTATTTTTCTAAAAATTTCATTTGAGCAGGAGCATGTTGAGGGTTATCTCGAACTATCAGCCAAGACAAAGACATACTTTGCCACTGCTGCTGCTTTGTGGGATGCCGATTTCTATGTCAAAGTTGATGATGATGTGCACGTAAATATAGGTAAAGATGATTTTCTTGTCTGGTTTTGCATTTCAGGAAAACGTTATCTTTTGGACTGGTGAATGTTAAACCCAATATTATTTAAAATATTTGTCCTTCTCGCCAAAATGTATGTTGCACTTGAAACTAAGTATTTTGTAATGATGACTCTTTCAGGATGTAACACATTTCTTGATGTGGCTGCACGTTTCCTAGATGCGATGTGATTAAAATTGAATACTCACTTTTAGCAGCTTTAAAGCTAAGTCTTTGATGTGATGACTGATATGGAATATTGGGATATACCACATCTTCTTGATGAGGCAGATTTTTGCGTCATTTAGTTGAATTAGAATTGATTGAAGCCTTTTTGCAGTTTCTGAACCATCTTAACTAAACAGCTTCTGTATGCAAAGCTATACACTGAGGGGATTTATAGATACAATGTAAAATTATTATTGTTGTTGCTTTTCTCCTCATATTTTCTTACATTTGGTCTATCTATGTGGTTTTGCAGCAACACTTGGATCAACATTAGCTAGACATAGATCCAAGTCGAGGGTTTATATTGGTTGCATGAAATCTGGTCCAGTTCTTGCTCAAAAGTAAGCCAAGCATGTTCGATGTTATCTTTTTAGCTAAAAGTTGGGAGTTAATAACCTTCATATCTATTTTCTCACTTTTTATCCATATGTGGACAGGGGAGTTAGATACCATGAACCTGAATATTGGAAATTTGGTGAGGAGGGAAACAAGTATTTCCGCCATGCAACAGGGCAGCTATATGCCATTTCTAAAGATTTGGCTTCCTATATATCCATTAACCAGTAAGTTCCCCTTTTTCTGAAGGAGAATGTTGTATCTTTGTGTTTGAAGTTCATTTGTCTTTTACTTCTTTCTTATGAAATGATAATTTTCCAGGCATGTTCTGCATAAGTATGCCAATGAAGATGTTTCGTTGGGATCATGGTTTATTGGTTTGGATGTAGAGCATATTGATGACCGTAGACTGTGCTGTGGTACCACAGGTAATGTCATAAACTAATGCAAATGTCTTATTATTTTCTATCACATCTATCTAGTATCTGGAAATGGGCATTTGGTTGGAACCTCTTTCCTATTACAGGGATGACAAATTATAGATTTTGATCATCAATTCTAGCTTGAATCATCTTATTAAGGAACTTGTTATCAATAAGTGGTTTTTACTGGTCATATGCTTTAAGTTATGACCACCTGGACTGTTCAATCTAGCTTAGTCTTTGTCACCATTGACAATCTCTTTAAACAGCCACCTGAGCTTGGCCTAGGTGGTTTGTGGTAGGGGATTTGGGTGGATCCAGTGGAGATCTTAGGTTCAATTTTTAGTGCTCTCCCATTTTGTATGTGTTTGAATAAAAGAAGAGAAAAAGGAAATTTTCCAGCGTGGCCATGAAAGCAATGCTAGGAGGTTTTTTGATACCAATTGTTTACTAACACTCTGCATCCCCCTGCGGGGCTGTTTGTGTGTGTGTGCAACTTTCTTTCTGTACTCTAAAGCATAGCAGAATGGCCAAGGAAGTACCATGTAGTTCTAGGAGTATATGTTAACAAGCCTGGATGTGGAACAAAAGATTGATGGTAACAACATTGCTGCAGATTGTGAGTGGAAGGCTCAAGCAGGCAACATCTGTGTTGCTTCATTCGACTGGACCTGCAGCGGGATTTGCAAGTCAGTTGAGAGGATGAAGGAGGTTCACCGGAGATGTGGAGAAGGCAAGAATGCTTTGTGGAGTGCGGCTTTTTGACAAAGTCCAGTTCCTCCAAACTCAGGAGGAAGCAAGTAAATGGATTGGCCTTGGTTTTTGGCTTCAAGTATGGCAGAAATGTATCAACTGTCAAAATGTAAAATGTAGAAACAGGGCTGGGGGTGGAGGGGGAAGAGGGTTTGAAGCTGCTGAGTGTCTGTTGTTCCATTTTATATAGGGAGAAAGACCCATGGCAGTTATAAAAGAGGGAAGAGTTTGTAATTAACCATTCTTTATTTGCTCCCAGGGGGCGTTTTGTAGGTGTGAATGGCAACTCCATAATAAGTGCCGATATTTAGGCTAGCCTTTGATGCCTGCTGATTTACGAATTAGCGGCTTTTTTATTCCCGCTTTTGACTGGTTTTCCCTCTTTTCATGATTGTGGATGAAATGGCGATGAATATTTCTTTCTTGATTTCTTTGCTTCATGCCAAAACATCACCGCCCTGGTGGAGATTGCATGAGTACGGTGTCAACTCATGCAAAGTTCACTAGAAATCTTGCATCTCAGATATAAGTGTATATGCATCAGATGGCTGGATTTGGATTTTGGCCTTGGATATTCAGATTTATGCACCTACCGATACAATTTTAAGAAGCATGACGTGGGAAAGAGGCAAACAAAAGTCACTTTCTTGCTAGTCTTCTCATTTGAGGTGATTGAAACTCTTGACAAAATGGCTTGATTGGCTCTTCTTGAATGACCAAAAACAGTTCTAATTTGAATCGAGAGGTCCTGGATACACTTGGAGAAATCAGAATCAAGTTTACTGAACCTTATCTTAGTCAAGAAAAAGGAAGGAGCAAGCTTTTGAAGCCACGTGGAATTAATCAATCATGGCATCTTCCTTTAGCTAAACAAATAAAACCCCATCATTCCTTCACTGAAAATGCATAGCCCCACTGCTTCTCACTCCTCCCACTAAGATATCACCTAACATCATGCCTAGGCTCTTTCAAGAACCTCGTTTTCATACTACGAGGGTCTTTAACTTTATATGTATCCCCACTTACACACGTTGTCAGTTCAACAGCATTCCAATTTTTCCAAGCTTAAGTGTGTTATTACTTTTCCTTCAATGATGAGCAGTAATATTGCAGATAGCTCAAACACCCAAAAACCAATTCTCAAGTTCCTGGATTGTTCTCTAAGGCTTTCTGTGATTCCTCTAAGTGCTGTAACAATATGGTTAGCTGTAACCAACAAAGAACGTAACAACATCTATGGAGAAGAAAAGTTCAGCAATCTTCTAGGACTCAAGTAAGTAATGTAATTGTCAATTTCTTTGCAGTCTAGTCAAGATTTCATTATGTTCTTTTTTCTCATTAGAAAGCATCCAAATTCCTTTACAGGTACATGGTTTGCATCAGTGCCATATCTGCTGGTTATGCTCTTCTTGCTGTTGTTGCCTCCTGGCTGAGATGTCTAGTCACTAGAGCTTGGCTTTTCTTTGTCTCTGATCAGGTCTTCAATCCTTAAACTTTAACATACCTTCATCTGATCATGTATAGTTCTAGTTCATTTCTTAGTTTTGCTTTAATTCTTGATCTCATAATGGCAATATAGAGCTATGTTTATCCAATCCTTCATTTTCCTTGAAGTACCAAGGCGACAGATATGGTTAAATATGTTAAAAAAAATACTTACCAAAATTATGAGTACCCGTGTCAGGCACATACCTGAATCTAACACTAACCTTGTGTCCAAGTAAACATAGATATAGAGTTCTACTTTCATAACAAATAGAACTCTTTGTTTCCTTCTTTTCTCAATAAGTAACTAAACCTTTTACCTTAGATTAAATATGTGTGTTTTTGAACAGATTGTAGCTTATTTGGTGGTCACATCAGGGGCAGCAATGATGGAAATTGTGTACTTGGCTTATAATGGTGACCAGAAAATCACATGGAGTGAAGCCTGCAGTACTTATGGAAAATTCTGCAATAAAATGAAGGTGGCCTTGATTCTCCATGCCCTGGTTCTTTGTTGCTTCATTGTTTTGGCTGTGATCTCTGCTTACAGGGTTTTTAGCTTGTTTGAGCCTCCTCTTTCTTCTAAAGAAGTGGAAGAAGAAAGAACCTAGATTAATGGTTGTTCCTCCACAAAAAAATATATACTTATACATCTTTACTATGTAGCAATACTCTTTATTATGGAAATTCTGTTCCAAATGGTCATTTTATCTTTTTTTTTTTCTTTTAACAAAAAAAAGGAAAAATGAAAAAAAAAAAAAAGAAAAAGTGGGCATTTTTGGCTGAAGAAAAAAAAAAATGGATATTGTACCTAACTCAAAGCAGTTTGACAAGAAAATGAATTGGGTTTTGTTTAGAAAAGGCCCATGGGATCTCTCCAACGCCTTGGTTTTTCATTCCTAGTATTTTATACTCTCTAAATCAAATAACAATTCTATTAAAAGAAAAAAAAAAAGGTTAGACTCCTTAACTACAATGACAATATTTTGAAAAGAAAATAAAAAAAAAACTACAGGGACAATGTACATAATAAAATCATAAGTTAAAAAAGATTTAAAATTTAATTTTGAATTTTAATTGCTAATTATATATCAATTCAAGTTAGATCGAATTAATCAACCCTTAATAATTTTATCTAAAAATATTTAAGTAAATGATCAAAAATAAAATTAAACATCAAAATATATATTAAAATTAAGTCAATTTGACATATGAGTGTGATATCCGTACTTATATTTGGTTTGGATGACATTTAAAAAAAAAATCATTGTTTGCTTTTTTTAACCAAAAAAGTATGGGGCAGAGTCAAAATGCAGGTATAGTAAATGACACTAAGACAGGCCACCGCGAGACTCAAATCGAACATCATTCCGTCGAGGCGAACAATTTCGATCAACTGAGCCAATCCGCCATTGCAAAATCGAATCATTGTTGTGTCGTACGATATAGGAAACCTTACGATTTCTTAGTTATAGAAATAAATTGACTTATGCTAACGCTTTTCCTTTAGTTTCTTGTTTGGGGTCGCACGAATGGCCGCGAGTAACTATAGAGAGACTCGAGTTTCTAGAAATAATGGAAAAAAAACTGTTTTAAATACGAAAGCGATAGGTGGTAGCTGTGCAAGCTTTAAAAGCCATGAGCCTATAAATATATGATCTCAGTTCTCACTTGGCTGCCTATGAAAATCATTTAAACCTTCAGAGTTCCACAGAAGAGCAGAAAAATCTGATCAGAGTTTCAGAAGAATTGCAAGAAAATGCCTGCCAGGTATAATTGGAAACTTGCTTTTCCGCATTTATATATTGATCTTGAAACCAGTTCATTAATCATGGTCATGTTTTACCAAACATTACTCCGCCATGAAATTTATATTTTGTGTTTAGATAACTGTATATACAGCACTCAACAGTCTAGACGATTTTGCTAAATGAGTTGATTCTTGTTTCTAAGGGTTGATTGCTTTTGTTCCTTGCCAATCCAAAGAAAAACAGTCTATACAGTTTTATGTATCAAATATTTGGTTCAATGATTGATGCATGATTATATACTTAAAGAACTGTTCAAAATCACCCTCCCCAAATGAAAAGAAAAAAAAATGCAGTCATTTTACTAATATATGATCATATAACCATGAAATATGTTTAACATTTTCCCCATAAATTTTAGCCAAAAGATGGTAGATTTTATCAAGTATCATGTAATCTTAACAAGCTCTTTATTTTGCTCTTCTGATTCCAGCGCTGGTGACTTGGCAGCATTCCATGGAATTTTGGTGTTCCCCATATTGGCCTTCATTCCATTCTTGTTACTCAAATACCACAAAGATGATGCTTCTCCATTTGATGACAACAGTATCATGATATTAACCTTTTTCAGTGCTACATTAACATATGTTGCGGCCAGGGTGACTGAATTCGGGCTCCGAATCCGCGACATCGAATGCCCTAACATAATCAGCAATATCAGTCACTTATCTGCACCACTTGCTTCAATTTCACTTGTGATGATCACTTTCCCATACCTCGGGTGGTTCTTGCTTGTGATATGGATTGGTTTCTTCGTTAAACTAGCACTTGACTCGTACCAAGAGTTCTTCCAGCTGTTAGCCGACACAGCTCAATGCGCATATCACCTAATTAGGAATAAATTATTGCGTCGAGAGGCCAAGAAAGAAGAGATCAATGATCAATCATCTGCTACAAGCAGTACTTCCGACTCTGTTGTTTGATAATCGGTTGCTATCGAACTATTTGCATATAAATTCTTGTATTTTCTTGTATATGTACCAAAACTATCGTCAGATTGCTTGTACCAAGTTTTATTCTTTCTTTGAATATTAATATACAGAGAGCTTAAGTTGCTAAGTTTGACTAGTTGAATCTCTGCTCTCAACCATCTTTATCAACATTTGTTTTTTTTTTTTTTTTAATGAATGCTAAGCACACAAGTTAACATTTCATTAATTTATCAAATTTTGATAAAATGAATAAACCAATTAATGTTCATCTCAGTATTATGTTGTTTTTTGACGTCACCTTTTTTCATATTTTATTTGGATCTAATCCACTTCCCAAACAATATTAAATTGTTTTTAAAGTTTGATGTATTTAAAATTTTATTTTCAAAATGTTTCAAACAAAAATTAAACCCTAATTGATCACGATTTTTGTTGTGAAAAACAATGATTGTCATATAATTTTTTTATTTAAAGAAAATAAATTCGAATTTTACTTTTTAAATAAAGGATAATATATTAAACACCGAATCAAATAATCAAATTCATATGAGATTGGCATATAAATTCGTTCTATTTTCTTATATATATTAAAATATAATCAGATTTGTATAAGTTTTATTCTTTGTTTGAATATATAGGTTAAGTTGCAAAGTTCATCACTGGTTGAGTCTCAACTCTTAATCATCACTCTCATCATTTTTTTTTTCAAAAAAAAAAAAAATAATAATATAATAACAAGGCATACAAGTTAATATTTCATTTATCAAAAATTGATAAAATAAATAAAAACAAACTTGCAAAATGTTCATCCCTTGATTATGCTGTGATAAGCAATGATATATATTTTACAAGAAAATAAATTCACCAAAAAAAAAACCCCCAAAAATTCTATGAATTCATTGCCTCTTATTGTCTCTATTTCAACAAGATGTTTTTATGAAGATTGGAGTTCTAAGAGATAACCCCCAATCTCCAGGATGGTATGAAAGTCTGACCAAAGTTTTGAAGAAAATCAAAGGTATTTTCATCCATCTCCTTCTCTATTTCAGTTTCTGAATGAAAACATAGGTTCTTTTTTTTTTTTTCTTTTCTCTAATGGGTTGATTCCAGTGCTTGTGTAGGAGCAAGTAAGCAACATAAACCATCGATGCAGAACAAGGTATGGCACTTGTTTCTGGCAGAACAAACTCCAAATCAATTCTGAAGAAGCTGAGGAAACAGGGTTCAGATGTTGCCTGGATCAAGACTGGAAAGCCAAACACTTATGACAACCACGGATCAAATATATATATATATATATATATATATATGTACATACATGTATACATGTATAGATACATACATGTATATATGTATATACATGTATATGTACAACTAAAAGTATAGGTCATATACATGTATACTGGTTGTAAATCTTTTATAACAGAGTCAAATAACAGCCCATGCCCTCTTATCTTTCATTAATATATTCCATGGTCGTAGCATGTGCTATACCCTTTTTCTTATATATTTTTGAAAATTTTAATCATACTTTTAAATTTTCTTACCCTTATATTTAGGAGGTTGAAAAAAATATTATATGCATAAACTCTACTAAAATTTATAATTTTCAAGTATCAATTCAAACTCTAATATTATATCAACCGATTCAAATGACAATTGATTTTTTTTTTTTTGTGATATTTATTTTTGGATATGAATGTGCAATGATATTATGATATTTATGGTATATGAAATGGCAAATTTTCGAAATAAGTACTTTTTTTTTTGTTTTTTCCTTCTGAAATTCTCGTGGGAAATAGATAATTTACCTTGTTTTGTTAGAATATATGACCTACTTATAAATTTAAAAATGGCTTATTCGAATAGGGTTGACAACCAAATAGAAATTTCTAAAAAAAGCTAGACGGAAAAATAGAGAAAGAAGAAGAATTAAATGCTAGAAAAAAACACAATTGGTCTAACACGTTTCTGTTTGAAGCTTGGAAACTAATATATGGTTGGTACCATAGAAACGTGTGCCTATATTAAGCTGAAATCAAAATGGTCATTGCCAACCAACATTGACCATTGCCTAATAGAAAAAAACGCATCGACCCTTTATAAATATAAAGAAAAAAACATGAATGATATATTCTTTTTGCAGCATAAATTTTCTCCTCCTATGGCTTTGATCCGAAACATCTTCGGGTGCTTCTCAGAATCATCCGAATCAAAATATATTTGCCAAGGAGATGTTTGTGTTCTTAGGAATAAGAAGAAATCTAGGAGGGGGAGGAAGCCAAAGCTTAGCAAGAGGAATTTCTTTTCCATTCTTTCAATGAGAAGATCGGCTCCAACAGCCTGAATTTCTGTTTTAGCTATGAATTTTAATGGCTCATATTTTGTAGATTGATTGATAAAGGGTTGTTCTTGTTTTATGTTTAGGCTGTTTATTTGATAGCTGTCAGGCCAGACTTTAGCAAGAAAATTGGAATTTCTGATGCATTGTTTCCAATTGTTAAATAAAATTATAGCTTTGCTTCAGTCAGCTTGATTGATCATAATCCAAAAGAATTGCAATTCTCTCTTATTTTTCTTTTTTTCTTGTTATCTTTCTTTTTTCTTTTCATCTTTCACAATGAATTTTATTCTTTTCTTGAACTCGTAATAATCACGTGAATTTTTTTTTTATGATGCTGCCATAGATATTCTCAATTTCATCTCATCCTAATCTCTTCTTCAAACAATTTTAAAAACACACACCCTCAGATTTGTTTGGTGCATTTCAAGATTTTAATCCTAAAATGATTCTCACAAAAATAAAATCCGAATTGAAAAGAAAAAAAAAAATCCTTTTTATCAACAGAATTAATCCTTATTTTTTAATACATTCAAGAGTTGAATATATCTTACTAAATCAAAAGGCTAGAATTTGAATTCTCATGGTTCAAAATTGAAAAAATATATAATTATCAAAGGTTCTTTGGAAAGGAAAATTAAATTTTCTTAAAAGTAAACAGTTAACTAATCACATAATAATAATATTAATAATGATGATAAAACTTAAAATTAAATGCTAATTAATTTCAATGGAAACAAAATTAAGACTTTCATAAACTTGTAATAAATTACATAACTACAAAAAGAAATTTTAAGATTTTGGGGGCAACTGCCCCCAATCGAAAATCTGTCTCTGAGCTCACAGCTGCAGAGCCAAATCTGGCTGCTGGGAATCAACCAGAACGCCAGAAGATTGTTTCACAGGAGACCCCGGAGATTGGAACCTGATATTCAAGTCAGGAGGAAGCGAGTCCTGCTTCTGCCTGGGTTGGGTTCTTGGGCTAAGACCTTGCCAATGAGACTGCACTTGGAACCTAGACAAGTCGGTTGCCACTAGTTGAGGGAAAACCATGGGTCTATTTTGGAACTGAGCTTCAGTCACCAACCGAACTGGTTGGGTTGCAAAAGCATGGAGGGGGAAACTATTCTTCTGAAGCTGTGGTTGAAATTGCATCCCTGCAGAAAGTGGAAACTCCCCTCGAACTCGTGAAACTTGTGGATGAAGTTCCCTAGCTGGGTTGTATAACGACTCTGCAGATATCTGGCCTTTCGAAGTGCTGGAATTTTCAGTTGCTTGCTTAAAGCCTCCAGCTCCTATAGACATCCATGCACGAGCAGCAGCAGCTGCGGCATTGCTTGAATCATCTCGTCTTATAGCAGCAACAGGGACATTGTGAGGATGTGGCTTAGAAGGAACAGGGGTTTTAGAAGTTGCATCATCCTTTCGAACATCAGTAGCAGGAACTGGGGTCTTATAAGTTGCATCATCCTTTCGAACATCAGTAGCACGAACTGGGGTCATACAAGTTGCATCATCCTTTCGAACATCAGCAGCTCGGTGCAACTTTGTAAACAGGGCAGATTCCTTAGGAGCACGATTCTCAATTGTTAATACTGGTGTTGGAAGCGGCTCATACTCCCCAACCCACCCCCGACCAAACTTACAGCCCATAGGCAGCGCTTGCTCAATCCTGCGGGAAGCAACTTTCCATGCAACAGGTCCAAGAGTTGCAGCAAAGCGAGCCAAACTCCTAGCATATGAAAATTCTGCTTGAAGCCCAACCTGAATTGGTAAAGAAACACAAGTGAGTATAAAGGCCAATGATTGATGATGAAAAATCAGTTTGCTAGTTACATACAGCAACTAACTGCTTGATTTCCGCCTCAAAGGTTGTAAATATTGACTCTGATCTGATTACTGGTTGATTGAATATATTGTATGTCACACGGCGATTATCATCAAGTGCAGATGACTTCCTCCCAAATTTAGAAAGAAGACCCTTCCCTAAGACACAGAAGAATAATTAAAGAGCTAGAACAAAACCATCACGCACATAGAAAGCCTCTTCTCAACGTTTAGAAAAGCCTGAACTGTTCCAAGCCACAACCGAAAATAGAAAAATGGGTTGGAAAAGGGACTTAATACCTGATGATTGTTCTTCAGTCTTCTCTAGATTATAATCAGCCAGGGAGGAGTTACCCTCTACAAGCGCATCAGTATGGCTAGGCCTCTCACAAGCATTAGCTTGGATTGTGATGGAAGAGTTCTGGATATCTCCAGCAGTGGCAAGAGTGGCCCTTGAAGAGAAATCAGAACAAACAGGTTCCTGTGTTGTACGGTAGATAGGTTTTTTTGTTTGCTTCTTTGCTAAGAAGTTAGATGATGTTTTCTGTTCCATCTTGCTGTCTTTCTCAGACCGATCTACATCAATCTTTAACTTCTCAAACTTTTTCTTTGCCATCTCTTGAATGGAACGTGCCTTCGCAAAATAATTGGAGAGTTAGATAATGAAAACCCAGAAGATACTCAAAGAAGTAAAATATAATTTAATGCGAAGAAAGAGGGAAAACATTGTACCTGTTTATAATATATAGTATCTGGTGCATTATATTGCATTGCGTTTGAGCATATTAAGAAGACATCACTCTACAACAAAGAAAAACTAGCTTTATAAGCCAATGCTGCCATGCGTAACAAACCAGTTTCCTCCTAGATCGACAATCTTGACAGGAGGTTGTCAGCACAACAATTCTGAAATCAATAACTATCCAAAACTAGAAAAACATAATTGTGGTGTTAACTATGGACCAAATATTACAAATTTCAAAAAAAAAAAAAAAAACCAAGCGAATTCTATGTGAAATTGTTCACAGCATTCAACGAAAGAAGAGCACAAAGCTCTGAACTGGAGGTGATCAATCATTTAAAATGGAAGGTACTTCTTTGCAACCTAACTTAAAAATTCCCACCTTCATTAACATAGTTCTAATCAGAAATTTTCCAACTTCATCAGCCATCAAAAGGAGCTACTGTTATGCTTGTAAGATCCCTTGAACCAAGTCATTATCTTAGCAAGAAAGCAAATACAATATGACCACCATACAAACTATAACTACCATTATTTACCAATTGAAAGGAAAGATGGTAAAATGACCATAATATTAACCCAGTGCAATATACCACAATGCCACATTCAACACTTGAGCTATGCCATTCAAAACTTTAATATAAGCACAATAATTTTCAAGTTCCAATACGCCAGATCTTACATCGTTTTATGGTAATCCAGAATGTTTCTTACCAAAAATCATAAAGCAAAACCCACTGTCACCAAACTTGACAGGAAAATTCACAAGTATCTAATGAAAATTGAAAGTATTTTATTCAACCAATGAAACTGAACATTAGCTACTACAAAAATCCACACTGCTTCTATTAAAATTCCCCTTTCACAACTTGGTTGCACATCAATGTTGTATCTTTAGAACAAAAACATATTTTAGGGGATGTGATGCTGACTGATTTTTCCAATAATGCTAATGAAGGTTTAGGCGAAAATAACACAAAGGTTTAAGGTTAATTAATATTATGTCCCAAATAGTAGACAACTAGGAGAAAGCAACACCTCCTTACAAAGCGCAAGCCACAAGAAAAGTGGAATTACGGAACCAAGAACCACCATAAGAAATAAACTGGAAACATCTGAAATACACTTTGGAATTATCCCAACAAAAACCCCCTACCCCAAGAGAACTTCAGCTACATAAACCAAGCCTGTTAGAACCATAATTACATACCTCAAATTGTTCCAATGTAGAATATATCCCATTGCCCAACTTCTTCCTCACCGTGGCAAAGTCCATTGGATGCTCAATCACATCATGGTAATCAGGAAGCTGTAAAATCCATCAAAACTTAGTAAGATAAATGAAATCAAACTCCAAAAGCGCTTCCTCAGTAAATTCTGCTAACCTCCTCGGAATCAACCGGTTCAGCATACACACCATAAGTGTCTTTCCTGCAACAATTCACACGCAACTCAGAATAAGCAACACCAAGTTGAGAAGGGGGAAAAAAAGCAGACAGCGAGGGAGAGAAAAAAAGGTTCAAGACTCACTTCTGAAGTTTATCAAGAATCAATTCCAATGCCTTCTTATCAGGCAATGGAACCCCTGATGGAGGATCCGATGGCGTTCCTAATCAAAACCAAGAAGTTGAACCAAAATCCACATCAAATTTCCAAATTCTTAAAACCAACAAGAGAAACACTGAAAACCCAAACCCCCAAAACCCCAGCATTCAAACTCACAAAAATCCTCCCAAAAACAGAGCAAAAATCGAGGACCCAGTAATTAATTAAAAACAGACCTGGAACTGAGTCTTGCCCTTTGGGTTCCCCTTTTCTTCCTCTCATCTGTCAAAAACCAAAACACCAACAAAACTCCCAAACTTCAGAACACCCAAATCCTTAAAAAACACAAATCATTAAATTCTAAAAATTTACACCAAAAGCAGAACCCAAACTATAAAACCCCTTAAGCTGCAAAGTACGATATAGATAGAGAGAGAGAGAGAGAGAGAGAGAGAGAGAGAGAGAGAGAGAGAGGAGAAAGAGGGTGAGACAGTGACAGGAGACTGAGACAGCTAAAGCAGACATTATATGTATAGGTACACTTCCAACACACAAATAGAGAGAGAAAGAGTGAGTTTGTAAAAGACATAGATTTAGAGAGAGAAATAGTTGGTTGGACAGAGATATAGAGAGAGAAAGGTGGGAGCGTGATCAGATTCTGTTAGTAGTTTTTTTTCTTTTTTACAGTTGACCTTCGACCGTTATTTTTCCTCTCCCTAAATTCTCTCGTTTCCCTCCAAACAACGACAGCATCATCAATAACATGAGAAAAAAAACAGAAACTATTTTCCGTTAGGTTCGGATGTAATAAAAATGGTTTGCTCTGTACTCTTTAAAAGAAACATCATCAACACAAGTCTCATGACTTGAGAAAAAGAGTCTTTTACTCTTTAAAAGATAAGGAGAAAAGTATAGGGGTTTGTTTTGGGTCAATCAAAGGCTGACTTGGCTGGCCAGGTTCACGGCCTGAGCTTCCTAAAGATGAGGGAATTTACTTTAACGCGCCACCAAGATCGAGTGATGAGCATTTATCAGAGATTTTGCTTTGCTTCAGCGAAATGATTTAGTACATACCTCCACATCACAGTCACCATGATCATCATCTTCTTCATCATCATCAACTCCATCATCATCATCATCATCATGATCAACTTCATCACCACCGTTGATTCTTCTCTTCTTAATCTTTTTCTTCTTCTCACTCTCCTCTTCTTCCTCTTCCTCTTCTTCATCGTCCTCTTCTTCTTCCTCCAGTTCCTCCTCCACAGCGTGCCTCCCATGCGCCGAGGAAACACCTAGGCCGCGGCTTGGTGGCATAGGAGGAGGAGAAGGCGGCTCAGCTTCTTGACCTTGATTAAGTTTAAGAACGAGCTTAAGCTTCTTCTCTCTCCTTCTCTCTTCTTCCTCGTCTTCTTCTTCCAAGTCTTCGTCGAGATAATCGTCGTAATCGATGTTATACCTCACATTTCTCCGCCTATGACTCCGCCGTAGCTCCGGCTCCGAAGCCACCGCCGGCGAACTACCTCTTTTAGCCAGATCTGCCTTCGATGGCCTCCCTTTCTTCTTCCTCTTCACGATCTGACCCATTTCTTTTCACTTTCTCTCTCTAAAAACCCTCACTCTCTCTCTCTCTCTCTTCTGTTAATTTTTTTTTTTCCACTTTCTCTCTCTTGTTTTTGGTTCCATTATTTTTCGATGTTGGACTTGGCTTTTTCGAGATTTCCAATTTCCATCAAATTTGAAAAAGACCAACTACACTTTGACTATTACGCCCACCAAAAATTGTTCATTTCACTTTTGCTGCAGAGGACTGAATGGTCAATTCATCATACCAGCTTTTTCTTAACTTTTTCGGTGCTGGGTCCACATCCAATCAGGACCGTCAATTGACCCCCATCATCAAATCAACGGTGATGATGCCCTGTATCCGAAAAGAGGCTTCAATAATTCCTACAAAGAAAAAAATCCTGAAATTCAGCTCCATCGCTGATTCAACGTGTTGGTGGGCCTAAGCAAGAGGTAGGGGAAGTGGGCCCATGTGGGGGCTATAGTTGATGACAGAAATCATTACGATCACTTGTAATGGTGTCGTTTTTGGTGACTGTCTGACGAAGTTAGCCAATACGATCCGTTGATTTGATGGGGTGTCCGTGATGGGATCAATCAGGTGCGTTCCTATCTTTTTCGTTTTTGGTTCCAACGGTGGCCCAAAGCATAACTGTTATGAAATGCGGTGATTCTCTACTGATAATTTAAATGTATAATCGATGAGTTTAAATTAAAATAGTATTAAATTTAAATTATTTTTAATTTTTAATTTTAAATTTAATTAAAAGTTAATTAAAATTTATTTTTTATTTTTTATTTATTTTAAAATAAAAATTAAATTATTTAAATTTATTTGATTAATATATAAAATTTAATTTAATTTTTATATTCGATAAAAATTTAATTACTTGTATTTTAAATTAAACTTAAATTTAAAAATTTTATTAATTAAAATATAAAAATTCGATTAACTCGTAAATTATTTGAATTGAATATAAAAATATTTAAATTTAATTCGATCGATAAATCAAACTATTCAAACTCGAGTTTGACTCGATAATAATCGAATCAAATTTAAATTGTATTTAAATCTAATCTGAATAATTTACGAATACTAATATATCATATATTAAACTAGGTTAACTATCATGGGCCTTTTGTGCTGATAAAAACAGAAAATGTCTCGTGATTGTAATTTAATATATACATAAATGAATTTTAAGATATTCCCAATATATTTATTTAATTAATAATTTTTAAAAATTTTATTATAATTATTTATTAAATTTAATAAATAAATATAAATATTTTTTAAAATATAATTTCAGATTATAAATACAATAAACATACAAAATTTTATTTTATTCATAATTTATTTATTTATTTAATAAATTTTAATATATTATTTATGATCATTTATTAAATTTAATAAATGAATAAAAATAAATTTATTTACAAAACATTTATAAAATTTTTTATTCAGTTAACACACCTAATTTAGTCAAAAAGTATATATAATATATATAATTATTTTTTTTAATATACTTTTTTTAAAATTTAAAAAAAATAATTATTAAATTTTTTTAATATATATCACCTTAACAAATATCTATAAAACACTCTTTTATATTTTGCAAATAAAAAACTCAAATCTCCACTATGTTTAATTATTAATTTTGTTAATTTTATGATTAGAAAGAACAACTTATACACAAAATATTTAAGAAAAATTTGAAATTCAAATTTTAATATTATAATTTATTTTTTATTTTTAAATTACGATTTTATATATATAAAAAAAAAAGTTTACTTAATATTGTCAAATTTGAGTTGTAACTAAAGCATGTTAAGTTTCATGTCATTTTAATGTAAATTTTTGTTAGTAGAGTCCACGTATGATTAGTTTACTTAATTAACTAATTCGACTACTAAACCTTTTTTTTTTTTAAATTAGTCAACAATTTCTCCTTGTAGGAACTTAAATTCAATAGAGTAGGTAATAACCCATTCAACCTCCAAAAAAAAATTTGTCTTCGGTATGATTAGGCAAAGGATTAAATTATTATAATCGATTCAAGCGATAAAAAAAGTTAATTTTCTTTTAATCATTTTGAGTTTAAATTTATTAAAAATGTATAAAAAATAATTTTGTATAAATTTTATTAAATTCAACATAAATAAATTTATTTAAATATAAAATTAGCAAATCGAAATCTAAAAATTTTTATCTTTTAAAAAAAATTTAAACTAATAAATGAAATATATAATAATATGACATATCATTAACTCCATGTTAAAGACTCTTGGCTGAAGATCCCTCTAATCATACTCTTTCACTTTATCACTATCATATTAATATTAATCTCTCTTTAATTAGTATTTTATTTGAGTTTTTTTTTTCTCTCACTTTCCCTTACTTTTTAATTTTTTCCTGGTGCCAAACACGCCAATCAGAAAAAGATCACTTTCATGCATGGCTAGTTTGGTCGAGTTTGGAAAGAACAAATATTTAATGACAACGTATAAAAGGTAAAATGGTTGAAGATGTAGTTGGAAAAGTGATGGGAAGGAGCTGTTTGTTTCACGTTTCAATCCACCGTGAAGCGAATGAGAGTGATGGAAGCAGAGACAAAGATAATTTTCGCATTAATTGATTGAGTTGTAGTTTTAATGAAGCAAGGTGTGCTTTCCCCTTTTCCCTTTTTTTTTTTTAAATAAATTTATATTATCCATCGCAAAAAGAAAAAGAAAAGGATAGAAAGATTTTATTTCGTAGAGATTTTATGAAAGACCATTTATTATTGTTGAGCTATTGTGTGAGAGTAAAAATTTGAAAACACAACGGAAAGAGGGAGGTCGATAATAAAAGTTAGAGATTTTTTTAAACTTTTGTATTTCAATGCTTAAATTAATATTTGATCAAAATGTAAGAATGAAGAAAAGGCAAAAAGTAGGCATGAAAGCTAAAATTCAAGTTAGTTTAGTAGTAGATTTGTTCATGGGTCGAGTTAGATGGAGTTTGAGTTAAATTTAATATGATATTTTAATATTTTAAGAAAGTTAAGGTTCAACCTAACTTAATTTTTTAACTTTTTTTTATTCAAATTCATTCATATATGTAATAATAAAATTTAAATTCGTCCAAAGTATTAATATTTAAAATTAAATTTTTTTTATATATTATTAATTTAATTAATTTTAATTAAATGTATACGTCATTTGAGTTTGGTCCCATTTAATTATGTTGAATGTAATTTAAAATTTAATAACTATTTTGTATAAAAAAAATAAGTTTTATCGATTATAAAAAATAAAATAAATAAACTTTGTTTCACTACAATAAAAAATATTTTGTAATTTTAGAGTCGAGGTCATGTCTTAAATAATGAAACCTAAGCCTAAAATTTATTTTTTAATTGATTTTCATTTATTTGTACAGATTCTTTTAATGAGTTTAATATCAATGTTTAAATCTTTTAAAATTTTAAATTAGCTTTCAGATTCGAATATGTTGCTCAACACATGAGCAGGTCTATTTAAGAGTATTTGAATGAAAATATTTATTCCTATGCAATGGGCCACTAAACCTAGATGACTCAAGCTAAGCTAGTAATCAACAATGTGATTGAAAATGATAAATTACTCAAGCTAAAGTAATTAAGTTGATGTGAAATTTGAGAATTCAAGTAGATTCCATACGTCAGTTTAGCTAAATTGATCAAATTGCTTCTGCTAAATAGGTAACTTATATTCTTATATGAAATGTTTTTCTTACTTTTTAAACCCTAAACTAGGGGTGTAAATGATACATTAGTACTCGCAAGCTACTCGGGTTCGATTCGAAAAAAACTCGAATTCGGTTCGATTATTGTCGAGTCGAGCTCGAGCTCGAGTAGCTCGACTTATCGATCGAGCCGAATTCGAGTATTCTTATATCTGACTCGAGTAGCTCGCGAGCCTAATCGAGCTTTTATATTTAAATATATTTTTATTTTTTTTAATTAAAAAAATATTTCGAATCCGAGTTCGAGTTCGAGTTCGAGCATGAATAATCGAACTCTTGTCGAGTATACAAATCGAGCTTATTTTTACATATTAATCGAGCTTAATCGAGCGAGCTCGAGTAGCTCGAATTCGATCACGAATCGAGCTCGAGCTTGAAAAATAAAACTCGATCGAGCTCGAGCCGAGTATCGAGCCCCGAGTTGTGAGTCGAGCTCGAACTCGAGCTTCTCACTACTCGGCTCGGCTCGGCTCGTTTACAGCCCTACCCTAAACTGCCTCTACCACATATAATTTTTTGTTATAATTTTTTAAAATTTTAGACAAATTATTTAGATTCTATTTGGTAGACCATTTTATTTTTGTTTTTTTTTTATAAAGAATAAATGAAAAGAAAAATTAAAAATTAAATGAAAAACTATAGACAAAAAGTAAAAAATAATAGATAAAATTTTAATATAATTAAGGATTATATTATAATAAAATATTAGAAAAATTATATTTAAAATTACTAAAATTATATAAAAATTTTAAAATTCATGGTGTATAGTAATTATGTCTATGAATGAATGTCATTCAATAATGAATTTTTTTTTTAATTTATACAATTAGTAATCTAAAAAATTTGAAATCAAATTCAAATGTAACATAGATCAATTATATGTCGTTTTGCCCCATATTCGGCCCAATATTATTTACTTATAACTTTTTAATTTACAAAACTACCCTTCGTTCCAACCATAATTTCCCTCTTCCAATTTCTAGTGTTCAGTGTCCTGTCTTTTCGTTGCTACTTTAATCGTTCAAATGGAGAAACTGAAGCGAGCAGTGAAAGAGATCGCCTACGCTCAAGACCAAGCCAGGCTCTCGAAACTTCATCTGTCTCTTATCCCTTTCCTCTCCTTTGCTTCGTCCCTTTACGGCGTCGTTCTCTCACTCCGTCACGCTCTTTACCGCTCTGGCTTCTTCTCTAAGCACAGGTCCAAAACCCGACTCCTCCTTATTGATTATCTTAAGCTTAATTTAGACAGATTTTATTTTGAAATTTTATGTTTTGCTTATTTTATTTTATTTATTGGAATTTTCTTTTAAGGTTGCCAGTGCCGGTAATCAGTGTTGGGAATTTAACGTGGGGAGGAAATGGAAAGACGCCAATGGTTGAGTTCGTAGCTAAATTCTTAGCTGATTATGGAATTTCACCTCTCATTTTAACAAGGGTATTTTTTATTTTTGGCATTCTTTTCATTGTTTTACTTGATTTTTCATTATTTAAAGGTGGTTTGCGGGTTGGGTTGGGTTCGGGATGAGTAATTTTGGACTTGGATCGTCAACTTTTGACAGAGAATCGGGTCGGGTTGGCAAGCTTTTAAATTGCAAGTGTATGTACGAATCAGTTTGGGTTTAAGGTTTAATGTCCTGTATAGAGAGAGATCATGAACCATTCGGGTTCATGTTGTTTCGGGTTGGATCATTTCGGGTTTTGATAAAATCAAGTTGTGGGTTATTGACTTGTTTATATTTCGTGTTGAGTAAGGTTTTGACTCCCTTGAGGGATTGATGTACTTTTCAGTTAGTTAGGTGGTTGGTGCTTTGTAACTGTAGCATTTATATTTGTTGTTTTGATGTGGAAGATTGGGTTCAAGTAGGTTTGAGTGGGTTGGACTTGTTTTGATTTTTGAATTTCAATGTTTAGTGGCAAAAAATAGAGCTAAATTAGTATCTCAGATGTCACTTTCAATTTGCAATGCTATCAGATTGGAAAAATAAATATTGGTTCTCTTGTAGGGTTATGCTGGTGGAGATGAAGCTAAAATGCTGCAAAGGCATCTACTTGGAGGACCTGTAAAAGTTGGCGTAGGTGTAAATCGGATGGCCACTGCCAATTTGTTCTTTGAAAAATATGGATATGTAGATTGTCGTGGTAGTAAATTCTCTGAGAAAACGTACCTTGACCAGAAAATGGAAAGTCATATAAGTTCTGAAAAAATTGGTGCTGCTATTCTGGATGATGGAATGCAGGTATGACAATTTATTTCATGTTCCTTGCATTGTTCTATTGCATGTCTTATCAAGTATTCAAGTGTGTATCCTAGCTATTTTTGTTCATTAATAGGAAATTATCTGGCCAAATTCCTCTAATTGGTAGTAGTTTCTTTCCTATTTCTTTCTAAGTTGATGAATACCTTTCGATGCCAATAGTTGAGAACAAATATAATATCAATCTTGTTTCAGGAATTGATATGATTGTATATTTAGCTTCTACATTTTCCTTTATCTGGTAAGTCTTGAATAGAAAAACATTTTGCTTATGTAGGTGTAATGCTGATAAGTTTTCATCTAATGTATATGGAAGGCAGCATTGGAGCTTGTGTCGTGACCTAGAGATTGTAATGATTAACGGATTAATGCCTTGGGGAAACCACAAACTACTTCCACTTGGACCATTAAGAGAACCTTTGACGGCACTCAAACGTGCAGATGTTGCTGTAGTCCATCACGCTGACCTGGTATGAGGAATTGAACTTTAACTTTTCCTTTCCAAGAAGATAATTGCTTGTTCTTCAGCAAAAGTTCTGCAAATGTGTAACATCAATTCACAGTCTTATATGTGGTTTTTTTTTTTTATATAAATTACCATATATTCTCTTGTGTCTTGGTAGGTGTACTATGTCAAGGAATGGACCTAAAAGTTTATGCTTCAAAATCATGCAGGTGTTAGAACAAAAGCTCAAAGATATTGAGTTAGTGATTCAAGAAATCAAAGAGTCACTTCCTATTTTCTACACCAGAATGGCTCCCTCATATTTCTCTGAAGTGAGAAATATAAGCATAAAGGTGCATCTGGGAGCTGTGCATAATGCAGTTGTATTATGTGTTTCTGCCATTGGCTCTGCCGATGCTTTTGTGCAGGTGATGGAAAAGGTATTATTTTTCTTTTTGATGTTATTTATTTAGAAGCTTCATACACTTTATTTTCCAGTTCAAATAACATATAATGGAGTGCCTTCTTAATTTCTTATTTCTCTCCATTTATGTCTGTACGTTGGTCTGTTACACGGTGAATAACTTGCTGCAGATAGGACCAATATATGTTGATCGATTTGACTTCAGTGACCATCACTCATTTCAAATTAAGGTTAGTGCTCCTTCTCCTTTATTTACATTGTTTAGGGACAAAAGATGCTTTAATCACATTTTTAATCTGTTTATTATGCAAGTACAAGGGAAAAGACACAAACCTTATCAGACTGCTAACTGATGATTGAAACATAGCTATATAGTGTGTATGATAATTTTATTTCATTTCTCTTCCTTTTTCATTCTTTTATGTCTTAGATTTGTTTTCCAAGCTATCAAGTTCTGATGTCCTAATGTCAATGAACCTAGGATATTCATATGATGAGAGAACGACTTAGACAACTTGAAGACAGATTTGGTTGTCAGCCAATTGTTATAGTTACAGAAAAGGTGAGTAATCAAGGAAACTGGTTTTAATACATGTGGAAGATTTTCCTTGATATGAAACCTTTAATCACGAGTATATAAGCACCTGGTTTAATTTCTGTGCTTTCAACTCTACACCAGGATTATGATCGAGACCGAGAGATTCTGAAACATTTGCATCCTTTCCAAGTTCTGGTGCTCTGTTCTGAAATGCAGATTATTTCTCATAAAGGGTGCAACGAGGATACCTTCAAGTTGTTATTGAAGGAACTACTAGAAGAGTGAACATGTAGTTATCAGGTACAGGAGTTTAGATTGCATTTGTACTTTGCAGGAGCACAATTGAGATCCATCTGCACGAGTATTTGTATCCTGTTTTCACATTTAAATTTTTTTGGCCCGCGCTGTGGCGAAAGAGTGATGGTAAATGTAGTTGGCTAAGCAAAGTATAATTCTGTTTATTGCTCTTGCATGTTTAGGGTTCTCTTCTGCAGCTTTGTACTGTACCACCAATCCAATTCTTTAAAGAAGAGTTAGTACTGGATACATCTTTAGTTTTTAACATGAGAATGGAAGCTTTTCTTTCCTTCTATATTTAGAGGCAAAAGACTTGAGCAGACTGCAGTGAATTCAAGGTATTACCATGAAACATAAAATTTGTGGCAGTTTTAGGTGATGAGCTTACAACTTTAGCAGCTTGCTTGTAGCAGCCGACCAGCAAATTCAGCCTTGATTTTTCAGAGGCTAACCCCAAATGTAAGGCCCATGTTTCAACAGGGCTTGGGATGGATTTGGCTGATTAAATTTTGGGCCTGCTAGCCTATACCATGACATTACACAGGGCATAGTGCAAAACCAAAGATACTTGCTATGTGGTCCAAGAAGGCCTGGATTTAGCAAAATGTTAAGGACTGCTCTCACAGTAAGTAGTTACCCTAGTAATAATTAGCGGTAAGAAAAAAAAAAAAAAAAAATTCAAAATCGTAGTATTTAGTTTGGTTTGAATTGATTTTTATCTTATTCGGTTTGAGTTAAGTTTGAATATTAAATTTATATCAAATTTCAAATAAGGAGGTAAAAAATCAAATTGAATCGAATTATATATATATATATTTAATTTTTATATATTTTAAATTTATATAAAATAAAATAATAATTTTATATTAAAATTTAGTTAAATATATTAAAAATTTTTATTTAAATATATTAAAACTTTATATAAAAATAATATATAAATAATAATAAAGTCATTCGATCAAATTATTATAATGATCTTGAAAACAAATCAAATATTTTTAAGAGTATTAAAGTTAAACTCATAAAATTGTCAATGAAACTCGAATATTTGTATTAAAGACTTTAAATAAAAATTGTTATGTGATCTGTTAATAAAGTATTAAATTTTAATTTGATTTAAACCTTATAACTTTAAATAAAAAAAATAGAATACATCTTGTTATAACCTACTAACCATGCTGAAATTTAACAAAAAAATAAAAATAAAAATTGAAGAAAGAAGCTCATTTTCTGTTGATTCATATTAGGTTGTCTTGACATATATGCATATATGACTTTACAAATATCATGAATTTGAACTTTTTCCATGGTTGTAAACTTGTAATATAGTGGTGAGGGTGCCCATATTGTTGAATTTCTTATTCACACAAAAAAAAAAAAAAATCAACAAAAACAGGCTGACAATACAAATTCTCCATTATTAGCTTCAAAGAAAATAAGACAAATTAAGAGGATACACAATAGACTGAAAATAAATGTGATAAGTGACCAAGTCAAATCTGATCCTTTCACCAAATCAAATCAAAGAATTTTTTGTTGTTAAAAAAATAGTTGATTTTCTTTTATGGCAACTCGGGCCATATGAATACTATTTGAGGTTCACATTGATTATGGTTTATTTTAAAAATACAAATCCTCTTATTAGAATAATATGAACACCATCAACGATATCATCGATTCTGATTTTGAATATCATCATCTATTATTCTTTATGTTGAATACTATCTATTATTAATATAAAATTTTTATATTAATTTTTTAAGTCATCTTTACATAAAATCTCATGTCAACTTAGAGTTTAAATTCAAGATCAATTATATCAATTTTAGATTTTCTTTCATAAAATAATAAACAAAATTTTCATCGCATCATAATATTATTTTATTTTATGATTGAATTTTTAAGAATTTAATCATGAATCTTAGTTGTAGCCATGTTACCAAAAGAGCCTTTAGTCATTTAAAAGTTTGATTAGACTAATAATTTGCATTTGAATTTATCTTCCTTTGTTGTGGAGATTCCCAATTTTGTTGAATTTTCCATGAAAAAGACGAGATTGAAAAAGTGACAAAGGGAGGTGAGTGACGACCATTTGGCATATTCATATTGCAACAGCTCTAGCATTTGGGGCTCATTAGGGTCATGAACCACTCATTTTGGTGGTGCATCACATTATCAAATAGATAACCATGGTTCCACCAATTGTCGACTGGGCTGCATCAAAATGTCTCCACCGTCTAGCCACCTTGCGGGTCAACAAGTGTTGGGTTGTGCCAGCTCCACAAAATTTTGTGATTCATCGCTTAAAACGACAATGGCTTTCTACAATTTCAGCAGTTTGTTTAGTCAAACTTGTGGCCCCTTAATTATTATGCTCTTCCTCTAGCTGGCTTCTTATTATTATGAAACAAAATGTTTCAAGGCCCTGACATTGAGGCTAACCCTTTCCCACCACAAATTCTTGCAGTCTTGTTCTCATATATTTTCTGGTTCAGAGTTACGTACTTAATGAATTTCATCTTTGACAAGAGAATTTTAATGTATTTTTTGTTGGTGATAATTAGAAAATATGATATAAATAGTTAACGGTGGTATGATTTGTTGATAAAATATTAAAATTTTAATTTAAATTATCAAAATTCAGTTTTTGATAACTTTAATTAAAAAAATATACATCGTAATCAATCTCATCATTTGTAATCGTGAATCTTAACATTTTATTTTGAGATGACCAATTAGGGTTGACAATCCAATCTGAAACTGTCGGATTTTGACCTGACCCGATTTTATAAAGTCAATTTTTTTTTTTTAAATAAAGTTTCGGATCGAATCGAGTCGAATTTCTTTAAAAAAGGTTGAGATTGAATATGGTTGGATTTTAGACAAACCTATTATGACTCGATCCAATATATATAATATATTTTTTATTATTTATTTAATTTTATATTTATATATTTATTTAATTTTATATTTATATTAAAAAATATTTTATTAATCTCAAGTCGGATTAGTTGCATTTTTATATCTATATGGGTTGAGTTGAGTATAAGGTAATAATATTTTAATATCATATCAAGTCATATTCCAGTAATTTTTTTGACTTTGCCTGCTTTATAATTTGGTTTTAGAGTTGATTTTATTAATATTACATTAACTTTAACTTATTTGTTTAATCTTTTGCTGTTGATCAAATACAGTTGCATTACATTAGTTAAAATTCATATAGTAACTAGCTAACAAACCAACACAAAAAAACCAAACCAAATTATTTGTATAAATTAATAAAATAAAAATCCAATATGACATTCAATAGATTTGTAATTTAAATCTTAACATCCGTAATTTATTTTTTGATCTTTAAATTACAATTTTTTTTATAAAAAATAATAAAATAAACATAAATAGTATAATAACCAAATTAAAATATGTTTTTTGAAGTGAAATAGCCTCAATCAAATTATATACTATAATGGCTTCAAATTGAAACAGTAATTAAAAAAATGTACCATACCAAACCATAAAAAGTGGCATACTAGCAAACAAATTGATTAAAGATGATGCTTAATAGGTAACAGAAGAATTAGATGAAAATTGACAGATAAAACAATAAAATATTATAGATTAAATTCTAAGAAACTATTGAAAAAATGATGCTTATGCCGGCCTTCAGAAAAATAAAGGCAGGAAATTAAAGACTTTCTCAATGTTCAACAAAATGGAAAATTGGACCCCATACTCGATAGTTTGCTTACTTTCCACTAGGTTTGTCTGAATCTTACAACATTCTTTTTGGTGGGATCCAACCTGAAAGAAAAAAAAAAAAAATCTAGTCCCCATCGATCTACATTCAACTGAGCTGACCAAAATTTTATCAAACCAATTAACACCGTTAATTATTTTTTGAATACATTGAAACTTCTACTGACTCTTGACACATTTTTGTTTTTGTATTTTATTGAAGTATTAATAAAATATTAAACTTTTAATTTCAATCAAAATTCAATTTCTGATTAATTTAAATATAAAAAAATATTATTCAAGCGTTTTTAATCTAAACAATAGTCGTTTAAGTTTTTTCATCTAATTTCTTTGATTTCAAAATTCATATATTTTCATGTTAATATCCTTTAAAAATCCAAAATGATCAAATAACTAAATATGAAAGTTTTGATTAGATTTTTGTATGAATATGACATGTTATGTTTAATCTAATTAAAGGTATTTTTAGGCAAAAATTTCGAAAATTTGTTTAATTAATGACATCCAACAATTCATGTGAAACATGCAAGGGATGGAGTGGTCACATGATAATTGTTGTCCTATGTTGACATTAAAACAAAATAATTATACCATCCAATATCATATTTTTATTAGCCTCAGACAAGTAGGATTAGATTAAAATTAAGATAGAGTTATCGATTATTCTTTGAATCAATTGATATATTATTAAATACTTAAAAATTACAAATTCAAAAAAATTTAAGTACGTAATATCTTTTTCAATCAGATATGAAGTAAAGTAGAGAAATTTAAAGATAGATTACAAATTTCAAAACAAAAAAAATTAAAAGATAGAGTTTGGATGAGATACGTAAACCATACCAAATGAATATATTTAAACTCCAAAATCATGTCAAATACGAAGATAAAGATTAAGTCATCAGTTTTTCTTCGTATGACGCTTTTATTCATAGATAGTGGGGTTTCCTTTTTCTCCCATAAGCCACACCAATGAATTTTTTCTTGTCGCCTTTTTACATCACCAAAATTATATATATATATATATATAAACAAAAATTGTAAACTTTCATAAACCGAAAATCTAAATCTAAAAAGTTTATATTTTTCAATTTTTAGTGTATAGACTCTATACGCTATAAGTAAATTAAATAATATAACATTATTAATAAGTAAATTAGTTTTTGACGCGTGCGTAATACACATGTAATTCTTATATTTAAAAAGTAAAAATTTATTTTAATAAATAATTTTTTATATTATGATAATAATGATAAATACTAATAATTTAATTTTGATTTTGGTATAATATAAATAAAATTTGATAACTTTTAATATAATTTTGATTTTTATAACTTTTGATAAAATTTTGATAACTTTCTATACAATTTTGATAACCTTTAATATTAATTTGGTAACTTATAATATAATTTTAGTCATCATTGATAAAATTTTGATAATTTTAGATAAAATTTTAGTAATCATCGATATACTTTTGATAATATTAAATAATACAATTTTAGTAATCTTTGATATTTTTTTAGTAACCATCAATATAATTTTCATAATTTTTTATAAAATTTTGATAACTATAAGGTAATTTTAGTAACATTTTGATAATTTATAATATTATTTTGATAATTATTAATAAAATTTGTACTATTATATATTTAATAATGAATTCTCATAAAAAATATAAGTTTAGTTTTAATATAAAATAATTTTTTTATATAATAATATTATTATTTCATTCAAATTTAAAATTTTTTCACTAAACTTTTTTGTTAAATAGGTTCACCTCACTTCTTAATCAAAGCCGAAACCCCTTTACCCCACTGCATAAAGTCCATTTTCCTCCCCACATACGAGCTCATTTCATTTCTTTTTCGTCTTTTTCTTTCTTAAACCCTAATAGAAAAATGGGTATAAGAGTTTTTGGGGTGAAGAACTTGTTCTTCGTCTTCCTTTCACTATTTAGTTTGAGTTTGGAGTTTTCGAAAGCTCAGATGGTGCCGGCGGTGTTTGTTTTCGGGGACTCCCAAGTTGATGTCGGGAACAACAACTATCTTCCTGTTTCTATTGCTAAGGCAGATTTTACTCACAACGGGATCGATTTTCCAACCAAAGAACCAACTGGGAGGTTTTGTAATGGCAAGAATCCAGCAGATTTTCTTAGTAACTACTTAATAATTATTGGTAGTTATAATATATACAACCTTTTAACATCATCATATAAATCTTCACATGACAAATGATGACAAGAGTTTCAATGTAATAGCCATGTAAATTCATCTCTTTTCTGCAACATTTTCAGCCTTCTTTATTACTGTCTTTTATTGCAAAAATGATATAAAATATTATTGATTGATGCTTAATATGTAGCTTCATATATTCTAAGTTGACAAGTTAATTATTTTTTAAAATAACCCATATGTTTTATCACTCATTAAACTGTATCTTATAACTCATGAAACCAGCTATATTCTGACACATTGAGTTACTTCTCCTTTAACTACTACTAGGTTTTTGTGTTTACCTTGTTCCATATAACACTAACACTGATTTCTATGTGACATTTTTGGACAGCTGAAAAAGTAGGGCTACCGAGTTCACCACCCTATCTTTCCTTGTCAGAGAAGAAGGATGCATCATACATTAACGGTGTCAGCTTTGCCTCCGGCGGCGCTAGAATCTTGAAAAGCGCAGATCAAGGTTTTGTAAGCGAAAGAAGGAAGAGTTATATATAAAATTTCCTTGTTATAAGGGAAAAAATTAAAATGCGGTGAAATCTTCAGTCTGAAGCTCCCCCAACTGAGCTATCCCCGCATGTTGATTTAAACACTACTCTAAAACTTCATTAATCTTGCAGGTTCAATTGATACCTTTGTCACAACAGGTGGACTACTACCTAGCAGTGCATCAAATTTTGGTACAGAAGATGGGATCCTCTGCTGCAGAAAAGCACATTTCTAAGTCTGTTTTCGCGTTTATCATTGGTACCAATGACCTCTTCGATTACTTTGGATCTTCCGACCTTAGAAAGAATAACACCCCACAACAATTTGTAGACTTGATGGCTAACGCCCTGAATGAATAACTCAAGGTAACTAAGCATCATTTCCTAGAAGCAAATGTTCTACTCAATGTTATATTCAAGGATAAGCTAAATATCATATCATTAATAATCAAAATACATCAAAAATCAATTCTAGCAAACTTCAAACACATGAAATTCTTTTCTATCCCATGCTACGATCTCCTTTATATAAAAAATAATATTGTTTAGTGAAACTTAAACTTTGGTCATTATTGTAGATACCTTAATTAGTTCGAGCTCAAGCCCATTGGACCTGGTCTAATAGGGTTGAGCTTAAGCCATCGGGCTTGGTTCAATGGGGTAGATTGGCCCTTTTTTATTGGTTTATTTTTTTGAATTTATCTTATTATTATTCTTATTATTTTAGAGATAATAAAAATTAAAAACAAAATAAAAACAAAAAATTTTGCCAAAAATCTGGGTTGGTAGGGTTAGACTAGGATTCAAGGATTGATAATCCTGAATCCCAGTTAAAGGAGGAATCGACATTGATTAGAAACTCTTCTTATCAAAGCCTATAAATATAGGCTTACACACAGTAAGCAAAAATGGGGAAACACAACAAGCAGAAAGCATAAAAATTTTTTGAAGATTTTTGGGTTTAGAAAAAAAAAAGGTTTTTTTGAAAATTTTGAAAAGTTTCCAGATTTCTGAAAATTTTTCAGTTTCCGGTGAATTTTTTGGCGTCGATTGAATTTTTCAATGAGTTTTCCAGCGCCCGTTGAATTTTTCAACAAGGGTTTTCAGAATCTGGTAAAGATTCCGGTGAAGATTGAATTTTTCGACAAACCTCTAACGAACCAACCTAGATTCCGATGACATTTTAAAGAATTCGACGGAGATTTAACTAGAGTTCATCCAATTTCTAGAGAAAGGGGAGAGAAAAGAAAGGGAAGAGATAGAAGGGAAAAATGTGATCTGAGATAGAAAGCTTGAACTTTGCCTTTTATAGTAGCTCCAAAACGACGTCGTTTTGGCATCTTAATTTAGCCTAGGATTAACGCGTTTTATCGTTCAGCGACCTGACCCGTAACACGACCCGTTTCAACCTACTTCACAGATCTTACTGCTAAGTCAAGCCAAGCCGAGTTGATTTCATCCCAACCGCATCTTTGAGTCATTTTCTGTATCTGAGCTGAGCCACACCAACCCTTCAATCGAGCCAATTTGATTTTTTTGGTGTTTTTTTATTTTTTATGCGTTTGTTTATATTTTTTGGTTTTTTTTAGTATTTTTTATTTTTTTATGTGTTTGTTTTTTTAAGAGTATTTTCTTTGCATAAATAATTTTTTTTTAAAAACAGAAGAATAAAATAAAATATAAAATAAAATTTTCAAGCAAAATATTTTTAAGAAAAAGTTGAAAGTATCAATTTTTCTTGAAAATAAAATTTTTAAAAAATATTTTTAATTTTTTAAAAAATATTTTTGAGAAAAAGATGAAAGTATCAATTTTTCTTGAAAATAAAAAATAAAAATTTTCAAAAAAAATATTTTTGAGAAAAAGTTGAAAGTATCAATTTTCCTTGAAAATAAAATTTTTAAAAAAAGTATTTTGAGAAAAAGTTGGAAGTACCAATTTTTCTTAAAATAAAATTCTAAAAAATTTTTTTTTTTAAAAAAGTTGAAAGTATCAATTTTTCTTAAAAATAAATAAAAAAACTCTTAAAATGCTTTAAGAAAAAGTTAAAAGTATCAATTTTCCTTGTATAAAAGTATGCGTTTTCTTTAAAATAAAAAAAAATCTATATTAAAAGTCAAATCATCATTCCTTTCTCATTTTATCTTTTTCTTTTCTTGAAAAATTTTAATATTAAATAATTCGACGATAGAGCCTCTGTAAGTGAAACAGTAATTTTCTTGTATACTCTTGAGGTGAAAAAATTTTTCTTAATTTTTTGTTAAAAGAATTTGAGTTAATTAAAAATAATTTTTAATAATTAATTACTTGATAATTTTTAAGGTTTATTGAATAACATGAAATTGAGCTAGTATCATCTTTCGATGGACGTTATGAATGTGCTATAATCTTCTTCACATGTAACCGTACTCTCGGACCTAATTCTAGTTTTGCAGCTTTGAATTTACCTTTTAAAGATACCTAAGTCGAACTTAGGATTCCTCTTTAAAAGGAATAGATTCAGTTAGGTGATTAATCGTACCTAAACAAAAAAGATTGGTGATGATTCCTCAAGTCAATGTCTAGCGATAAATCCTTGGATCTAGACGTTATGATAATTATTAGCTAACTAGATATTGAATTTCAATGTTTTGGCAAAGACTATAGGCATTCGGGGCACATAAATTATTTATAGCTGATATCGGACCGATTAGGTGCATACCTAAAGAAAGAGTTAAAAATGAAACCTAAGAATGCAATGAAAAAGGTAATATTTGGTCCGTTAAGTTCGATGAAGGGCTAAAGGCGATGTTGAATGGGTTTAAATCAAAACTTCAAGCCATAAGCTACTCCTACTTTGATACTTACAGTTTCATACAAGGTGTCATCCAAAATCCATTGGCTTACGGTATGCAACATGTCATTTTTATTCATTTTTTTGTCCTAATTGTCTTAAGTTTTAGTAAAAAAAATGATATTTTCAATTATGTTGTAGGGTTCAATGAGGCAAAAGCTGCCTGTTGTGGACTTTGCAATCTAAGAGTGATAATCCCTTGTTTGCCCATTTCAACATATTGCCCCAATAGGACAAATCATGTTTTCTAGGATTTGTATCATCCAACAAAGGCAACGGCTTGCATTGTTGTGGACAAGGTTTTAAAAAGTGCCTGCAATGCGATATAACGGCTGCTATTTAGTGATAGCACCGTCTACCATTTTCGTTATTCATCGTGGTGAGATGTGATTGGTAATCACACCTAGAATGGTTGTTTATAGTCATAAACAATGACATAATGGAAAAATACAATTGTAATGGGGATGTTAAAGTCTCTATTTACATTTTTCTTTCATTAAATTAAATGAAAACACATACCAAAACGATAAAAAAACCATTCCTTAAATCCAAAATATTTAGTTAAATTTAAACTTCAATCAAAATAATGAGAATAGAGGCAATGTAAAGATAAAACTCCAATAAGGGAACCAACCTTCAAACCGTCAAACCCATTTCATCAGTGTATGGGATCCTTTGGTTTAACAGCTTAAGAACTGTATGATCCCATAAAGCGATTGCAAACAGCTCCCAAATCAATCCGATGGAAGGGAGAGAGTTGAAATTGCTTGAGGGAAAGATAAGAAGGAGGTTGGATAGAAACGTGGGTGACTCTATTTTAGGATAAAAAACAAAGTGAACAGCGAGAAAAGACAAAATGTAGATTGATGTCAAATATAAATTGGTTTTTATTTTTTATTTTGGCCATTTCTTTCTTTTACATTTTGGAAAATGGGTATTTGAATTTTTTTTATGATTTGGATAAAAATTTAATAGAGTTGTTAGTTGTTAAATAGTTTATTTAATTTTTAATTATCTAAAAAATAATTTTATAATAAAATTTAATATTATTAAGTATATTTATTATTAATTTTTATACCTAATATTTTTAGATAAAAAATTTATAACAAAAGCAAATAATGATGGCAAATAAGTTTTTAGGAATATTTTGAAGATTTTAGATGAAAATTTTGAAAGAAAATGAGAGATGATATGTACAAGTGATTTTACATGTTTCTATTTCACATAATTAGATTTTAATCTATTTACCTTAATAATTGTACTTAAAAATATTTAAATGTTCATTATTATTCTTTTTAATTAGATTAATTTATAATATTAATTTCATAATGATAATTTGTCATCAATCATATGCATTTATAGCATTTTATTGACAAAATTCATGGATATATTAATGATCAACATTTTAGATATGTATATTGATTTATGACTCAAAACTAAAAATTTTAAAATATTTATTTTAATATATACATTAAAGAATTAAATTATTTTAAATTATTTTAAATATAATAAACAGGTTTATAATTATTATTTATTTTATTTTATGATAAGTTGTTAAAAATTAAAAAAAAAAATTATGATCGCAATGAGTGTAACTACTGTTTTTTTATTTGTTATTTTCATAACCGTGATAAACGTGACGCGACCAAAAATGCAATCACAACCATGATTTAAATCCTTGATTGTGGATACTCTTTTCGATGGTTCTTCACAATATTGTGTCCCCATGAATGTTAGGTAGCTAGTTTCTACTTAAGGTTGTAGTGAAAATCAATATATAGCTTCCAATCACATAATTAGGACGAATAAAGATTCACATTAGAAAGAAGCCATAGCAAATTACTATGGATATTTCAATATCCATTCAAGAAAAATAATAGAAAAATTAGTTTATACCATTGTAGTGCATATTTTCATTCATTTAGCATAAAATTTATGATAAAAAATTGTAGCAAGGAGCCTTGCTTCAATGAAACTTAATTGCAGGTTAGGTTGCAAGTATATTTTCATCCAATGAAATTTGTTCTTGTGGAAATAAAAAACAAAGATTCACATCTAAAATTTAATATATTTACATTCAAAAAATCTTAGAGGTTTTGCTAACTTATATGAAGGTTATTATCTCACGAAAGTATAGGTACTAACTATTTTCTAAAAGAGGATAAAACTCAGATAGAGAGCTTATATATGAAATGTATGTATGGTGTGTGTGAAATAATATACAAATAATTTAACAAACTTTTCTATTCAAACAAATAGATAAAACATAAAAAACAAACAAATTAGTAAACATGAAAAAATAACAAAAAAATTAAATAAAGACCATTCAAATAAGGCTTGAAACAACTTAAGATTAAGAATTGGCTTAACCTTTTAAGTCCCAACAAAGTCGTCAAACTGTCATAATGCTCAAGTCTAATAACCTACTCATTAAATAAAAAAATATGAAGTCATTATCAATCATTTTTAAGTTAGGTGTGATTAACTATCTATGTGAATTTATTCCTTTTAAAGTTATCCTAAATTTAAACTAAGAGTCACTAAAAATAATAAGTTTTGGTTTACATCACAACTGAATTTGAGAGTTTAGTTACATGTAGACAAAGTTATAACACCCATGCAATGCCCACAAGTTAGTGCCAATTAATTTTAAATTATCTTCTTAGCCTTAATTCAATGGTCTCTTATTCTTTATTCGTTTTTATTAATTTATTGTTTTTGTTAATTTAAATAATTTAATAGTAGACATATTTTTAGGATTTTTCCAACACCTTTGTCTATCTTCTATAAATATTTCTTAACTCAAGAGTATTTAAATAACACATCCGTTTCTTTGAAGAGATTTCATTATTAGATTTATTAAATATTTTATAAAATACACAAAATAAAATAGTCATGCAATCACAATTTATCAAATAATCAATCATGCAATTAGATAAAATCATCATAATTTGTTCTCAATTTTAACTTTTTTCTACTTAGAAATAAATAAAATTTTTATATTGAAATCAATTTTTAAATCTTCAAACACTTTGATCGAATTTAAAAAAAAAAATCTTTCATCTAAAAATTTTCAAAAAATTTACACATTTGTAATTTTCTTAAAATTTTATCATTGGTTGTAATTTTTATCACTGATTATTTATTATTACAAAAAATAAACTAATTTTATCCTACTAAAATTAATAAAATAATTAAATTAAAGTTAAAAAACAGAAAGGTTAGTAAATAGGTTAGGGAAAAAAAACAAATAAAAAATTTTAAAAAATGCAATGAGCTTTGTACAAAGTAGCAGCCCAAAGTAACACTAACCAAGCTAACATAAATGGACCCAATAAATTTTGGTCCAAATTCGAAAATATATGCAAGCTGCCTTATTTCTTTTTCTTTTCTTTATTACTCTTCATACTCTCCGTTTCATGCTTCTCTTTAAACCAAAACAAAACCTTTGTTCTACTGCTTCCAAACTAAATAAACAAATACAGGCTGACAAGACAAATACTCCATTATTAGCTTCAAAGACAATTTGTCAAATCAAGAGGATATTTAACAGATTGAAAAAAAAATGTGATAAGTTACCAAATCAAATCCAAATCAAATAATTTTTGTCGTTAAAATTATAGTTAATTTCTTTTAGGAGCAATTGGGGCCTAATGTATGAATAATATTTAAAGTTGACATTGATTGATTTATTTTAAAAATACATATTCTCTAATTAGAATAATTCGAATACCATCATCGATATTATTGGTTTTGATTTTGAATATATCATCATCTCTTATTAATTAATATTGAATTTATAGGTATATTAATTTCTTAATCCATTCCACAAATGTCAATTTAGAGTTTAAATTCAAAATCAATTATATCAATATTAAAAATTCAATCATAAATCATAATTATAATGCAATGAAAATTTCTTTGACAATATTATCAAAAAATCTTTAGGCATTTAAAAGTTTGTATAGGCATCAATAATTTGCATTTCTTTGAAAGATTTTGATTTTGATTTTGTTATAATCATTGAGCAATTGAATTTATCTTTCTTTGTTGTGGAGGCATCCAATTTTGTTGATTTTCCATGAGCAAGACGAGATTGAAAAGTGACAAAGTGAGGTGAGTGGTGACCATTTGGCATGTTCATATTGCAACAGCTCTAGCCGTTGGGGCTCATCAGGGTCATGAACCACTCATTTTGGTGGTGCATTACATTATCAAATAGATAACCATGGTCCCACCAATTGTCGACTGAGCTGCATCAAAATATCTCCACCTGCTAGCTACCCCTACGGGTCAACTGGTGTTGGGTTGTGCCAGCTGCACAATTTCAGCAGTTGTTTAGTCAAACTTGTGGTTCCTTAATCATCTTGTTCTTCCTGTAGCTCTCATCTTATTGTTATGAAACAAAATGTTTTAGGGCCCTGACATTGAGGCTAACCTTTTCCCACCCCAATTTCTTGAAATCTTGTTATCGTATTTTCTAATTCAGAATTACGCACGAATTTGATGTTGGACAAGAGAATTTTAATGTATTTTTGTTATTGATAATTAGAAATTAAGATAAAAATAATTAACAATAATATGATTTATTGATAAAATATTAAAATTTTAATTTAAATGATCATTGTTCAATTTCTAAAAACTTTAATTATATAAAAAAATGATCATATCTCATCATCTACGACACTTTCTTTTATTCTTAAGTTGCAACCTTTTATATGTATAAAACAAAAAAATTAGAGTGCCAACATACGTTTCTTAAAAAATTATTGACGAGTTTAAAGAGTGATTATATAAATATATATATATATATATATATATATATATATATTAGCAAACCTTTCTTGTTCATTGCTTGGAAGACCTAACTAGGAAGTAAAAGTCAAAAACTATGTATGAGACATGTTTTGTGCACAAATTCTATGAAGCATCTAATATATATATATATATATATATATATATATATATATATATATATTTATTTATTTATTTATATTAGCAAACCTTTCTTGTTCTTTGCTTGGAAGACCTAACTAGGAAGTAAAAGTCAAAAACTATGTATAAGACATGTTTTGTGCATAAATTCTATGAAGCATCTAAGATTAAGGTCAACACAGTCTGAATACAAAAACAGTTTTCATGCTTGGCATGCCTTACAATTTGGTTTTAGAGTTTGTCATAATATATAGATCCGTAAATCTATAGTTAGATTTAATAAATAAATAGAGTCACCATCAATTTTTTTTATTAGATGTGATTTGTTATATAAAAAATATATCATTTTAAGGAACACCTAAGTTTGAAGGTCCCTAAAAGAATAGATTCAAGTCTATTAACCAGAACAAAATTCGAGAGTCGATTACATATGGAGAAGGTTATAGCACCTCTACATGCTCATCCGAATGATGGTACCATATTATTTTGAATTTATCTTAAGGTATTGAGTCTAATGGTTTCAAATTTTAAGTTAAATATTGAAAACAATTTTTAAGATTCTCCATCAATCTAATACAACTCTTTAAAAAAATATTTTCTCATTTCAAGAGTATTCAAGAATTTCATTTATTTCCTTGAAGAGGCTCCGTCGTTGAAAAAATGTTTAATTATTTATTTTTTTTATCAAAAAATATATCTAATTATTCTACAATTTGGGCCAAATTGAAATATTTTTTCTTTTTGAATTTCTAAAATTTTTCATCATTTGGGCCTATTTAAAATTTTTTTTATTTTTCTTTGAAAAGAAAATAATATGACAATTACTTTTATTGAAATTTTCATCTAAATTATTTCACAATTTGGGTCAAATTTAGAGAAAATTTCTCACCTAGAGATTTCTTAGAAATTTGTCATTTGAAATTTCTAAGAATCTCATCTATGGGTAATTATCAAATATTTTCAATCCAAATTTTTATTTGGAAAAGAATATAATTTTTTTGTATTGAAATTTCATCTAAATTATTACACCTATTGGGCTAAATTTAAAGAAAATTTTTCACCTAGATATTTCTTAAAAATTTACCACTTGAAATTTTTAAGAATCTCATCATTGGGTAAATTGTATTTAATTTCAAAAATTTTTATATTTTTATGTTTTTAATTTTTTTGGTTTGAAAATAAATATTAATTATTGTTATTAAAATTTTATCTAAATTATTTCACCATTTGTGACAAATTTAGATAAAATTTTTCACCTAAAAATTTTATAGAAATTTATCATTTGAAATTTATATAAATTCCATCATTGGATAATTAATATTTATTCCCAAAATTGTTATTTTTATTATTTTATTAAATTAAATCATATAAAAAATACTCATAAAATAAATAAACACAAAATTTTAAATAAATAAATAAATAAAAATACCAAAAAAAAAGAAAATGGCTTGGCTTGCGGCTATGATCGATTCGGCTTAAGACAGAAACAACGGCTCAAAACGTGGCTTGACTAGCAATCGGCTTGGCTCAACAGCAGGATCCGTGGAGCGGGCTGAAGCAGGTCAGCGCAACGGGTCGGATCGTCCGAATGAAAATACGCGGATCCTGAGGTTTACTAACACCAAAACGACGTCGTTTTATAGCACTATAAAAGATAAAGTTCAGCTTTTTTCAGTAGATGTGTGTTTCTTCTTCCTCTCTTCTCTTATTTTCTTTTTCTCTCCTTTCTCTCTAAACGAAACCCAGATTTCGGTTGAAATTCTACCAAAATCTGGAAAAGCCGTCGAAAACTTCAAAGTTGGCCGAAATACTTGCCAAAAAAATTAAATCTAGTCGAAAAATTTTGTCGGATTCTGAAAATTTTCCAAAATTTTTTCAAAAAAAAAACACCAAAAATTCTCCAAAAATTCTTAAAATTTCTAAATTGCTTCTAACCACTCCTAGAATATTTCTAGACTCAGACTTCTGTTTTTTAGCTTTCTGATTCGTCTCTCTGTGTTTTTGTGTTTCTCTTTTTCTCTTCCCTGTTGTCTTTGATCAATGTGTATTTATAGGGATTAATCATAGAATTTATGATTAATTCGGACTCCCATTTTGATTAGGTTCATAGATCATCAAATTCATCCTAGAGTCTTTGAATCTTATTGCAACTCTGCCAATCCCGATCCTTGGCAGAATATTCCTTTTCTATTATTATCTTAATCATTATCAGCAACCGAAAAGTAATCAGGAATAAATTCTAAAAGAAAAAAAAAAATAAATAAATAAATAAATAACAAATAATATATAAAAGATAAATAAATAAATAAATCTTTGGGCCTAGCTAATCCCATTGGACTAGGCCCAATTGATCCAGGCCTGGATCAAATTAGGTGTCTACAACTATCCCTCTTTGCACATTATCTGTGAAACAAAAATTGTGCAAAGACATAGACACCCATTCAAGACTTAACTCGACACTCTTTTTTTGTGTTTTTTTTTATCAAAGCTCCTCTAAGTAGAGACTCAACAACTTTTGAAAAATAAACAAAGCTCCTTTAAGCAGAGGCATCACAATTTCGAAAATAAATTGCTCCTCTAAAAAGAGGCAACCACGATTTTTGAAAAAAAATAAATTGCTCTTCTAAATAGAGGCAATCACTAACTTTGAAAAAAATAAATTGCTCATCTAAACAGAGGCAACCATTGACTTTGAAAAAAAATAAATTGCTCCTCTAGGCAACCACGACTTTGAAAAAAATAAATTGCTCCTCTAAACAGAGGCAACCACGACGACTTTGAAAAAATAAATTGCTCATCTAAATAGAGGCAATCACTGACTTTGAAAAAAATAAATTGCTTCTCTAAATAGAGGTAACCACTGACTTTGAAAAAAATAAATTGCTCATCTAAATAGAGGCAATCACTGACTTTGAAAAAAATAAATTGCTTCTCTAAATAGAGGTAACCACTGACTTTGAAAAAAATAAATTGCTCCTCTAAATAGAGGCAATCATGACGACTTTGAAATTTCAAAATAAATTGCTCCTCGACAATCATGTCCAAAGGAGTTATAGATCAAATCTAATGAAATTTGTAATGGAAATTCAAAGATTCTCAATTTGAGTTCAAAATTCAAAGGTTTAAATTCATAAAAACCTTTCAGCTTTGGAAAAAAGAGGCAACCGTAACTTTTGGAAAAAAATAAATTGCTCCTCTAAATAGAGGCAACCACTAACTTTGAAAAAAATAAATTGCTCCTCTAAACAGGGGTAACCACTGACTTTGGAAAAAATAAATTGCTCTTCTAAACAGAGGCAACCACGATGACTTTAAAAAAATAAATTGCTCCTCTAAATAGAGGCAACCATTGACTTTGAAAAAAATAAATTGCTTCTCTAAATAGAGACAACCACTGACTTTGAAAAAAATAAATTACTCATCTAAACAAAGGTAATCACGACTTTGAAAAAAATAAATTGCTCCTCGACAATCATGTCCAAAGGAGTTATAGATTAGATCTAATGAAATTTGTAATGGAAACTCAAATATTCTTAATTTGAGTTCAAAATTCGAAGGTTCAGATTTACAAGAACCTTTCAGCTTCATAAGAATTCATTGAAATTTGACTCTTAAGAATTTAATTTTGCAAGATCCTAAGATTTGCATTCGCAAATTATAAGACTCGCATCTATATTCAAAGAGTATCATTTGAATTTTGGAGATTTACATCCAAAAATTCAAAGCTTCTCATTTAGGCTCAAAAGTTTTTATTCAATAAATCTCAAAGTTTCATATCTCAAATATCCTTATTTGAAACTTAAAACTCTAAGATTTTTCTTTGAAACTCCAAGATTCTCAATTGAAATTCAAAGATTTTCATCAAAAGGTTCACAATTTCCTTTCAGGTGACCCAAAATTTTGCATGAGTGAATGTCATGATCAAAGATGCAAATGCCTTCTTAATAATGTAAATGCAACAACCAAATTATGTGCATGTGTTATTCAAACAACAATGCTTACGTGATGTATAGAATGCGGATGTTAATAATGTCATGAAATCTTAAATAATTATGGTAATATGGCTCTCAAAACTTCGCCATCTCATGTTTTCTCTTTGTTTAACTTCTCAACACTTTGGAACAAGTTTCATCAACTGATCATCATTACTTCCATTACTTGATCACTATCAATAGGCTTCTCAGCACTAATAATTATGTCAATTGATCTATATTGTTTTCATCACTCAGTTACAAGTTTCTTAGCACTAGCCATTCAAGAATGAATTTCATCCACTGATCCTCATTATTTTATCACTTGATCATCATTGACAAGCTATGTTGACCAATTCGTCCCATATTCATCATTTGGTCACATCATGTGCCTCTCAAATTATCCCTTTTTAGGTTTCTATCATCTTTTTCTTTTTTTCTCTTATCATTTTAGATTTTTTTTCAAAGGAATGCAAGACTTTTTTATGCACATTATCATTCATTCATCATCATTTCAAATCACGACAAATATAATGCTCTCATACATTTTCTCGATTTATTCTAGGGATGCAATAATAAGGGAACACAGGCTAATTTGAGATAAAGGTACTTAATGAAGGACGAGTTTGGTGCAAAACAAATAGGGAAAGAAATAAATTGGATGCATGTCATTGGGATGAATGGTATCCAAACAATGAATATCAAAACAATTCTGAACATTAATCCATGATTCTTTTCAAAAACTCATTCCATTGACTATCGAAATCATTTTGAGCTCATCAAACTTTGCCTTAATTTTGAGATGTCTTCAGATACCTTGCTCCTCTATCAAACTTTTAGCTCATATATTTTTCTACCTAAATTACCTTTTCAGGTTTTCAATTTGAGTCTTTTTTTCTCTCATTTTCATCTTTTTTATTTTTTCATTTTTCATTTTTTATTTTTTCATTCTTTTTTCAATTTTTCTTCTTCTTTTTTTTTATTTTTTCCATCCATTATTGATATCTTTTTCACATCAATCTCTAACACACAAAGCAATTCGATTGCTCCATCATAAGCATGCCTTAGTTTAACATATAATTATTCAATTTGAGCACTCACACTTAATCCAAATGAACTTTTAAATGTTGTAATGTAGGCCACGGTGAGGAGTCATGAAAGAAATGGATAAAATAGGCTTGAAGCATGTGTTTAAAGGGTTTAAAACCAAATGATCATTTGATGCAACTTGGCATTTTGTCCCCACATCATTTCACTACTTTTTTTCTTTTTCCATCTCATTCCTTACACAAAAGATTCTCATTACTTTGTCCCAATTTGCTTGTGGCATTTTTCTTTTCTCTCTTTCCTTCATTTTGCTTTGTTTTCTCTCTTTGAGACCTTTTACGATCTTTTATCTCTTTTTTTTTTCAAAAATACCTTCAATGTGAAGGATGATCCTTGGTCAGAGTTTTTTTTAAAAAATAATAAGCTCAAAGGGGTAGCAATGAATGATTTTTCAAATGGTAAAAGAAAGATGGTTATTTTTCATCTTAATTGTGAATACTTTCCTCGAATATCATCTATTGAACAAAAATAAGCTCATGGATCTATATAAAAGACTGTACATCTTTAAGACATATCTATTTCACCTTTAGCAATAGTTTACTTTTTTTTTCTCAAACCATATCTTCATATTAGTGTGAATGAGTTCTCAAAATTAAATCTCAAAATTATTGTTATCATTGTCTAAATATTCATCATCTGAAATTTGATAACGAGAATGAAAAGTTATGAAATGTGACAAAGCATGGAACAATGATTGAATAAAAAAAAATGTAATGAAATGTATATACTTGCCTTTTATTAAAATGATAACAAATGATATCCTACTGCGTAAAAAAAATCCTAACATTACTCTAAAAGAAATCCTAAAATGATAAAAAAAACTTTCAACTAGCCTTATCTTCATTCTTCAAAATTACACCCTTGTGCAATCAAGATCTTTATTGATATCTTGCCTCCTGATTCACTGTAACTTTCTAGGCCTTTTTTGATCCATTTGTTCTTGATTCTCACTCAGAGCATTGACATTGTGATTGGACAATGGATTACCATTAACATTAGGCGTTGTTGCTCTTCTTTGATCAAAACTTACTATCTCATCTTTGATTAATCGTTGCACTTTATGTTTCAAAGCAGTGTAATTTTTAGTGGAATGGCCAGCAATTTCATAGTGATAATCACAATAAGCTGTAAGATTATACCACTTAGGATAATGTGACTTGAGCGACTCTACACGATTAAGGGTAATCAAGTGGTTGTTATAGAGCTCTCGATATAACTCCGTATAGGTCATGAGAATTGGATCGAATACAAGTTTTTCTCGAGTAGTTCATTGCTCTCTTGAACCACCAATTGGGCTAATAGGACAGGTTTGAGGTTTTGAAAAAGGTCGAATGTTAAAGTCGTATACAGAAGCTTGAGGATTGAAAACGGGCTGGTATGTTGATGGATAAGATGGCAATGGGGTAGGTTGGTATGGGTAAGATTAAGTATTGTTTACAGTTGGATAGTATGGAGAGCAACCTTGTGGTGGATAGGATTGATATCCCCTGAATTATCTATCAAAGCTCATAACTTAAGCTTTAGTCTTCTTTTTCCTTGGAGCCCTTTTAGTATATGCTTCCCCTTCTTTTAACTTGTCATTTTTTATGGCACTCTCAATAATTTCGTTAGATATTATCATCTTGATAAAATTTTTTGTTGTATTTTTTATCATATTTTCATAATAAAGAGATTTCAAAGTGCTAACAAATAACATTGTAGTTTTTTTTTTAGTTAAAAGAGGTTGCACTTGAAAAACCACATCTCTCCATCTTTGAGCGTATTTTTTGAATGACTCATTTGTTTTTTTTCTCTATATTCTATAAAAACAAACAATCAGGGGTCAAATCCATGATATATTGATATTGACTAATAAAATCGTAGGCCATGTCACTCTAAGAATGGATGTGAGTTCTGTCTAACTAGATATACCACTTGACAGCAGAGCCCGTAAGGCTATCCTGAAAGACATGCATTAGTAGTTTTTCATTGTGAGCATGGGTTACCATATTCTAATAGTACATGGTAATATGAATCTTTGGGTATTTTGTACCATCATATTTTTTAAATTTTGATACTTTGAACTTAGAAAGAATGATCACATCAGGGATTAAACAAAGCTCAGCAGCATCAACAGAACCATAAAAACTATTTCTTTTCACAACCCGTAGCCTTTATTCTAGCATATTGATTTTTGAGTCTTCTTGAGCTTTGACTTTTACCTTTTCATTATTTTTTCTTTCAATTCATCCAGATCAGAAACTTGATTTGGTTCTACTACCTTTTCAATAAAGATATGATTCATATAACTGTGGTAACACCCTGAATTAGAGGTTGATGATATTCTAGGATATGTAGGATATGTGAATTATTATGACGAAACCTCTTGTATAGACTGAGCTTGAGGTGGACCAAAACCAGGTGGATATAGGGGATCAATCACTTCTTATGATGTAGGGCCTGTTGGCTTATGTTCTTTTCTATCCCTTTTCTCTTATTTAACTTGTTTAAAGCAACTAGAATCTTACTTAACTCATTTTCAAGCTTTTTTTGGGCCTTCTCCAATTTTTTAAATCGATAAGAGTTTTTTGCTCTATTTGTCTAGCTCTGCTCTTATGTTGTATCAATGAGTGGAGTTTCTGCTGGACAGAGCTATCCTTGAACCTTGAGTATCACAATTATATGATTATTAGAAATTATGTATTCTATGTATGATATGCAAATATATGCATGAAATATACTAATATTTGCCACATCATCAATATTGATAAAAGAAATCTCCATTTGAAACTTTATTAAATAAAATTTTAAAATTACATCATAATAAAGTCAAAGTAATATTCTAAAGTCCTAAACATCATCATCTATTTCTAATGCCTCCTTATAAACATCATAGCTTACTGGTAATGATTTTGTGTCTTATCTAGGAAATCAAGCAGTTGTTGTCCATGGACTCCCACTGGTTGCACCATAACCTTTAAATTTTCTACTTTTTTTCCATTTCTGTTGCTTTATCTGCAGTAATGCATATTTGATTAAACAAATGCCTTAGATGCCTTTATTTTTTTGTGCACATATCTTTTCATAACTCACTCTGTTGAGCTTATTTCTTGCATTCATAAAACAAAGCTTCTACTTATGTTGTGCATTGATCCACTGTCTCTTGTAGCATTTGGCTATGTCTATGTGCTCTAGTAGTGGCCTTTTGTTCTTTCTCTACCCTTGCTTTTAACAATTTATTTTCTTTTAAAAGTCGAGCAAACTGAGGTGTGACTGATGAATGTGTCATGTCTAAATCATTACATAAGGCTCTCCATTGATCTTTTTGCTCTGTTAGGCTTTGGATTTTCAATTCTTAAAGCTTCAAACTCTCTTTCATTTCTAACTTCAATCGTTTATTTTCTTGTTTGAGCTGATCTTTCTCAATTTAGAGTTTTCTCTTTGTTGTTTCTGTCTTAAGCAAAAGATCCTAAAGAATAGGCTTTGGAGAGTGACCTATTTGTTCACTAGGAATCACAATGTCATTTCCTCTCTTCGCATGCCACACAATATATTCTGGGGTGACATCGTAAGTAAACCTCCCTTAGTTAACCCTGATGGTTTGCTTTCATACTTTTTTGATCTTTTCAACCATTTGATACGCCTCTTTATCAGTGAATGAGAACTCTCATTGGTTAAGTCCATACGTTTCTAAAATGAATTACTCACATCCGGGTTGTCTTCTTACCAAAGTTAGGGCATAAGTAATAGCACCTCATAGGCCTAATAAGAATACCCACAGTTGATTTCTACAACTGTATAACACTATGTCATGACGCATCCAAGGTGCTCTCCAAACTATTCCTTGACTATTGAGAGCTCGAAAGTAGAAAACCCATTCTTCTTTTGACTTTACTTAAGGCCATGTGCTGTAATAGAACTCCTTGATGGGGATGCTGGAGTGAAAGTATGGTTTACGAAATTAACTTTCTTTACATTTCATGTGACTCTTAATCCATACATAAAGTAACTGTAGGCAGCCATTAAATCGACCTTTACCATTTCTATGGTATAGTTTAGAAAATGAATGGTTTCTGCCAAAATAGTCGGTGCTGTATGTACCTAGTACGCTAACTGATCAACAAAATCTATCACTACAACATCAATATATCTAATGACTTTCGAAAAGATCACCAGTCTATATAAAGCTATAGCCATAGCCACTAATCCTTGATCGTCATTTATATGCCCCTGGATAAAATCTCATAGAAAACTTCACAGAATAGCCTTACTTTCACCTTTTATCTTGACACATGCATCGACTTGAGGCAAGCTAAGTCTAAGCATTTGCACTAACTTTTTACGATAGCCCACCTTATTGGACCAATAAATCTTGTCTGGATTTGGTAAATCGAAGTGAAGTAAGATCATATACTCTTCAATTATAGGTACCATATCTATTTCATTGAAAATGAAACACCTATAAGAATGATCCTAAAATTGAATGATGGCTTTAATCACATTATAGTCCATTTTTACTTGAAGCAGTGAAGCTATCTCTCTATATCTATTCTCAAATGCCTCATGCTTTATTTTACTCATGCATCCCCAAATACTGTTTAAGTTGGTTAAATCATTTTGTTGTAGCTCAAGATGAACTTTCTCGAGTAATGATGAAATAAAACCCTTAGGCAAGCAATTTTTTGTTCTCTTTGACCTTCCTCTGACTTGATTTTTAATTGATAAGCAGACTTATAATGGATTGATGTAGACTTTGGTTGCATTTGGCTTTTTATGGATGTAAGTGTGAGATCTGATTTATTAACAACTGATATGTGGTAAATATTTCTATATGAGAATGATACAAATGATAATGTTAAACATGATCATGAAAATGATGCATAGAATGAAATGATATGATAATACTAGAACATGAGAATGGAAGTAATGCATAGAATGAAATGACATGGAGATTGTATAGATGCACAAAATCAAGCAAACAAAATGGTTAGATAACAAACTGTTCCTTCTTATGTCCTAATTTTGGATATATATATTGATGGATAGGAACGGATCTATCTTAGGTTGGTTTCTTAGGGGTGAACTATATGCAAGGTTAGGCGATTTTTGACCACTAAAAGGTTTCCAAATTGTTCTTTCATCATTATCCATCACAGACTAGTAAGGTATTCCAATCTTCATCCATCACAGGCTACCAAAGGAAATGATTCAATTTGAGTGAGAGTATTTCACTAGCCATTGTGAAGATTATCATCTCATGAGAGCGTAGGTACTTTACTCCCCCCTAAGAAGGACGAAGCTCGGACATAAAGCTCATGTAATGCGATAGTGTGTGTGAATGAACATATGGTTATCGACCCCATAAATCAAATAAGAAACAAAAAGGGAAAAACGTTAATAAACAAATAACTTAAAATCATTAGTTCAAAGGATAAGATAAATTCAAAAATTATGGCTTGATTCTTTAGCGTCCTCAGTGGAGTCACCAAACTGTCATAACATATAGATCCGTGAATCTATAGCTAGACTTAATAAATGAATGGAGTCGCCACCAATCTTTTTTACTAGGTGTGATTGTTCACTTAAAGAATCTATCATTTTAAGGAACACCTAAGCTTAAAGGTCCCTAAAAGAATATGTTTGAGTCTACTAACCATAACAGGGTTCAGGAGTCGATTACATATGGAGAAGGTTATAGCACCCCCACGTGCCCATCCGAAGATAGTACCATATTATTTTGAATTTATCCTAAGGTATTAAGTCTAATGGTTTCAAATTTTAAGTTAAATATTGGAAACAATTTTTAAGATTCTCCATCAATCTGGTAGAATTTTTTTAAAAAAATATTTTCTCACCTCAAGAGGATTCAAGAATTTCATTTATTTCTTTGAAGAAGCTCCGTCGTTGGAAAAATATTTAATTATTTATTTATTTTTTTGTCAAAAAATATATCTAATTAAGCCACTATTTGGGTCAAATTAGAAATATTTTTTCTTTTTGAATTTCTAAAATTTTTCACCATTTAGGCCTATTTAAAAATTCTTTTTATTTTTCTTTAAAAAGAAAATAATATGACAATTACTTTTATTGAAAATTTTCATCTAAATTATTCCACCATTTGGGCCAAATTTAAAAAAAACTTCTCACATAGAGATTTCTTAGAAATTTACCATTTGAAATTTTTAAGAATCTCATCTATGGGTAATTATCAAATATTTTTAGTCCAAATTTTTATTTGGAAAAGAATACAATTTTTTTTGTATTAAAATTTCATCTAAATTATTTCACAAATTGAGCTAAATTTAGAGAAAATTTCTCACCTAGATATTTTTTAGAAATTTACTTTTTAAAATTTTTAAAAATCCCATTCTTGGGTAAATTGTATTTAATTCCAAAAATTTTTATATTTTTATACTTTTTATGTTTTTAATTTTTTTGGTTTGAAAATAAATATTAATTATTGTTATTAAAATTTTATCTAAATTATTTCACAATTTGAGACAAATTTAGACAAAATTTCTTACATAAAAATTTTATAAAAGTTTACCATTTGAAATTAATATAAATTCCATCATTAGATAATTAATATTTATTCCCAAAATTGTTATTTTTATTATTTTATTAAATTAAACCATATAAAAAATACTTCTAAAATAAATAAACACAAAATTTTTTAAAAAATAAAAAAATACCAAAAAAATGGAAACAGCTTGGCTTGCGGCTGGGATCGACTCAGGTTAAAACAAAAACTACGGCTCAAAACGCGGCTCAGCTGGCAATTGGCTCGCTCAACAGTAGGATCCGTGAAGTGGGCTGAAACGAGTCAGCGTAATGGGCGGTTGGTCCGAATGGAAACATCAAAATGACGTCATTTTATGGCACTATAAAAGTCAAATTTAAGCCTTTTTCAGTAGATGCGTCTTTTTTCTTCTCTCTCTTCTATTCTTTTTCTCCCCCTTTTCTCTAAACAAAATCCAAATTTCGATTGAAGTTCTGTCGAAATCTGAAAAAGCCATGGAAAACTTCAAAGTTAGCCGGAATACTTAATCGAAAAACTTAAATCTCGTCAAAAAAATTTCACCGGATTCTGAAAAAATTTCAAAAATTTTCCAAAAAAAAAAAACACAAAAAATTCTTAAAATTTCTAAATTGCTTCTAACCACTCATAGAATATTTCTAGACTCTGCCTTCTGTTTTTTAGCTTTTTGATTCGTCTCTTTGTGTTTCTGCGTTTCTCTTTTCTCTTCTCCCTTGTTGTCTTTGATTAATGTGTATTTATAGGGATTAATCACAAAATTTGTGATTAATTCGGACTCCCATTTTGATTAAGTTTCACAGATCATCAAATTCATCATAGAGTCTTTGAATTCTATTGTAATTCTGTCAATCTCGATCATTGGCAGAATATTCCCTTTCTATTATTATCTTAATCATTATCAGCAATCGAAGAGTAATCATGAATAAATTTTAGAAGAACAAAAGAAAGAAAGAAGAAAAAAAAATAAATAACAAATAATATATAAAAGATAAATAAATAAATAAATCTTTGGGTCTAACTAACCTCATTGGATCAGGTCTAATTGATCCGGACCCGAATTAAATTGGGTGTCTACAGAGTTGATTTATTAATTATATTAATTTCAACTTATTTGTTTAATCTTTTGTTATTGATCAAATACAATTGTATTATATTAGCTAAAATTCAATATAGTAGCTAGTTAACAAACCAAAACAATAAAAACCAAACCAAATCATTTGTATAAATTAATAAAATTAGAACTCGATGTAACATTTAATAAATTTGTAATTTAAATTTAAATATCTATAATTTATTTTTTATTTTTAAATTATGATTTTTTTAATAAAAAATAAAATAAATATAAATAATATAATATATGTGTTTTTGAATGTGAGATAGCCTCAATCAAATTATATGAATGACATATCCATATCTTTTCCTTATCAAATAGCTTCAAATTGAAACAATATCTAAAAAAAAAAATGTGCCCATACGAACCACAAAAAATGGCATACTAACAAAAAAATTGAATAAAGATGATTCTGGATAGATATATTAGAAGAATTAGTTGAAAATTAACAGAAAAAACAATAAAATTTTAGAAGTAAATTCTAAGAAACTAATGCAAAAAATGATGCATAAAATGTATCAAAAGGAAGAGTGGGTTGAGTATGGGACGGTGCCCTTCAGTTACCTGCAGATTGCACAAGATGCTTATGCCGGCCTTCAGACAAAAGCTGGAAATTAAAGACTTTCTTCATGTTCAACAAAATGGAAAATCGGACCCCATATTCAATAGGTTGCTTTCTTTTCACTCGGTTTGTCTGAATCTCACAACAATCTTTTTGGTGGGATCCAACCAAGAAAAAAAAAAAAAAACCAAGTCCCCATCGATTCACATTCAACTAAGCTGACCAAAATTTTATCAAACCGATTAACACTGTTTATTATTTCTGGAATCTAATTTACGTAACTTTTGCTGACTCTTTGACACGTTTTCATTAAATTTTGTGTGCCGTTGAGATGTTGATAGAATATTAAAATTTTAATTTTAATCAAAACTTAATTTTTAATGAATTTAAATATAAAAAAATATTCGTTCAAATTTATTCATCTAATTTCTTTGATTTCAAAATTCGTATATTTTCATGTTAATATCCTTACAAAAGATGATACATAATATCAAAAATCCAAATGACCGAATAATACGAAAGTTTTAAGTAAATTGTTGTATGAATACGAGATGTTACGTTTAATCTAACTATAGGCAATTTTAGGCAAAAATTTTGAAAATTGGTTTAATAAAGGACATCCAATAATTCATGTGAAACATGCAAGGGATGGAGTGGTCACATTATAATTGTTGTCCTATGTTGACATTAAAACAAAGCAATTATACCATCCAAAATGATATTTTTTCAGCCTTGCACACGTACATCAGATTAGATTAAAAAATAGAGTTTGGATGAGATACGTAAACCATAACAAAGGAATATATTTAAACTCAAAAATCATGTCAAATAGGAAGAAAAAGGAAAAAATTAAGTCATCAGTTTTTCTTCATATATGACACTTTCATTCATAGATCCCTTTTTTTCCCTTAAGCCACGCCAATGAATCGTTTTCTCGTTTCCTTTTTACATCTCCAAAATTTTATATATATATATAAAACATATCATTGACTGTTTCAAATAAAAAAATTAAAAAATAAAAAGGGCTGAAACCCCTCTATATAAGCCTGTAAAGTCCTTCATTGCCCTCACCACATAAACCTTAACCAAAGTTTTTAAGTGGAGGGTTTATTTCATTTCTTTTTCGTCTTTTTCTTTCTTAAACCCTAATAGAAAAATGGGTTTGAGAGTTTTTGGGGTGAAGAACAACTTGTTCTTTGTCTTCCTCTCTCTGTTTAGTTTGAGTTTGGAGTTTTCGAAAGCTCAGATGGTGCCAGCGGTGTTTGTGTTCGGGGACTCTCAAGTTGATGTCGGGAACAACAACTATCTTCCTGTTTCTGTTGCTAAGGCGGATTTTCCTCACAACGGGATTGATTTTCCAACCAAAAAACCAACTGGGAGGTTTTGTAATGGCAAAAATCCAGCAGATTTTCTTGGTAACAACTTAATAGTTATTGATAGTTATAGTACAACCCTTTAACATCATCATATAAATCTTCACATGACGAGAAGAGTTTTTGGTAGAAAAAGTTTCAATGTAATAGCCATACAAATTCATCATCTTTGCAACATTTTCACCCTTCTTTATAACTAGCTTTTATTGCAAAGTTATGATATTAATTCTTCTTTCCTTAGCTTTTTTCTATACAATAATGATATTATTGATTATTAAAATATTAATGATTGATGCTTATTATGTAGCTTTATATATTTAAGTTGACAAGTTAATTATTTTCTAAAATGACCAATCTGTTTTATCACTGTATCTTATATAGTTGATTTTGACTAACAGACAATTAACTTCAAATACAATTAATTAGAACTATATCTAGTCCAAACAACAACAAAAATATACTGTGGAGCCAAACTTTTTATGACCAAGCAGCCTACTTTCATTTAAGATACATTAAATTAATATAACTCATGAAACCAACTATATTTTGACACATTGAGTTACTTCTCGTTTAACTACTACTAGATTTTGTGTTTACCTTGTTCCATATAACATTAACATTTGATTTCTATGTGAGATTTTGGACAGCTGAAAAAGTAGGGTTACCGAGTTCACCACCCTATCTTTCCTTGTTAGAGAAGAAGGATGCATCATACATTAACGGTGTCAGCTTCGCCTCCGGGGGCGCCGGAATCTTGAACAGCACAGATCAAGTCCTTGTAAGTGAAAGAAGGAAGAGTTATACATGAAATTTCCTTGTTATTTTGCAGAACTTTCATACCATACTTATTTTTCCAATATATTGACGAAATAATTGGGCCCTCGATATGGAATGGCCCCCATACAACAAATGCAAACTGATTTGGTGGGCCCACTGGGCTTTTGATTGTATAAGGAAAAAATTAAATGCGGTGAGCGTGGATCGAACACGCGACCTTCAGATCTTCAGTCTGACGCTCTCCCAACTGAGCTATCCCCGCATGTTGATTTGCTGTATTTTTCTAAAACTTGATTAATCTTGCAGCGTCAAGCAATACCTTTGACAAAGCAAGTGGAGTACTACCTAGCAGTGCATCAAATTTTAGTGCAGCAGATGGGATCCTCTGCTGCAGAAAAGCACTTTTCCAAGTCTCTTTTCGCAATTATCATAGGTAGCAATGACCTCTTCGATTACTTTGGATCTTCCGACCTTAGAAAGAAGAACACCCCACAACAATTTGTAGACTTGATGGCTAACGCCCTAAAACAACAACTCAAGGTAACTAAGCATCATTGTCTTAAAGCAAATGTACTTACTCAATGTTATAAAAAAAAAAAAAAGAACTCTAGCAAATTTCAATACGAGCAATTTTTTCTTATCCCATGCGATGACCTCCTTTATATAAAAATATATCTTTACATCAGAAATCATAGCAAATTTTGTTTAGTGAAACTTAGTCTTTGATCATTATTAGCTAACTGGATCTTGAATTTCAATGTTTTGGCAGAGACTATACGCATTTGGGGCACGTAAATTTTTTGTAGCTGGTATCGGGGCGATTGGGTGCATACCTGCAGAAAGAGTTAAAAACAAAACCCACCAATGCAATGAAGAAGGTAATTTTTGGTCTGTTAAGTACAATGAAGGGCTGAAGGCAATGTTGAAAGGGTTAAAATCAGAGCTTCAAGGCATAAGCTACTCCTGCTTTGATACTTACAGTTTCATACAAGGTGTCATCCAAAATCCATCGGCTTACGGTATGCGACATGACGTTTTTATGCATTTTTTTGGTCCTACTTGTCTTAAGTTTTGGTAAAGTGTGACATATTCAATTATGTTGCAGGGTTCAATGAGATAAAAGCTGCCTGTTGTGGACTTGGCGATCTGAGAGCTAAAGTCCCTTGTGTGCCCGTTTCAACATATTGCTCCAACAGGAAAGATCATGTTTTCTGGGATTTATATCATCCAACAGAGGCAACGGCTCGCATTGTTGTGGATACTCTTTTCGATGGTCCTTCACAATACTGTGTCCCCATGAATGTTAGGCAGCTAGTTTCTGCTTAAGGTTATAGCAAAAATCAATAGCTTACAGTCACAGAATTGGGACGAATAAAGATTCGCATTACAAAGAAGCCAAAGCAAATTACTATGGATATTTTAGCATCCATTCAAGACGAAAAATAGAAAAATTAGTGTATACCATTGTAATGCATATTTTCATTCATTTAGAATAACATCGATGATAAAAAATTGTAGCAAGCAGCCTTGGTCCAATGTAGCTTAATTGCTGATTAGATTGCAAGTAGATTTTCATGCAATGAAATTTGTTTTTGTGGAAATAAAAAGCAGAGAATGCCATTGATAGATAACTAGTTAACTAAGCATGGTAAGGTCTTTCACTGTTATCTTATATGATGTACGGGTCTCATCCTCTTAATAGAAGCTGAAAGGAACCCAAAGAAAATTGAATGCTAATCATTATTCATCTCCTCATTGGGGAATAAGATTCCTTTGATGCTACGAGAGAGAATGTGAAATTAACCAAAATTAAAGAAAAATATATGGGACGGTGCAAGGATACCTTTCATGCTTTAGGATTAGGATAAGGTGGCCATATATCTCCAAAGAAGGCGGTGAGATCACCCTTGAGTAAATCAAATGCCAACATCTTGTCAACTGCAGCCTGTATTTAGCTCAATTATTGAGACTTCATGGATTCATAAACAATAAACAACACTAAGATAGTTAATGCTTTTAATTTTTGAGATTTTAGTCCTGAAAGTAGAACCTTATATTGCTGGTCTTTGGCTGATATTTTCTTATTGCACAATCGCTCGACATTCTTATTATTTTCAAAAGCATCCAGGATCAACGCTGCTCTGTTAATCACTTCCTCTGGGACACCTACATGAACAGTGTGATTAGTTCTACAAACAGTGAGACATGCAACTCCTTCGAGACCAATAGTCATTGAGATTTTAGGTTTCGTGATTCATTTACCTGGTAGAATTTTGTGCATATACTGACTAAATTGCAACAAACAAAAGTTCAAAAATTTTCCACTTAACTTTTAGGAGATCCTAAACGAACCTGCTAGTAGCGCACAATGTAGCCCTGCAGGATATGAAATGATTCATATGATTTTCAATAAAGATTTCCAGCATGAATCCCAAGATTACATAGAATAAAATAATAGAGGAAGAAAAATCACCATAGCTCAGAGCTGCATGTCCGGGAACCAACCTGCAAGAATGCATGTACATTTATTATCCTGGTTTATCAAATTAAACTATATGCAAGGACAATGAAATCAATGGGTCTGACCCAGGAATTGCAAATCCGAAGTTATTTTGAGACATCTTGATGGTCCAATACAAATGCATATTATATTAACCCATACCAAAGTAAGCTACCAGCAAGTCAGATAGATGGGCCAATCTTTGGAAATAATTAACACCAGACAGATACTAGTAAGAAATTTATTAGGGTCCTAGGCTGTCATCTACTCTGGGAGGCCAATGGATATAGTATAAATTTATAGTTGTCATTGGAAGATTTTAATAATTACTGAGATCCCGGTAATGTGATGTAAAATGCAACAGAATTGTACCGGTATAGAAATATGATGTCTTCAACATTTGTAGAGTTATCATCAGGTCGTAGCATGCTCATGGTGTAGAAGTGGATTTTCTCAGACTGAAATGGAGCGCAGAAGAACGGTTAAACTTTAAGAAGAATAAGGTATGGCAGTTGCTTTTTGCTAGCTGAACATGTGAACTAATTGGGCAGCAACTATGCACAATGTGTACCTTTGGTAAGCAACTTTCATTAAATAACTCAGTCAAGTGAGTGCACACCAGAACCTGGAAATGCAGTAAAGCATAGTGCTAATTATTTCTCATAACTGTTACAGCAAATACACATCCAATCATTCAACACGTACTGCTCAAATTTGCTTAAATCCGTTCATAACTTTATAACCACCACAAATGCTATGTTTAACTTAAATCTGCAACCAACTTTCAAATATGCCTCTCCCTGAGCTTGGAAATGAAATGTAAAACCAAATGCAAGAGCTAAGTAATTAAACAGGCTGAGAAAAACACTTGATTATAGATACTTCATTTAAATACTTAGAAGCTACACCATGCAATTTTAGTGCTTAACTCCAGATGAGGGTACAAACATCACAGCAAAACTGGTAGCCGAGGTTAGACTGACAGTGGTTATGCTGTCAGCCAGTACTCTTTAATCTTAAGAATATAGTAAATTAGTAATAGCTCAAATGCACGCATCGGATTTTTACAATAGCAGGTAATTTGGTGGAAGGAAGAGAAGATCAGCAAACCTTGGGTGGAACATCGAAGGTGACAAAGTGATTTATGGTCCCACCAAGAAGACCAATGCCATCTGAATGCAAAACGTTATAATTAACTCAGTTGGATATACTCCAATGCTGCAAAACCAGACATTGCATATCTGTGTGATAAAGTTAGGAGGAAGACGCCAACCTTCTGTTAGGGTGCCTTTACCAAATTCATCCAGCAAACATAAAGATCGTGAAGTTGCCTGCCTGTGAAATTTATCAACATTATGCACTAAAAAGTGGAAATTTACTTGCTTATCAACCCAAACAAAGTTAATTATGCACTTTAACTTTCATAAAAGAATGATCACAAGATGCCATGTGAAGCTAGAGATTAATAAGGGTTATGTAGTTATCATAACCATTATTATCCAGTATACCTTAGCATCATTCCCACTTGATGTAGATCTATCATAAATGTGGACTGTTCTGCAGTCGTAACCTTGCTTCCCATTGCAGAGAATATCCTGTGAAAATGGGGAACATGGTTGACGTGACCAACTGGAAAAAATACAAACACAGATATAGAATTTTAAGAAAGAAGTTAGTAACAAGCACAGCACATACCTATCGGTCAATCCAATTGTAGCAGCGTCAGCAGGTACAAAACTTCCAATATGAGAAAGGAAAACAATTAAAGCCACCTAGGAAAACCATAAATTTGTAAGTGCAATTTATAAGAGAAATTATATATGTGAATTTTTGGAAACTGTAAGTGAACTAAGTAGCTTAATACAAATTAGACTATTAAAGTAGTTATTTCCAGAGTATCATGGATTTAACATGTAAAATTAATTGCCCATGAAGAAAAAACTGCTGTAAGACCAACGAAAGACGAAACAAATGCTGTTAGTACCATCAGGCTAGCTTGAGGAATACAAAACATAATCAATCTATTTATCACCAATCACTGTTTGAGGGCAAACAAATTTGATAACAGTTTCTAACAAAAGTTACACAACCACATTGGAGATCAAAAGAAATCTTACAAACACAAGTAAAAACTTTTTTGGGAAAACATATACATAAATAGGTACATCTTAGATAAATCCACCAAAACTCAGCAAATGTGCACATAGAAACACACTTTTTACAAAGATCCTTCATCTAGAAAAGCACACTAACTGACCTGTTTTATGTAGATACTTTTCCCTGAATAATTAGGACCAGTGATGATATGAATCCTTCCTGAAAATCATAGAACCTTAAAATTTGGACAAAAGAACTTCATAATGTATTATTGGAACAGGTTAATTAGATGAGAAAAATTTCCTGACATTTCACATGCTTCAATTGAGCTTTTAAGTCAATTTACCTTCATCAAGAATCTTTGTGTCATTGGGGATAAATGTATCTACAGTCATTTCCTGCAAAACATGCCTGTAGACCAGTTTGACATTGTTAATTCTTTTCTGGAAAAAAAGTCCTTAATTCTACCCTTAAGAAAGATAAAACCTTTTGGAGGTCTTTTTAAGATAAATATGGAGTGAAACTGTAAGTATATGGTTCCTACCTTCCATTTTGTATATCAAGAAACGTTTCCATGGTTAAAGTAGGCCTCACATAATTGTTCTGGCGAGCAACCATTGCCAATGACAAAAAGCTAATATCATTGTGAAGATATCATGGTTAGTAACATAGCTACCTCACAGAAATACATGTTTACAGAGGATAGACAGATAGTGAAATAGAGATATGAGCATTTTTTTTTTCTTACCAATCAAGTTCAGACACAAAGCTCACGGCCTTATGCAGATAAGTTGAGAACATTAATACACGTGAGACCAAGTCTCTGATAATTGCCCTCTCCATATCTTCATTAATGAATTTAAAAAATAAGAAATTTTACAAAGAAATTCACTAAATATTATGTTCCCCCGTTAACTAACATGGATTCTCTAATTAAGCAGTCTTTTACTATGTAACAGCACCATGAGCTGGAACATACCTTATTGAAATGGGTTACAAGATAAAAATTGTAATTATACAACACGCCAGGCATTAACAACTTAATTGAGAAGCAATTTATAAAGCATACCTAGAATTTTGTGATAAATATCTCCAAGAAGATCATCTAACTCTCTTGTCTTTGGTGTCCGATAAAAGAATCTCATTGTTTCCCCATCAGAATCAGAGAACTGAGTTTCCATAGCATATTCTCCAATTAGATGATATATACACATTCGTTTAAATCTAATGCAAATATAAACTTACTTTGCCTTGGAAACCTAATGTTCAGACAATTAAGAATTTCTCAAGCCATTCATTTCAACATGATGCATGCATCAACTTACTACAAACTCAAAATCTTGAAATTTCTCTTGTGTGATTTCATCGGGTTTCTCTCCAAAAAAACACATCAAATATCCTACAATCGACAAAAAAGGCAAAAAGGCATGATGAAGCAAAGTGTCCTCTACTCTGAGCTCTAATACATAAGATCATGGCATGTAAATTAAGATGTACTTCCTGTAGAGAAAAAATATGTTTAATACCACAGGAAATACTTTGACATATGAATATGCTGAAGTGGCACAGACCAACCTATTTGATGTATATAAACAATACAAGGAGCAAACTTCTCTTTGCACAAATGAGGAAGTTGTGTGAGCTCCAATGAGGACACCTGTGAGGATGCAAATTAATGTAAACATAGCTGCAGAAAACCTCAATTGGTCATCAAATAAATGGTTTATACTCTAATGAGCACCTTTTCCAGAAATTCTGGCAATTCCTCATATATTTGTCTCAGCTCATCCAGCTGTGCACAGATGGAAATAACACCAAGGATAATAAGAAGTTTACAGTATGAAGGACAAAAATGTCCCAGAGAAAACATGCTATCCCCATCACAGAAAAATCAGATCTAATGTCAAACCTCTTCACAAAATCCCTCTTTCACTAGTGTCTCATAGCCCTTCTCTTTACTTCTGTTAACATCAGTAACACCGATGACCTATAAACACAGAGTGTGTCAATTTAAAGAAGATATTTACAAGGTTAACTGCAGGAAAACTCAACATTCTTCTTAATGGTCACTGAAATAAAAAAAAGAACCAAACCTACAGGAAGCAAAGTAAGAGAAACTAGGAGAAAAAGAAAGTAGCGTAATAAGATATCCATTCCCTATTATATTGTTAATTTGAAGCACCTCTTCTCTGACCTCGTAAAGGATTTAATTTGAATATGTCTACAGCAATTAGCAACAATAAGCATCACCCTGTCAATGAAATATTACGAAGTGACAATGACTAACCAATTCATAGACATATGCCAGATCTGCCGTGATGCATGAACTAGCCTGAAAAATAGACCAATAACACTAAAGATAAATATTCTACATCTAACCTCATGGGAAGAGGACATACATGATAAAAAGTTTGATACCTTAGTAACAATGTCCAAATTCAAGTACTCCATATGCTCTCGAAGGTTTTCAGAAATGCCTACTTCAAATATCTTGTTTACATGCAAGAGTGAACAGACGCTCTGCGAGAGAGCAAAGAATGATAGGAAAATTCAACTGTGTAACATAAATCTGAAAAACTCCATGCTTTCTGTAAGACTGATTCTTTTAGCGCAAAATTAAACCACTAACTGATATGACTGTTGAAATTTAGAAGGATTTGCTCCACGTTTCTCCATTTTCTTATGTTTCTCATACTAAAACGTTGTATGCAGCTCAGAAAAAAAAAAAAAAAAAAGAAACTCAAATTCAACTGAAATCATTAAAATAGTCCTCTGGTATTGATGTTATATCTAGAAGATAATCTTTACCAGTACCAGAGTTATAACCTGACATATATCAATTGACAGGAGAGAGGATGGCCGATAGCTTGGCAAACGTTAGTATGCAATACCTTCAGAAAAGCCACCCAGTCACTACTTGTACACATGGAGCTTGGTGAGTTGAATTTCTTCCACAAGAAAAGAAACAAATCCATTAGTGAAATAAATGGTCAATTAGAATCTAAAAAACATTTCATTTTGGCAAAGCAAAATTAAGGAACACTTCTGATGATAAAAATTGAACGTAATGCATCATATTGACTCCATTTTGCTACATGCAGTAACTGTAAGTGAACCATAAAACTGAAACTTCTGATTTTATGCAGAAAATACCACACGGTGGCAGGAAGGTTAGAAAGGGAAACATTAAACTGCAATGGTCATACCTTTAGTATGTGAGGGACATCCTTCACAGACTTCAGAGTTTCACGTAGAGAAACCATCAGTTCTTCAGAAGAAAGAAAGAATGATATCTTAATCCCGTTAAAGGCTATGAGTTTTGATAATAGTAGATTAAGAACATAGATGAAAACCAAATTTAGGACCAGACTCCACTTCATAATAGTGCAGTTTGTGGTATTCTTTGTTTGACATGCCACCATACTGAATTTTGATTCAAGTAAAGCAAGCATATTCTGAATATGATTAAAGAATAAAAGGATACGGCATTGAGACGATTGTTCAAGTTTTCCAGGTTGAGTATAGGCCTGAGGAACCAGTTTCTATAGCAAAGAAAACCATTTGTCCAAGTGTTTGGGTTAGATATAATATAAGAAGCCACAACATAACAGATTTCTCAAGTTTGATCATTTACCTCAAAAGACGTCTCCCCATTGGCGTCACACACTGAATTTAAAGAGAAAATGAATTAGTCCAATGTGAGAAAAGATACTAAAAGAAGAAAATCAAAAGTAGTTTACTTCACAAACCTTGTTCATGATTCCAAACACAGAGAACCTAAAAATCAATAAATCATTAGAGATTTGTTCATGTTAAAACATCTAAAATATTCCTACCAAGAAGTTGCATTTGCAATAGAATAGAAGCAATTACCCTTCTTTTGCTCTACCAATTCCCATATGACTTGGATGTTTATCTACTTGAAAGATCTGCAATGCCTCATGTGCTGCAGCATCAAGCTTAAGAAACTTGTCCCTATTTTTTAATTGTCAAGGTATGCAATAAATATTGAGTTTGGTTTTCTGAATTTCTTGTTCTTTTGCCGAATAGAGGGTAAAATTTGAGTTTAAAAATTAGAAAAGAAGAATGATAAAGAACAGATCTTGTTCAGCATTGTGAATTCACATAAAATGATACAATGAAATTTCAATGACGGAATCAATTGTAATTGCAGCAGTCCCATTTTCCTTTTGCTCAAAGGTATCTACAATTCTTTCATTCTCTAATATGGCAAGAAGGCCCCCACTTACACGAACTTGGATATCACTTCCCATGTCCATCATAGAACTCAGCTGCAATAGTCAAAAAAGCAAGAGAACATGTATATGTCAGAAGAACTGATCATTATGCTCAATAGGATGTTATTACTACAATTAGAAAAGTGTACTGGCATTGCCAACCCCAGAAAGAATGAGATCAAACATGAAGCATGATGGTAGAGTTTGTCTAGCAAAACACCTTTTTGCTAGATGTTTCTTAAAGTCAGGAAGCTGTTAAGAACACAAATCATACGGCAAAGACTGAAACAGAGAAGCTACGCTGTCAAAAAGCATAACATTGTTGAATATGTGCTTCTTTTACTTTTTTCTCAGAACGTTTACATTTAAACTTTTTACATTACTGTATTATTTAGTGATTTCAAGTAGTAATTTTTCAAAAAGTTCCACACCAAACTTGAAATTGTCACATAATCATGTTATATGTGGTATTTATAAATTACAAAAACAATTTATAAACCATGACTTAACGCTGAAATTATGTAATCTTAGTGCAAATAAATTTTCATCAAACATAAAAAGTGGTGTAAATAATCACATGAAAAAGAGAAAAACAATGGTATACAATCACATGCAAAAGAGACAAACAATCATATTTCATGACAACAATCATATTTCATGACTTACATAGCAAATTCTCTCCTTAATATTTAGCCCATCATCCATTCCCGTTACTCGAAGGTATATCAACCTATAAAAGCCAAATGAGAAACAAGAAAAGAAAAGGTGAGAGGAAATGTTGATGAATAAAGCTGGAGTCGAAGGACATGGTTCTAGCCAAGGATGATAAGAAAGATATTTCGGGACAGCAAACTAAGGTGAGTCAAGTTTACTTTATAATTTAAGTGGGGTACTGAACTTAGTCATATGACCATGCGCACAAGTTCACTAAGAATTAATATGCCGATTGAATATAACTTCTTCTAATCAATCCATATCAGCAGCAGAAGCGAAGCATGTACATTTATATAGTGTTGGCCTCTTCCAAATATGAGTATATAACATATTGATTAAGTTATGAACCATTTACCATATTCCCTTATGCTTGATACCTGAAACATGCTTAATATAAAAGAATGATTCGGAAGCTTTTCAGCCAAGCCTCTCCAATGAATGCTAATCAAATTGCCAAGTATCTAGAGGGAAATTGATTAAAAGAATATCGGGCTTCATTTCTGCTGTAAAGGGCTGATCTTGGTTGGTAGTATTGACCATAGTTCAGATTACCAATCACACAAAAAAGAACCCGAAATTAAATCTTCAATTTAGAAATTTAGTCATCCTATCAGTTCACTTATAACTATATTAATCTTGGAGAAATTAACAAAAGGGTATCAAAATATAATTTACTATCCATTTGATACCGGTGCCATGCTTGCTCGTAAGTGAATATCGAACTTTTAACAAGCTTCACTGTAGGAGCCTCAGTCATTCCATCTGCGTCACTTTAGAGAGTAAATATGGTCCAGAAGCTGAGGATTTATGTAACACAACCAAACAAAGAGAGCTTACCACTTTGTTGTAAAGCTGACAGAAAGGAGTCTTCAGTTTTAGTACTTGTGTATATGATCAGAGGCTTGGCTTGATATTTCACTTCAGTAGTGTTAAGCAAAACAAGGAAAATAAAGATAATGAATTAAAACTGAAGGAAGACGAGAAATATGAACCCATAGAAAAGATTATGAAGATAAGGACAGGACTAACTAATTTGATCTTCAAAAATCCAATTACTTATATATCAAGAAACATAATGGAATAGAGACATGAAACTCATACCCAGTTCAATCAGTGGAAAGTCTGAGCTACCATCATCCCAAACTTCTAATACATTAAGCTGACAAATGCTGGAATCGTAGTAGGAAATTCCAATTCTGGACAGCATAGTTTGAAAAAAAGGCCCCTTGATCAAGATTCCAAACATAAATTTCCTTAAATTTTCTCAACATTGAAATCGAATCACACACCATTAGCAGAAGCTTTAACGACATCTAACTTAGCTACTTTCATAGTCTTCATTTGATTGGTGTTTTTGCATTTTGTTTTTACTTTTTACCATTAATTTTTTTTTTTTGTAGTTATTTTTTCTTCTCATTTTCTATGACAAAACAAAAAAAAATAAAGAACGAAAGCATCAACAAACAGAGCCCGAAGATGAAGCTCACCGATGCCCGTGGTGAATACACGCCATGTAAACCTGCGTTTAAATCCATCCAAACAGATTGATTAGAAACAAATTAATCATAACAGCAAAATATTTTTGCTAATTACAGCAATAATTATTAAGTTACACAAAATAGAATTTGCTTAAGATCAAAACAAACTTAAAGGCCAAACGCAACTCAGAAAATAATATAGAAGGAAATTTTCACAAGCAGAAGGTATTCAAATGCAGATTATAAATTGCGGTTGCACGATTTGAATGTTTAGGCATTTCAATGACGCAAAGCCATCAATGAGCAATTGAAGGTTCAGCTGTTATAAAGTCGTTTGGAGAAACATCCGGTTCAGCTCTGTTTGGTTGCTAAGAAAATGGAGTGAAATGTACAGACATTACAACGAGGTACTTTAAAAGATATATTATAAAAATTAAGAACTCTCGATTTTCCTTAGTTCCTTTTTTTTTTTAAACGAAGCAACAGAGAACACGCCAGTTAGACATTTTCATTTTTTTTGGCCTGTTTTTTTTCTTTTTCTTTCTTTTCCTCCGATTTTCTCAGCAACCAAGCAGATGATACAGAAAAGACAAATCGAAGAAATGTAAGCTCGGAAATCATGTCGACCTGAGGGACGGCTTCGGTTTCGTCCATTTCTTCGTCCATTTTTGGCGCTCAGATTTGAGAGCGAATGAGAGGAAGAGAGAGAGTCAGAGAAAGCGCGAGAGAATTTTATCTTTTTTAGCCTTGCATCCAATTTGCTGTTGCCAACGAGGGGATATTAAACAGTCTAGATTTTTAATTTGAGTAACGGTAGCGTTAAAACTTAAATTTAACAGCTTAAAGTACCTATTCTTCAAAAAAAATTTGAACGACTTGAATTAAAATTTTAGATAATCAATCTCAATTTAACGTAGATTTTCTCAAATTCGAATATAAATTTAAAATTTAATAGTTATTTATATAAATTTGTAATTTGAAATATTATATAGTAATACAATATTAAAACGATAAAAAATAATTTAAAAATGATACAATTTAAAATTTTAATAAATTTTATATAAATTTAATAAAATTTTAAAAAATATATTTTATATTTTTATATCGATATAAATTATAATATTTAATATTTATGTAAAATATAATATAAATATATAAATTTTAATATTTTATATTATACGAATATACAAATCATTAAAAATATATTTATATATATTTAAAAACTAAATTACTGTCAAACTGGAAATTTCGTTTAAAATTTAAAATAATTTAAATAAAAATGATAAATCTGTTAAATGAATTTAAACTTAAATTAAAGGTTCATTTTCTAAACAAATAAGAATTTGATTATAATTTTTACCCGTTGTCAGTTATATATATATTTTTTTATTTATATTTATATTATATATAGATAAATAATTAAATAAAATAAACGTGCACATTAATCTCTTATAACTTCATGTATTCAATCTCACTAAAACATAGAATAAAATTAAAAAGGCTAGCTTTTTTAATATTTAGTTCATTGGTTATTTATTTGTTATAATTAATACTCATTATAAAGTTTATTTTATTTCTTATTTCAAAAAAATGAAATTTAAGTGGACTTGAACTATTTCTTTTCATTTAAAATCAGGCCTGAACAGCAAATAATAACTAAGACTTACTTGGTCATACATGAAATTTATTAATGTCAAGTGCAGCCCAATCCACGATCAAGTATTATAAGTTTTAAATTGGAATTTCACATTATTTTTGTTTACATATCTTCATGTTCATGATCCAAAATTGACTTGATCTTTGAAAAAACTTATTCAAACTGAATTATAACTTAAAATTTTAATGTTAAAACAATAAAACTTTATAATAATATTGTAGTAATAATAAATTATAAATATATTTTAAATTAAATTCAAATAATAATATATTATTTGGAGCAGTTTCTAATATAACCAAGTCAATACGTCTAGTGCTGTATTTATCGGGTCTTGGTTACTACGTTGATGGCCATTTCAAGATCAACAGTCTTGAGAGACTCGAGACTGGAAGATTTCTATTGGAACTTGGAAGCCAAAGAATTCCATTAATTTCCAATACTTGACCATTTAAGAAAACTTTTAAGTGGAAACTTGAAAGAGATTTCTCTAAAGGAAAGACTACATTCGAAGTAAAAAAAAACTTGTCTAATTCGTTGACAAGTTCTATTGGAATCAAGTTTACCTTCTCAAATTGCTTTCACTCTCTTTACTAAATTTTTATTCTAATTTTTAATATTTAAGATATTATTAAGGTGGTATTTAAAAAAATTATTAATATATTGTTTTTAGATAACAAGGTAAAACAAAAAATTTATGAATTAAAATTCAATAATCATCTAAAATTTTATTTTTTTGTAATTAATTAAATTCTTAAATATTTATTTTTATAAATTAAACCCTTATTAAACGAAAATTGATTAATTGATTTTATCAAATCAAAAGTTTAATTGAATAAAAAATGTATAAGATAAAAGTTTAATTTGATGAAAATAAATATTTAATGGTTTAATTGATTTAAAATAAAAAATTTATGATTTAATTAATTATAATAAACATTATAAATTTAAATAATTATTAAATTTATATTTGAGAGTTTTTTTTACTTTTATCTCTTATTTTTATTATTCTTAACTAATATTTATAAAACAAAAAAAAAAAAAAAAAAAAAAAAGAAGGAAGCATGTTGAAGCTTTCGCAAAGTGTTAGTTGTAAACGCGACATCCAAAGCGTGTTGACCAACAAAATCTTATGATTATAGGAAGGATTTTTACATCAAGCGGGCGATGCTTCTAAGTTACGGTGATTAAAAATTAATAATATGATTTTAAAGCTCATGATTTCATCCAAATGACGACAGTGAATTCGTGCATTTGTCCTAATTTTTTTTATAATAATATATATAATAAAAAAAATTTATTATAAATTTTTATAATAAATATTTATTTATAATAATAATAGATTAACATTTTACGAACAAATTAAATAACTACTGATGAGTTTTTATTGGTTTGTATATATTAATTTTTGACTTTGTGACAAAAAAATAACCATTGTTAACTTCAATGAATTGTTGATGTTCCATTAAATTAACTTAATATTGAACTAATTGAGCTAATTTAATATTAGTTAAGATATTATGTATGTTAGTTAAATTTTTTAAAATTACAAATTTAAAAATTTTTTTAAAATAATATAAATTCAGGAATATTTAAACGTGAAAATTTTAAAAGAAAAAACTGGAATCAATAGAGATTGAAATATTATATATAGCAATTAGTTACTATTATATGGTAATTAACAGGCTTAAGTAGCATCAGTTTTTTTATTTAAAAAATAAGTAGCATCAAAATTTCTTTGAAAAAATGGTAAATAAAATATCATACATTGCTAAATTTGATTTGGTAAAAAAAGAAATTGGTAGAACCGTTGATGATAAATTCAAACTTTGATTTTTTTTTAATTATCTAATTTTATCATAATTTAAGCAAAAATTTAATAATTAATTTCTTGATGACAAGGTAAAAGTCAAATTTTATTTCCTTCAGAAAATGTCAAAATTTAAAACTTTATCTTATCCAAAGTTGAACATATCAATAGTTCTAAACATAAATTAACAGTATATTACATCAAAATCATCAACTTACTTTTATTACAAAACAAAATTAAAAATTTAAATATATTAAAATATATAGTATTTAATATTTATTAAATAGATTTCGATTTTTTGTATAAAAACTTTAAAATCCTCCCATTTCCACTCATCTTTCTTCCTCACCCAAACAACAAATCCCCCGCTCCTCCTGCAAACAAAATGCCACCGTTTCGGTCCCTCCAATTTTAACAACTGCCTTTTCTCTCTCTTCCACTACGCCTCCAAATCTTAACGTGCGCACCCCCGGCGCACGATATGGAAGCTACCTCGTTTGTCTCCAAAGCGAGAACCGCTTTCCACTCCGCAGCTGCCAAAGCCGAGCGAGTTTTCACTGATTTGAAATCCGATCTAGGTAAAAAAAAAAAAAAAAGAAAAAGGAAAAAAAATCGTCCTCTATATTTTTGGCTGTTAATATCCATCGCAATTTTATTTTTTGATTTGCTATTTTTAGATTCGTTTAAACAATCTGCGGTTTTTAAGAGATTGTTGTTAAATATTTATAACGGAAACTTGTTTGTTTATTTTTAAAAATTTTTTCCTTATCCATTTGGTGAAGATTCTGATAAATCATTGCCGAAGGAATTCAAAAACGAATCTCCGACGAACGAACGCGAGTCTAAGGTAAATTTTCATTGAATTTTGAATTTTAATTGAGTTTTAATTTTCTTTTAAGCAGAAATGTAGGATTAAGCTGTTTTTCTTCAATTCTTTTTTTTTTTTAAAGGGAGATTGGAATTGAGGTACAATGTGGCTCTCGTTTGGCTGCTGAGAAAATGAAGTAAAGTGTAAAATTATTTATTGAAGTTTTGTTGTGGTTGACTTATTTAAGTATTGAATTCAAAGAGTTTAGCTTAGTTTGCTTAGAATGGAATCAAAGGCTTTGCAATTTGTATGTTCTTTAGTTTTCCTGCGCTTTTTCAGCAACCAAACAAGCCAGAAAAGGCTTTAAAATTCTGCCGAGTACTTATTATGGTGAAGTTTTATTTGCAGTTTTTATTTTCCTTGAAAAGTCAAGTAAAATAATGAAAATATTATTTCTCAATACATATTTATTTATTTTAGTTTTAAAATTGGTGTGGTATGAAGCAGAGTTTTCATGAGGTAAAGCATTCTAGGTGGAGAACTGCAAATTTGGGGACAAAGCAAGAATGGCAGGAAAGGTTTAAGAATATACGAATAGGAAGAAAAGGAGTCGAAGATTCTGAGAAATTTGAAAATTCAACAATGGCTGTTCCATTCTATGATGAAAACATATACTTGCTCAACATGAAGAACGATGCAGAAGCTAAGGTACATTTGCAGTTCTCTTTATTTTGCTCGCCTATGGGTGAGATATGCTGTAATGGAAATTAAGATGTTTATTTTTCTTTCACTAAGAAATTCAAAGCAATGGATTTTAGCTAATGAGATTCTGATCTTACAGTTTTTAGAAGCAATTCCCTCTGTAGATGTTTTAAATACCATCAACGCGAATAACATTCCTCCAACATCTGTCATCAAGCAATTGGCTATAGCTGTTGAGTAAGTTTGTGCCATTAACATGCTTTCAATTCTTGACTTCAGTGTTTTTCTTTCTCTGCTATTGTTGATATTTAAAATCATTTGATGCCTCATGAAACATGCTGATTCGTGAATTAACTACCTTTATTGGGATTTACTTTCTGGTCCATTGACGCTTCTTAGCTCATGCTAACTGGTCAAATGTGTGATCTATTGATTTATCATATTTCAGCTTGTATATGGTGTTCTTATCTTTCTGTTATTTCCTTCTGGTTCCAGGGCTGGAAAGAATTTTAAGTCATTGAAAGATCTGTTGCCATCTTCTGGAAATTCTTCACCCATTAGGGAAAGGACAGGCTTGAGCTTCTCTGTAGTGAAGTCGTTGGTTCTTCGTGACAAAGAGGATAAACTTGCATCTGGCTTTGGTGATGATGAGAGAGTCATCGCTTTGATTCATTCACTGTTTGATGCAGGTAGATTCATATTTGTGACTGATAGGACATGTGCTCTTGTTAAGAGATATGTTTCTTCTTTAAACCTTCACATTTTCCCATGATGGTCTTTCACTTTCATTGTAACATCTGCAAGATATTTGCAGATGGAAACTTCCTTCAAAGGAAGATTGTCTCTGATTCAAAGACATGTACAACAATGATATCTTTGCCAAAAGACATTCATGGTGCTCCTCCACATAGCTTCCTTGTTAAGCTTTCTGAAGTCATTGGAAGCTTTAGAACCCTTCGCAAAATGGCACTATTTTGGTCCAGGGTTGTTATCGAAGTAAGTGGGCTATACAGAACTTTTATCTGAACATGTTGGAAGAAAACTTCACAGATTTTACACTTTGGATCTGTTTGTCTCACTAAAAATTGTCAACTATCAGAACTTATGTAATGAAGTTTAAGGTATCATCATTGCATAAGATCATAATAACCTTTTATCTAGCATAACAACATATTGACACTCGGATACATCTTAGTAGGAATATTTCATGCCTACTCTTCAAGTAAATTAAATTCCTTCATTTTAACATTTTGATGCATTTATAGTTTGTTTGCATTAAACATACTTGTTGTTAATCTTCATCTGATGAAAAGCATTGAATCCTTTACACGTGCAGCTGAGAAGATTTTGGTCTGAAGGGAGATATCTGCCAGGCATTCCTGTGGATGAGATTCCAGATCTAAATTCATGTCTTTTATATCAGCAATTACAGGTTATTAACTGTTGTCTATCAAGAAAAAGACGTCGTGCTATTGCCACTGAATCATTTGATTCTGAAATGAGGGAAGCTAGTTCAAATGTTGAAGAATCAGATGTTTCTATAGGCACAATGGCTGCAAGCTCTTCGTTGTATGCCAGAATTAACACTGGAGAACTTGTTCTTCGACTGGGAGCTAATAAACTGACTGAAAATTTAACAATGTTGGAAACTGGTGAACCTATATACTCACCTATTACCCAGGTTTGGTTGACAAATTCTGCAACAGATTACCTACCTTTTCAGCCTATCCCCATGGTTCAGCGTGTTTATGTTTTATGTCTGTAGGAAGGACCTTTGCTTACAGAAGATCTTATCAGAGAAACAGAGGAGTTAGTGCTTCGAACAGGGAGGTCAGTATATTGACCAAACACTCCTTAACCTCGAAACATTTTATTTGAATTTCACACTATAGAACTCTTACTATCCACTTTTGATGGTCATCATCTTAATCTGTTTACAACATAAGATTAGAAGTTATACCTACACGGTTTTTCCGCTGCTATCACAATACTCTGTTGAGTTAGTTACATTATTGTTGTTATTCTTTTACTCATTGCCATATCTTTCATGGGTCAGTGTTGGTGCTGGGTGTTCTCAACTCCTCTCTGACATGCAGGCTTTCAAGGTGATTATTAAGCACGAAGAAATTTCCTCTTACTACTGTTGTAGATACATATGAATGCAATACAATATTCTTTCAAGTTTCAATGCATAATCTATCTAAATTTATTTAAAAATTGTGTTAGGCTGCAAATCCTGGCTGTATTTTAGAAGATTTTGTTAGATGGCACTCTCCTCCTGATTGGACTGAAACTGAGCCAAGTGATGAGGTTAACTCTTTGATTACAAGAGGTCAACTAAGTAGTCGAATGCAAAAAGAAGGTTTTTTCTTTATCCCAGTTTCCTTTATTTTGTAAAGTTTGCTGCATTTTAGTTTCTTCTTGGTCAGATTTTACTTTTGAGGAGAGAACTTTGATTCATTGAATACAGAATGGAGGATGTTTGAATGAACTTGTAATATGCCCTTGTGTAACTTGTGTTAGGAGAATGAAGTATGAATACTGTAGCATGTCTTATGTACAGTAGTCTTCTAGTTGAGTAGAGGGTTTTTACTTCTTGATGCATTTATTTGGCCTTTTTTAACCTGCATGTAGTGTTACTGATTTGTGAATTATGCACATTTGTTAGGTAATTTGTGGCGTGAACTGTGGAAGACGTCCAGACCAGTACCAGCCATTAAACAAACACCTCTGTTTGATGAGGATTTGGCTGTGTAAGTTGGATGCATAAGTTTTGATGTTACGACTCTTGAATTTTCTATCACAAGAGCATTGTTCTTACAAGGATAGCTTGGTTTATGGTTTCTTTAGGGAAGGAATTCTGAATTCCTTAGAGGACATTCCCACTTCTGAGCTTTTTCAACAACTTTTTGTTTCTCTAGTAAGTGTTTTGATCTAATCACATATGATCACTTCTTTATATAATTCTCATATTTCCAATCTGCCGTTGAGTTTATATATCCACGCTGTTGCACATATAGCAACAATCTTCCTCTTACAACCTCTCCAAGGAGTCTTCTATTTTTCTACTTCTTGAACATGATTTGACAGGAATATCAATAATTGGCCATTCTGTTCTTATTCTTAATTTGCACATTATTAGTCAACCAGTCATTCCTTTTAGTGCTAATATCTCATTTCTGTAATGTTCAGCTTGGTTTGGGATTTGTATTAGCCGAGGACAAGCTCTCTGCTAATGATAACTTGTCAAAGCTGTTTTATGAGTGCAAAGATTATATCCTTGCGACTTGCCAGAAAAGTGTCTGGAATGATAAATTGGACGATCTTTGCCAGGTATGTTCTATTGTACCCAGCTGCCTAGATGTTTCTACCAATGGAAATAACAAGTATCTTTAAACATATCAGACTGATGTCAAATGCTTATCATAGATTACATGGCTTTATTAAATGCTAATTAAAACTGTTGAGTGCCTGAGTGCCTTTGTTCCAGGCATATTCAAAGTTTCCTAGTAAGGGGAAGGAAGCTTTGGTTTCTTCACATGCAAGAAAACTGTGTTTGGTTTATTCTCATGCTTGCAAGTGTCAGTTTATAAGGTTTTGCTGCGATACCTTGCGGTTGTCTGAATTTGTACATCTGATAATGTTCAATATGAATTCTATTAATAGGTGTATGAAACAGTGGAAACGATGTTAGTATCTGCTGAAGAAGTCATAAAGACAATAAAGCAAGCAGAAGAGACACCGACAATGGAAAATGGAAGCCCTCCTGCTGGTGACCTAAAACGCCGGTTTAAGAAGCTTGGTCTCAACTTTGGTGGCAAGGACAAACAGCAGAGAAAACCTCCTCCAAAAGACCACAAGAATTCAGATGAGAATCCCTCTCGTCCATTTGCTAGCTTTTTTGATAGCAAGTCATCTTTATTTTCGAAGAAGCCTCCTAAACCTGATAATCTGTCTCAGGTTGACAAACCTGTGTCCCTGGATGAAAGTGATTGGACATTGATTTGATCATACCTTGTTTTTTTTTTGTCCCCTATTTTTCACTTGGGTTAAGCAGCATAGTTTTGCAGGTAATTGTAAATTATTGTGAAATGAGCTGATGCTTGTTATCAGAAGTAATTTGAAGATTGATTCAAAAAAGAATGAATTTGTTGATTTTCATAGTAATTGCCGATCATGTTCCATAAATTGGGATTTCCAGTTGATAAATGTGCATTGTACAATAATACGAAAAAATTACAACAGGAGTTTTTCAGGTCGGATTTGCCAATAATTTGTCATGTCTCCAGGGAAGCTACCTTCCATTGTTGAGCTTGATTTTCAACATCTTCATCCTCATCTTCCAGGGCTATCGTTTTCGGTTGTCTTCTTATCTTCGTCTATCTTGTCGAATTCGAAATACTTGGAGATGAAATAAGGTGCCACAAAATTGGCTAAAAAGTAAACAACCAGAAGTATTGCGCTGCATTTCCAGAAAAAAAAAATAGGCCTTATAATATCTTGATTCCTAGCAAAATTAACATGAAATTGATGAAAGGAATTGAAAGTAAGAGCAACCTGACCTTGTTTGAACAAAGACTGTAATATCACCAGATTGTGATGGAGGAATTTTGGCAGCAATGAAAAGTGGATTGGAGATAGCATTTGACCAAAAATGCACATTTTGTCTTTGTAAAACCAGCCTTGGAGCTGCACTGCTGAACAGCCAAAGCTGTTCATTAGCTTTCAGTTTCTGTTTTTGTCCGAGGTCAGAATATAAAGAAGGAAATGAAGAACGAAAATGGAGGCACCTCATGGCCGATATTCTCAGCTCGAATTGGACACTTCTCAGCAGAATGGCTTACATCCTTTCCGGGGGTAACGGATAAGGTTTATAGGGTCACTTGGATAAGTTGCTCAAAATTTCATATGGCCTAAAATTGAGTGAAAACAATCCCTTGCTTGGTTTGGCTCAGCTTACAACTTGGGTTTAATCTTGTCAAAGTCAAAATCTTGCCCCAATTGAGGCCCTGGTTCAAAGGCATATACAAGGCCCAACTTTTTGCACACAATATCTTGCCAGGCCTTCATGACACCCGAATAACCATTGTATTAATTTAAAAATTTATGGATATTTATACCAAGTGTAATTGGGTTACTTCATAACATTATTCAACCTTCATATGCCATAGGAAACGCTCTAGATGAATTTAATAATTAATTCAGTTAATTTATATAATTTTTTAAAAAAATGATATATTTAATAGATTTTCTATTTAAATTTAACATTTATAACCCCTTTCTTTATAAAAAAAAGTCATGGATTCTAAATAAACAAACAAACTAATTTATCAAAATTTTGCTTTCCATCGAGTCCCGACTCCCGAGCATGGTTTTAAATAGCGTCTTTATTGTGGGATAGTGACCGTTATTTAGCTATAACAGCATCTTCCGTTATTTTATATTTACTGCAATAAAAGTGAGAATATTTATTACAAAAAAAATGAGAATGATGATTCACACATTTAGCGGCTCTTAACAGCTGCAATTAGTGGCATAATGAAAAATAATGGCTGTAACGAGGCACTAAAGCCGCTATCGATGTCTGTAAGTTTATCAAATCAAAAGACAATTTGATACCAAATCAAAGAAAAATTCATTCAAAATCCAATCAATTCAATCAACGTTGAACAAATTTAAGTCTTAATAAGTATTGAAATATAAATTGAATCCAGATAAGAAACAAATATTCACAAAAAAAATGCCCTGCTCCTTCACTAGGGAGTGCATAGCCAATTCAATTTTCGTTGAATTCTGGTGATGATCATTTAAGCTCATTTTGTTGGTTTGGTGTTGGAAATTGTTGCCAGTCCACACAGTGCCACCAATAACAAAAAGTAGACAAATCACTTAATTCCTTTGTTCATCAAACAATTATCAACATTATTAGGAAAATGGAGTCCAACCCCATGTAAGTGATTTTGGATCAAGTAAAGGCCATGAGCCTTGATCTTTCATTTTACACAGAGACTTAGCAACTTAATAAAAAAGATGTGAGATTGTTTTAAGTGTGTATCGAAAATCAAGTAGAAAAAGAAGAAAAGCCAGAAAAAGCAGAGAGAAAAAAAAGAAGGGAGAGTTGGTTGAACGGAAGTCAATCTGTGATCCGATTGAGTTGGAACCTTGTCAGGAGGTTTATGATTCAGAGTTCTACATTCTAAACGGTGAAGATTGGGTTTGAAGCTCTCTAGGAATAAATCTAGGGTGTATTTGTTGAGTCACTTATTTGGTGAAATTTCTTCAATTGTTTCTCTAGGTGTTGTTTAGCTTTAGTTTTAGCTAGAGAAGAACTTTGTATACCTATTATTTGATAGTGAAAATTTTTCTGGTGATCCGTGATTTTTTCCCTCTACACTAGAGGGTTTTTCACGTAAATCTTGGTGTGTTTTATTTTTTCTGTGTCTTTGATTATTGATTATTGTCTACTGCTTCTGTATTATTGTGATTATTGCTTCAGACGCAACAAGTGGTATCAGAGCGAGGGTTATTTTGAGATATTGATACAGAAGCAACCCAGGATAGAAGTAAATTCTGTTTGAGATCATGGAGGGTGATACAAGTTTCATGATAAAATTGACAGCATCGAATTATTTAATTTGAAAGCCTATGATGAAGGATCATCTATACTGTAAAGATTTGTATGAGTCAGTATTGGGTGATTCGGCTAAATCAGCAGATATGAAAAATAAAAACTGAAAGAAGCTAGGTAGAAAGACGCTGGCTACAATAAAAAAAATAGGTTGATATCAGTATGTTCCATCATGTAACGCAGGAGTTAGATGCTCACATTGTTTGAGAAAAATTGACATTGTATAAGAGAAAAATAGGTATGAATAAAGTTATGCTTGTTAAAAAGCTTACAACTTTATAGTACAGGGATGGACGATCTGTTACAGAAAACTTAAGTGATTTTTAAGATATATTTAATTGGATGACTACTATGGAGCTTAAGATGGGTGATGAAATAAAAACGTTATTTCTTTTGAATTCATTGCCAGACAGTTGAAATACTCTAGTTGTGACTGTTTTTAATTCAGCTCCTGATTATAAGGTGACATTGGAGATGGTAAAGGACAGTATGCTTAATGAAGAAGTAAGACGAAAAGATATAGACCCTAGAAATCAAGCTCTGGTCACAGAGAACAAGGGTAAAAATATCAATAGAGGTCAAGACTCAAAAGGTCGTGATAAGTCTAAACATAGATCCAAGTCTAGAGGTAAAGTGGAGTGTTTCTATTATGGTAAGGTAGGTCATATAAAATGAAACTGTAAAATCTTGAAGCAAGAGCGAAAAGATGAAAAAAGTAAGAGTTCAGATGATGACAATGTTACAGCAGTGAATTCAGATAGTGATTCAGTTACTTTGATTTGTACACATGGTGATTGTAATCATGTTAGTGATCCCGGCATTGAGTGGATAGTTGACACAAGAGTGGCATATCATTGTGTTTCTAAGAGAGAGTTGTTTACAACTTACAAAGCAGGAGACTTTGGTTGTACCAAGATGAGAAATAAAAGTGTGTCACAAATTATTGAGATTGATGATATTATTGTACAAACTAGTACAGGTTGCATGTTGATTTTGAAGTATATTAGATATATTTCAGATATGAGAATAAACTTGCTTGCTATTAATGTCCTTGATAAGGAAGGATATGAAAGCCGACAAAAGAATGGATAGTGAAAGCTTCTCAGAGGATCTATGGTAGTTACAAGGGAAAAATTATGCTACACAATGTATAAGACATGGATGTAATTGAACGGTAACCAGGTAAATACCGTTGAAAATGATGCTTTAACAAACTTGTGGCACAAGAGGCTGGCACACATGAGTAAAAAAAAGTTACAGGTTTTGGCAAGACAGTCTCTCATTCCCTTGACCAAAGGTATGTCTTTCGATTCATGTGATTATTATTTGTTTGGTAAGCATTATAAAGTTTCTTTTCGTAAAAGTTCTCAGAGAAAAGAAAATATATTGAAATTAATTTATTCTGATGTATGTGGTCCCATTGAGGTTAAGTCATTAGGTGGTAGCATATATTTTGTTACTTTTATTGATGATGCTTCACGTAAGACTTGGGTGTATATGTTGAAATACAAAAATCAGGTACTATAATATTTTTAAAAATTTTATGCCATGGTTGAAAAGATAACAGGGTTACTCTTGAAGTGTATTCGAACTGATAATGGTGAGGAATACACATCTAAAAGTTTTGAAAAGTATTGCTTAAAGCATGAGATCAAGCATGAGAGGACAGAACCTGGAACACCGCAGCATAATGGTATAGCTAAAAGAATGAATCGCACCATTGTGGAAAAAGTTAGATGTATATTGAAGATGGCAAAATTACCAAAGTTATTTTAGGGTGAAACAGTCAACACAGCTTGTTATTTACTTAACAGGTCACCATCAGTTCCTTTGGACTTTGACATTTCATAAAGAGTGTGGATAGGGAAAGATACTTCATACTCTTACTTAAAAATTTTTAGGTGTAAAGCATTCATGCATGTACCGAAAGAGTAAAGATCAAAGCTTGACAGTAAAGCTATACAGTGTGTATTTGTAGGATATGATGATGAGAAATTTAGTTACAGGGTATGGGATCCAGTAAAGAGAAAGACAGTCAGAAGCATGGATGTGGTCTTTTATGAAAAAAAACTATAATAGACCTTGAAAAAAATGAGAAGACTACACAGATTATTGTTGAGTGTGATATTTCAACATCGACAGAAATTCCACAGAAAAGAGGACAAATGGTGAAAATGAGCAAGAAACAGAACTTGAGCATATGAATGAGCCAGCCACAATTGGTGATGAGCCAGATGTTATTTGTTTTGAGTAGGAGGAGCAATCATCTCTACCTGAGAGTGTTGAGTAGGGGGAGCTACCTTCGACATCAAGTGATGTAGAGTTTCAGCCTAGGAGATCTACTAGAGAACGCAAGCCATCTATCAGGTATCTAAGTTTAGATTTTATTTTAGTTACCAGTGAATGAGAGCCATAAAGCTTCCAAGATGTGCAAGCTACTCTTGATAGAGAGCACTGGTTAAAAGTAATGAAAGAAGAGATAAAGTCATTATAAAAGAATGGTACTTATGATCTTGTTAAACTTTTAACAGAGAAGAGGCCATTAAAGAATAAATAGGTACAAAGCTCGATTGGTAGTAAAAAGTTTTTCTCAGAAATCAGGCATCAATTTTGATGAGATTTTTGCTCCAGTTGTAAAGATAAGTTCTATTCGAATGGTACTGGGATTGACAGCTAGTTTGAATCTTGAGCTTGAGCAACTTGATGTTAAAACTGTATTTTTGCATGGTGATTTATAGGAGGACATTTATATGAATCAGCTTGAGGGTTTTAAAGTGAAAGGGAAAGAGCACTTAGTTTGTAAATTAAAGAAAAGCTTGTATGGCTTGAAACAAGCTCCGCGACAGTGGTACAAGAAGTTTGATTCTTTTATAGTGAGTCATAGCTATAAAAGAATAGTAGCATATTTTTTTGTGTATGTTAAATAATTCCCTAATGGTAACTTTATTATCCTATTATTATATGTTGATGATATGTTGATTGTAGGACAAGATGCTAGTATGGTTTGCAGGTTGAAAGAATAATTGTCTAAGTCTTTTGATATGAAAGATTTAGGTCAAGTAAAGCAGATTCTTGGTATGGACATTATCCGAGATAGAAAACCTGAAAAGTTATGGTTGTCACAGGAAAAGTATGTTGAACGAGTGCTTGATAGATTCAACATGCAACATGCTAAATCAGTTAGCAGTTCACTTACCAACCACTTTCATCTAAGTAAAAAATCTTGTTCAGTGTCTAAGGAAGAGCAACTAGCTATGTCTAGTATTCTTTATTCTTCTGCAGTCGGTTCTTTAATGTATCTTATGGTTTGTACAAGGCCTGACATTGCTCATGCAGTTGGTGTATTGAGCAAATTTTTTTCTAATCCAGAGAAGGTTCACTGGGAAGCAGTGAAATGAATTTTTATATATTTGAAGGGTACCTCAAAAATGTGCTTGACTTATGAAGTTTCACAATCAATTTTAGAAGGGTTTACTGATGCTGACATGACAGACGATCTTGATGGTAGGAAATCTACTTCAAGGTATTTGTTCACTTTTACAGGAGGAGCTGTATCTTGGTAATCTAAGTTGCAGAAGTGTGTTACTTTGTCAACTACAGAGGCTGAGTATATTGTAGCAACTGAAGCATGTAAAGAAATGCTTTGGATGAAACGTTTTCTTCTTGAATTGGGGTTGAATTAGAAAGAGTATGTGATATTTTATAATAGTCAGAGTGCTTTAGATTTGAGTAAGAATACCATTTATCATGCTAGAACAAAGCACATTGATGTTAGATATCATTAGTTATATTCAGTGATTGAAGAACAGCAGATGCTGTTGAAGAAAGTTCATACTGATAAAAATGTAACAGATATGTTGACTAAGATACTTCCCAGGAAAAAGCTTGAGCTTTGTAGTAACTTGGTCGGAATAAGTTTTCTGGCCAAGGTAAGTTCCAAATGAAACTGCTATAGTGATGAATCTCCTCCTAATGGGATTGAAGGAGGAGATTGTTAGAAAAATGGGGTCCAGCCCCATGTAAGTGATTTTGGATCAAGTAAAGGCCATGAGCCTTGATCTTTCATTTTACACAGAGCCTAACTACTTAATAAAAAAGAGGCGGGGTTGTTTTAAGTGTGTGTCGAAAATCAAGTAGAAAAAGAAAAAAAGTCAAAAAAGCAGAGAGAAAAAGAAGAATAGAGAGTTGGTTGAATGGAAGTCAATCCGTGGTCCGATTGAATTGGAACCATGTCAGAAGATTTATGATTCAGAGTTCTACATTCTGAACGGTGAAGATTGGGTTTAAAGCTCTCTAGAAACAAATCCAAGGTGTATTTGTTGAGTCACTTATTTGGTGAGATTTCTCAATTATTTCTCTAGTTGTTGTTTAGCTTTAGTTTTAGCTAGAGAAAAACTTTGTATACCTATTATTTGATAGTGAAGATTTTTCTGGTGGTCCGTGATTTTTTTCCTCTACACTGGAAGATTTTTCACGTAAATCTTGGTGTGCTTTATTTTTCTTGCATCTTTGATTATTGATTGTTATTTACTGTTTTTGTATTGTTGTGATTATTGCTTCAGGCGCAACAAACATAATACATTTTATCTTTACAAATCAACGTGACTAATTATAAGATATTACAATGATAAGAAGGTTTTGTCCTTGAAATTAATACCAGAACTAGCTAAAATCTTTACTCTAATTAACATAACCTCTCTTGCAAGACTCCAACAGTGAACACAACTTTCATTGAAATGACAATGCAACAAAATGAGTGATAAATCAAGAAAACCATGCTTCATTTGGTAAAGAATAAAGAATAAAGATATTATGTTCATTTAGTAAATAATAAAGAATAAAGAGATTATGCCGAGAGTCGTGAGTCTATTGGTAAATTATTAAATTTTTAATTTTAGTGATCAAATCAATTCAATCTCCGACACTATCCTCAAACACCAAAAATATATATATGTATATATTCATGAAAATAAAAATTTACACATGCACGCTATGATTTGAATGAAAAAAAAAAAGCATTCTGATGAAGAATAGCAGTTTTGTAAAATTTGTTTTTTGTGTAAAAGTGCATACTCAAGTTGATTTCTTGGTACTATATACATTTCAAATTACTTAATTTTTTATCTAACGCGTTGGAAGCTTTTACTACTCATATTCTCTCTTTTTCTTTTTTTTAATAATTAATAAATATATATTTGATATATTATCAGTAAATTAAATAATGATAATTCATTAATGAAGTGAATTAAAGAATAACGTTTTATTAATGAATAAATTTTTTTAAAATAATTTAATTTATATATTAATTTTAAAAATAATATTTATTTATTAATAAAAAATCATTCACTGATAGCGTACAGAATCTATAATTATAAATTCATAATTAATTTGGATAGGTATCACTCCACAACTACATGCAAACCTGTGGCATTAATGGAACGTTCAAAAAGTCAAGGAAAGGCATGGATACGGAGAGAAGACTTTTGAAAACCCTAAAGACAGAGTTGCAACAACTCAAAATCCATGCAAATTGCAAAAACAAGCGTGAAAAGTCCATGGTGTTTGGATTTTAAATCATAAAAAGAGCGGCTTTCATTTAGAAAAAGCAAGGTGAAGAACTGAAGATCCACTCATATTAATCAGGGGTGGGTCATGGTTTCTGAAGTGACAGTTGGGTGCATTAACTCTTCCAACGCGGCTTTTGCATGAGGAAGATGAGCAAAATTTAAGACCTTAACCGTACTCTCTTCCAAGCTTCCATGGCTTCATATTTTCCCTATATAAACCCTCCTTCGAGCCCCCAACATCTCATCAAGGTCATCTTTAGGTTTAAGTATTAGCATAGATGACTTGTTCTAAGCTCCTTCTTGTTTTGTTTCTTGGTGCAGTTGTTTGCACCACTAGTAGTGCTAGGAAGCTCACGGAAGGGTTTGAGGATGAGAAGAACCTCCTTCATCGACCGAGATTTGGTGGTGGCTTAGGAGGAGGAGGTGGTGGTGGGTTTGGTGGTGGAGGTGGAGGAGGGTTAGGTGGTGGAGCTGGATTTGGTGGGGGTGCTGGTGGTGGGGTTGGTGGAGGTGGTGGACTTGGCGGAGGTGGGGGTGGAGGGTTCGGAGGTGGGGGAGGTGGTGGACTAGGTGGTGGTGCTGGATTTGGAGGAGGAGCTGGTGGTGGGTTTGGAGGTGGACTAGGTGGTGGTGGTGGAGCAGGAGGTGGAGGTGGGTTTGGTGGTGGTGGTGGAGCCGGAGGTGGAGTCGGTGGTGGATTTGGTGGTGGAGCTGGGGCTGGTGGTGGTCTTGGAGGATTCCCATGAAGACATGCAGAAGATAATGTCGCATGAATCCCAAACATAGTCACTCTCTTATAGTATGAAGCTTAATTACTTAAATGAGTCAAGTATGTCTGATTGAAGAGCATTAAAAATGTAATATTGTATGTGGCAGCTGCGTGATCAGGACTAATGATGATGTTTTTAATTTGTCTGTTCCAAATTATGTTAATGTAGAAAATAAACTCCATCCATATTATCTTCTCTCTCTATAAAGCCTATCATTAAATTATAATTTAAAATATGATTTAAAATAATAATAATAATAATATATAATTTAATAAAATAAATAAATTATATTATATATTTTTATATTAAATTATAATACAGTATTTTTATATAAAATAAAATATAAATATATAAATTTTAATATTTTATATGATATAAATATACACCGACATCAACTTTTTTTTTTAATTATTATTTATTATATAATTATAAGACATGAATATATATACATATATATATATATATATATATATATATCAGTAAATTGGACATTTTCATTTTCAAGATAAAGCAAATTTTACCTTCTGTCAAAGCATCGGCATGGGATAATGCCTTATCCATGAGCTAATACAAAACTGACAAGCATCAACAAACATAAAGTTTATAGATGTTTCTAATGATTCCTACCACCGTCATATAAAAATAAATAAATAGAGTTAAATAACTCTAAATTTAATTTAATTTAATTTATTTATATAATAATTTTTAATTATTAAATTGAATTAAAATATTTTTTAACAATGTAATATCAAGTTAAATTCAAATAAATTAATACATATTATAGATTATGAAAGTCCAATATAAAAACTTTTAAAAGCAATAATCGCGTAATTTATTAATAACATTTTAGATGGTGTATAGCTTTATTTTGTTTCTTCCACAAAATATATTTTTTAGAAAAGAAAATAAAATAAAAAACAACAACCGTTTTCCAAAAAATGAAAATAAAAAATACCAAGCTTTCCATTCTTATATGATCCAACTCAATAACAATGAAGCCATCCCAAAATTGTCTCTTGTTGTTTGTTCTTCAGCCCAAATTTTCAAAAACTAAAGCATTTATCTAGGCTCATTTACTCTATCTTGGTCTACTTTAGATTATTGAACCCAAACAAAGCCCAAATTTTTTATTTTTGAACCTCAACTAAGCCGTTAGGTACTTCACTCAAACAAAATCCAAATTTTAGATTTTTTAACCGATGTCCTAACCCAAACAAAGCCCAAATTCTAGATTTCTAACCCAAACAGAGCCTAAAGCCTTATTTCTCCAATCACAGCCGTTATGATTTTCTATTAGATATTTGTTTCCTTTACGTCTCGTTTATTCTTATTTTATTGACCTTAACTCTGATTTTACATTGAAATCTGGTAAATATATTGAATTTTGGAAAAATATTTAAGTTATTCGATTTTGCAGTTAAATATTTTATATATATATTTTCTTCTGATTTTGAACAAAAAGGAGAGATTAGATAGTAGTGATGTTACGCGCTTGAAGGTTTCATTTGTTTAACGAAAATGACTTTCAATAAGTGATTTATATATTTTTTAAGTGTTTGTCTGACAGAAAATAGATTAGACAATGAAAAATAATTTATTAATCAATAAAAAATTAGATCATTGTCTTACAGATTTGAAAATGTGAAGAAATTTTTTGAAAAAAAATATTTATGAGTAAAATTATTTATCAATATTTTTTAGTATAATTTTACTTATAAATAATATTATATTATAATATATTAATAAATAGTATATTATTAACAAATAATATACTATTAATATGATATATTAATAAATAATATAATACTAAATATTATTAATTTAATTCATAAATATTATAATAACATATTAATAATATATTATTAATAAATAATATATTAATAATTAATATAAAGCATAATAAATAGTTTTATTTTAAGTATTTTTTATATTAACATAATATTTTAATATTAGATATTATTAAAATATAATTATTTTTGAATATTACTAATTTTAATAATAAATAATTTCAATATATTTTAATAATAAGTAATTTTTAATATTTTAAAAGTTATATTAATATTATTTAAAAAATAAATTTTCTAGAAAACAACCAAATAACGAAAAAAAATTTTCACTAACTCATTCAAATAACAGTAAAGCTCTTTCAATTTAAAAAATATAAATAATTTTTTGAAAATCATTTTTCAAAAGTCATTTTAAGCGATACAAACGGAGCCTAAGTTTAAAGAGAAAAGTTACGAGTGGATGCTTATCACCTTTGGTAGAATTTTTTTTTTTAAATTATAATTTATTTAGCTAAATCAAAATTTTTTTGTCCAAAAATTTTGGAATTTAATCTTTGATTAATTTAAAATTTTGTTATTTTTTGGTTTTTCACTTCTAGAAACAAAAGTGACAAAGATGTTTTTCTGAACTACAAGCATGATATTCTCAAAACTTAGGTTTATGTATTCTGGTCATGATGGAAGCTCTTTAAATTTCATCACGTAGATTAACTGGATACTTATATATTTGTTTACGCAATCTTAGATCACATTTTAAATTAGATAAATTAATTGTCATAGCTTCAATTATAGGAATTTTAAAAGTACAAGTTTCACAATTTGAAGTAGATGATGATGATGTTGGTGCTTCATTTTGTGAAGTAAAATTAAAAAGTGTAGTATTGGCTTCTACAGTAAAAGATGTTGTCTTTGATTCTATATTTTGATTATTTTTCTTAAAGAAAAAAAATCTATTGATCTTGACTTCATAACTACAATAATATTCCTAAAAATTTAAATAAAATTACTAACTACTATATAACACAACAAAAAAAAGTTATTTTTACCAGCACTTATAAGTGCCATTAAAAAACTTAAAAAAGTGTCCTATTATTATTGTTGATAGATTTTTGACCGTTGGCTAGGTGAGTGTTGGTGAAAACTTTTTGGTGGGCTAGCCACCGATGACAGAGTTATACATGTATTTGATGACAAGATTTTTCTTGGCTCTTTAAACTGTTACAAGTAAAAAACTTTTAAAGGCATTTTAAAGTGTCGGTAAAAGTCACATTTTTATTCAAAATTTTTTATATTTATAAGTGAGCTATATTGACACTTAAAATTACCCCTAAAAGTGTTACTTTATTTTTTAAAATATTTTTCATATTCTAAAAAAAATCAAATAATTTATGAATGCAAGATATTTGATAATTTATGAATGCAACCTAGCCACTGATGTATACTTAATTAAAGAAATATACAGTCTTTAACACTTGGAACCAAAACTAGGTGATGAAAGAATATGGTGAAATGTAGCACTTAAAATGTCTTAAAATGCTGCAATACTTTGAACTAGATCCTCACTCATCCATTGTAACAACTAAATTTACTTAGAGAAAATCACACCGAGGCAAAAATGATGTTTGTCTTAACAGTAAGTGACCAAATTTTATTTAAAAGCAATCTTCAATTTATTATTTATATAAAATGAAAAAAAATAGCACAAGAGCAAGAGAAGAAGCTATTATGGGTATTACTATTAGGGATACAGAGTACAAAATGCACTCAAACAAAGTAAAGGTGAAATATAACCAACACATTCTTAGTTATGAGATTAGTTATTGAAAAAAATTAAAAGATCCTTAAGAATTAAAAATTTGATGTTTGACTATATTCAACTTCAATGCTTCTTTAAATTAATTTCTTTTTAGCCAATTTATCATCAATTTCTATTAGAAAATTAAAGATTGAAAAGAAAAAAATAAAGTTAAAAAGTTATGATGATTTTGTGGTGTTAAGAATACCTTTCCTAAAACTTAATATCTTTCATTTTTGTACTTAGGAACAAAAATTGTGAAGCATAGAAACTTTCAGCAAATACAAAAAACCAGTTAACAAAAGTCCTCAAACACAACTACAAAATGGTTCATAACTTTAGAGTATTCTAACTTCAAATAACCTAAATATTTGCATATCATCCTACTATTTTTTCTTTTTTTCCTCAACAATTGTAGAAACAATACTTAGAAATGAGGTTGTCAATGTTATGATTTATAAGTAATGTCATTTGTCAATGTTTACAAATTATTAAGAACATCAGATAACCATCAAAGACAAATTGTAATTTAATACCAATTCTATTATAAATACTGAAACTATCAAAACACTAAAAAGTTATCAACATACCAATTATCAACAATAATACAGCAGTATCATCCTTAAAATATAATAGTGAACATCATTATAAAGCTATCAAATTACCAAAAAGTTATCAAAATGCTAATGCAATAGCATTATTGTAGACACCCAATCTATCTGGGGTCTACCTTTTTGATTAATTAAAAAAATAAAATAATAAAAATGAAAAAATGAAAAAAAAAAAGGTGGATGAATTGGTGTAAAACTGGGTTAAAAAGTTTGAGGCGGATTGGAAGAGATTGAATAAGACTAAAGTCCCAAGGAATTGGGATTTCTATTCGATTTTGGAATTTTGTGGTTTTAAAGCCTTATAAATAGACCCACAGATTAAGTTGAAAGGATACACGAAACAGAAAAAAATAGAAGAAAAAAAAAGGGTTATGGAGACTAGAAACAGTTTTAGATTTTTTTAAAGAATTTTTTGAATTTTTGGTAATTATTTTATGGGAATTTTTTGAAAAATTCCAGAATCCAATTAATTTTTTGATGAATTTTTCGGCTAGATTTTTCAATTTTTGATGTACTTTTCCAGTTTTTGATTAAATATTCAATCAAAAATTGAGTTTTCTTAAAGAGAGGGGAGAGAAAAAAGGGGAAAAAAAAGAGGAAGAGAATTCTGATAAAAAGAATCGATTTTAGCCTTATATACTAGCGTAAAACGACATCGTTTTGGGCATTAATAAGTCTCTAGGATCTGCGCGTTTTTGCTTAGGCCAACCTGACCCGATCATGACCCACGTGTGACCCGTGTGCCAATCGTCCCCTTGAGTCGAGCCAGGCCGAGCCACGCATTCTCGAACCGTATTTTCGAGTCATTTTTCTCTTTTAAGTCGAGTCGAATCTCAGCCGCAAGTCGAGCCGTTTTCATTTTTTTTGGTATTTTTAATTTTATTTTTATGTGTTCGTTTATTTTATGAGTATTTTTTCATGATCTAATTTAATAAAAAATAAAAAAAGTAATAAAATTTTGAGAATAAATATTAATTATCCAATGATAGAATTTATAGAAATTTCAAATGGTAAATTTTTATAAAATTCCTAGGTGAGGAATTTTGTCTAAATTTATCTCAAATGGTGAAATAATTTAAATAAAATTTCAATAACAATAATTAATATTTATTTTAAAACAAAAATATATAAAATAAAAAACCATAAAAATATAAAAAATTTTGGAATTAAATACAAATTACCCAAGGATAAGATTCTTATAAATTTCAAATGGTAAATTTCTAAGAAATCTTTAGGTGAAAAATTTTCTCTAAATTTGACCCAAATTGTGGAATAATTTAGATGAAATTTTAATACAAATAATTGTATTTTTTTCCAAATAAAAAAATTTTGGTTGAAAATATGTGATAATTATCCAATGATGAGATTCTTAGGAATTTCAAATGGTAAATTCTTAAGAAATCTCTAGGTGAGAAATTTTCTCTAAATTTGGCCCAAATGGTAGGATAATTTAGGTGAAATTTCAATAAAAGTAATTGTCATATTATTTTTTTTTTCAAGGAAAAAAAGAATTTTTAAATAGGCTCAAATGATGAAAATTTTAAAAATTCAAAACAAAGAAAATATTTTTAATTTGGCCCAAATTGTGAAATAATTAGATTTATTTTCAACAAAAAAAAATAATCATTAAACCTTTTTTCGAAGACAGAGCCTCTTCAAGAAATCAAATGAGATTATTAAATATTCTTAAGGTGATAAAATATTTTTTAAGAGTTCTACCTGATTGATGGAGAATCTTAAGAATTATTTTCAATATTTAACATAAAAGTTTGAAACCATTAGACTCAAGATCATATGATAAATTTAAAATAATATGGTACTATCATTCGGATGGGCATGTGGGGTTGCTACAACCTTCCTCACATGTAATCGACTCCCAAACCCTGTTTTGGTTAGTAAATCCGAACTTATTCTTTTAATGACCAATCACACCTAGTAAAAAAAATATTGGTGGTGATTCATTCATTTGTTAAGTCTAGCTATAGATTTATGGATCTATATGTTATGATAGTTTGGTGACTCCACTGGGGATGTTATAGAGAGTCAAGCCATAATTTTTGAATTTATCCAATCCTTTGGTCTAATGGTTTTACATTGTAATTATTTGTTTACTAACATTCTTCCTTTTTCGTCTTGTATTTTATTTTTGGGGCATGAACCTATATGTTCCTTCACACACATTATCACATGCATTTGCATTATATAAGCTCTATTCCCGGACTCTGTCCCTTTTAGGAGGGAGTAAAGTACCTACTCTCTCGTGAGATGATAATCTCTATAATGGCTAGCGAAATACTCTCACTCAAATTGAATTCTTTCTATTGGTAGCCTGTGATGGGTGAATATTGGAATGCCTTACTAGTCTGTGATGGACGATGATGTAATGAGCAATTTGAGAATCTTTTAGTGGTCAAAATCTCTTAATCCTGTATATAGTTCACCTTTAAGAGGTTGACCTTAGGATAAAGCCATTCCTACCCATCAATAGATATAACCCAAAATTAGGACATAAGAAAGAACAATTTGTTATCTAACCATTTTGTTTGATTTTATGCATCACAACATTATCTTATCATTTTATGCATCATTTTCATCCTTATATTTTAAACATTAACATATCATTCTATGCATCATTTTCATGATCATGTTTAAACAATTATCATTTGCACCATTCTCATATAGAAAATATTTACCACATATCAGTTATTGATAAATTAGATCTTCCACTTACATCCATAGAAAGCCAAATGCAATCAAAGTCTACATCAGTCCACTGTGAGTTTGTTCATCAATTGAAAATCAAGTCAGAGAAAGGTAAAAAAAAAAACAAAAAGATTACTTACCTAAGGATTTTATCTCATCATTACTCGAGAGAGTTCATCTCGAGCTACAACAAAATGATCTAGTCAACTTAAATGGTGTTTGGGGATGCATGAGTAGAATAAAGCAAGAGGCATTTGAGAATAAATATGGAGACATAGCTTTACTACTTCAAGTGGATATGGACAATAATTTGATTAGAGTCATCATTCAGTTCTGGGATCCTTTTTATAGATGTTTGATCTTTAATGAAGCAGATATGATACCTATAATTAAAAAATATATAGTCTTACTTCACTTTAATTTGCCAAACCTAGACAAGATTTACTAGTTTAATAAGGTAGGGTATCATAAAAAGCTAGTGCAAATGCTTGGACTTAGCTTGCCTCAAGCTGATGCATGTGTCAAGACAAAAGGTGAAAGTAAGGTTATCCCGTAAAGTTTTTTGTGAGATTTCATCCAGGGGCATATAAATGATGATCATGGGTTAGTGGCTATGGCTACAGCTTTATATGGACTGGTGATCTTCCCAAAAGTCATCGGATATGTCGATGTCACAGTGATAGACTTCGTTGATCAGTTAGCATACCAGGTCAATGCAACACCAACCATTTTGGCAGAAACCATTCGTTCTCTAAACTTTTACCACATAAATGGTAAAAGTCGATTCAATGGATGCCTTCAGTTGCTTTATGTATGGATGAAGAGTCACATTGAATGTAAAAAAAATCAGTTTCATAAACTATACCTTTATTTCAGCATCCCCGTCAAAGAGTTCTGTTGTAGCACATGACCTCAAGCAAAGTAAAAAAAAAATGGGTTTCCTCCTTTCAAGCCCTTGATAGTCAAGGGATAGTTTGGAAAGCACTTTGGATGCATCATGATACAGTGTTATACAGTTATGGAGATCAACCGTGGGTGTTCCTATTAGGCTTATGGGGTGCTGTTACTTATGCCCCAACTTTGGTGAGAAGATAATCTAGATGTGAACAATTCATTCCAGAAACTTATGGATTTAACCAGTGAAAATTCTCTTTTACTGATAAAAGTGCATATGAAATGGTCGAAATGATAAAAAAGGCATGAAAGCAAACCACCAAGGTTAACCAAGGGAGGCTTACTTACGATGTCACCCCATAATATAGTGTGTGGCGTGCAAGGAGGTGAAAGAACATTGTGTTTCCTAGTGAATAATTAGGGTATCCCTCAAAATCTATTCTTCAAGATCCTTTGCTTAAAGTGGAAACTACTAAAAAAAAGCTCCAAACAGAGAAAAATGAGTTGCAATAAGAAAATAAGTGATTAAAGTTAAAAATAAAAAAGAATTTGAAGCTTTAAGAACTGAAGATCCAAAGCCTGACAGAATAAAAAGATCAATAGAGAGCCTTATTTAATGATCTAGACATGACACATTCATCAGTTACACCCGAGCTTGTTTGACTCTTAAAGAAAAATAAATTACTAAAAGCAAGGGTAGAAAAAGAATAAAAGGCCACCTTTAAGGCATATAGACATAACCAGATGCTACAACAGATAGTGGGTCGACGCACAATGCAAGTAGAGGCCTTGTTTGATGAATACATGAGACAAGCTCAACAGAATGAGCTATGGAAAGACATGTGCACAGAAAAACAAAGACACTTAAGGCATTTGTTCGATCATATATGCATTGCTACAGATAAAGCATTAAAAATGGTAAAAAAAATAAAAGGTTTGAAGGCTATGGTGCAACCAATGGGAACTCATAGATGATAACTGCTTGATTTCTTAAACAGGGCATAAAATCATTACCAACAAGCTAAGAAATTTATAGTGAGGTGTTAGAAGTAAATGATGATATTTAGGACTTTAGAATATTGCTTTGACTTTATTAAGATGTAATTTTAAAATTTTATTAAATAAAGTTTCAAATAGAGATTTCTTTTATCAATAATGATGATGTGGTGAATATTAGTATATTTCATGCCTACATTTGCATATTATACATAGAACACATAATTTCTAATAATCATATAATTATGCTACTCAAGGTTCAATGATAGTTCTATCCAGTAAAAACTCTATTCATCGATATAATACAAGAGCTAAAGCTAGACAAATGGAGCAAAAAAACTCTCATCAACTTGAAAAGATAGAAAAAACCTAGAAAAAGCTTGAAAATGAGTTGAGTAAGATTTAGATGCTCTCAACAAGTTAAACAAAGGAAAGGGGATAGAAGAGAATACAAGCCAATAAGGCCATTCATCATAAGAAGTAATTGACCCCTTATATCCATTTGGTTTTGGTCCACCTCAAGCCTAGTCTGCACAAAAGGTCACACCACAACAATTCACATATCCTACATATCTTAGAATGTTATTGGCTTTTAATCCAGGGCATTACTATGGCTGTGTGAATCCTGTCTTTACTGAAAAGATAGTAAAATCGATTCAAGTTTCTGATCTGGATGTACTGAAAGAAAAAAAGAAAGAAAAGGTAAAAGTGGAACCTCAAAAAAACTCAAAGATTAGTATACTAGAACAAAGGTTACGGGCTGTGAAAGAAATTGATTTTTATGGTTCTGTCGATGCTGTTACACTTTGCTTAGTCCTAGATGTGGTTATTCATCCAAAGTTTAAAGTATCAAAATTTAATAAGTATGATGGTACAAAGTGCTCAAAGACCTATATTATCATGTACTATCGGAAGATGACAGCCCATGCTCATAATGAAAAGCTATTAATGCATGTGTTCCAAAATAGCCTTACTGGCTCTGCTGCTAGGTGGTATGTCCAGTTAGATAGAATTCGTATCCATTTCTAGAGTGATATGGCTCAAGATTTTATCAGTGAATATCGATATATTATAGATTTGGCTCCTGATCGTTTGTCTTTGCAGAATATGAAGAAAGAGGCAAATGAGTCTTTTAAAGAATACGTCCAGAGGTAGAGGGATATAACCTATCAAGTGCAACCTCCTTCAACTGAAAAAAAACTATAGTATTGTTTGTCAGCACTTTAAAATTTCATTATTATGAAAAGATGATAGGGAATGCAATAAAAAATTTCGTTGACACAGTGATCTCTAGCGAAATTATTGAGAGTGCCATCAAGAATGGTAAGTTAGAAGGAGGGGAGGCATCCATTAAAAGAGTCCCAAGAAAGAAAGAGATTGAAGCTCAAGCTGTGAGCTTTGATAGACAACAGTTCAGAGGTCATTGGCCCTACACACCACAGGGTTATTCCCTAAATTATTTCACTATGAATAATATTTTTTTGTATCTATACTAGCCAAATCCACAGCCATCCTACCTTCAGACTTATCAACCTTTTTTCAAGCCTCTAGATGCCACATACAATTCCAATGTTCAACCTCCTTCGAGACCTCAAACTCATCTTGCTAACCTAGCAAGTGATTTACGAGAGTAACGAACTACTCGTGAAAAACTTATATTCGATCCAATCCCTATATCTTATACGGAGTTATACTGTAAGCTTTATAATAATCATCTAATTGCTCATAATTGAGTAGAGCCACCCAAGCCATTATACCCCAAATGGTGTGATCTTACAGCCTATTGTGATTATCACTATAGGATTGATGGTCATTCCACAGTGAATTATACTACCCTGAAACATAAAGTGTAACTATTGATCAATGATGAAATGATCAATTTTTGATATATGAGGGGTAACTATACCAAATATTAGTGGCAATCCTTTACCAAATCATAATGTGAATGCTCTAAGCGAGGAATGGGATCGTCAACTGAAAAAAAAAATGGTAAAAATTAAAACCCCTCTCAGCCATCTGTTTGATACTTTATGAAAAATTGATATGATACAACCGATCAGTCTATATACTTATCATAGAGCTTACGTAGTAGGTGAAAGCTGTAAAAACCATAGTGGGGTATCTGATCACTCTATTAAAATCTGTGAGCAATTTCACCAAGAAGTACAAAAGCTCATAGATTTATACCAAATTGAATTTTATGAGGAAAATAGTAATTCAAAGAATGTTGAAGTATCTATGACCAATCAACCATCCAAACTATTTTCAAGGCCGTTAATAATTTATTATAGGGATAGGCCGAAGTTGACCATAGACAAGTTCACTCTCAGGATAATAACTTTTAAAGTTTCTATTTCATTCCCTTACAAGAACAATAGGGCTGTGCCATAGAAGTACGACTATGATATAATAGTCCAGAGGAAAAAAAAGAATATCTCTAAGTCTGATGCTATTAATATAACTGGTGTAGGCGGCATTACCTGAAGTGAAAGATGCTATACTCTAAAAATGCTAGAGAAGGCTAGAAAAAAAAAGGCCAAGGTAAGTGAAGAATGAAATAACCCAAAAGTGGTACCTGAAAAGGATTACCCAACGTCGATATCAGAAAAAGAGGCTTGTGAATTCCTAAAACTAATAAAACATAAGGAATACTTAGTGGTGGAACAATTAAATAAGATGTCGACATGAATCTCATTGTTATTAGTTTTATTGAATTCGAAACCATACCAGAATACCTTGCTGAAAGTGCTAAATCAAGCATATGTAGTGCATAATATGTTTGTTGAATATGTGAACCACTTAGTTGGAAACCTAGTCATGCCGAACTATATTTCATTTAGTGATGATGAGATTTCTCTAGAAAGAAGAAGAAGCATCAAGGCTCTGCATATCACTGTCAAGTGCAAGAGCCATATTATTGCCAAAGTTCTCATCGATAATGGTTTTGCTATTAACGTCATGCCTATGTCAACTTTAGAAAGGCTACCTATTGATTAATCAAATATGAAGGATAGCCAAATGGTTGTTCGAGCATTCAATGGGACCAGGCAAGAAGTTTTGAGAGACATAAAGATGCCTTTACAAATTGGGCCATACACTTTTAATGTAAGATTCCAAGTAATTGATATCTCTCCATCTTATAATTATTTGCTGGGAAGGCCATGGTTCATATGGCAGGGGTTATTCTTTCTACCCTACATCAAAAGATTAAGTTCAATGTGAAAGGTCAGTTAGTGGTAGTGTTTGGATAAGAAGACATGTTGGTAACTCAGTTTTTAAATGCTTCATATGTAGAAACTATTAAGAAAATAATGGAATATTCTTATCGATGTTTTGAGTTAGTCAACTCCATGGGTAAATGACCTAAAAGCCAATAATATTCGAATATAGTGATGTGTCAGGTCATCAATAAAGGTTGGTATCTTGGAGTAAGATTGGGTAAAATTTTACAAAGGATAAGAGAGCCTCCGACAACGATGGACAATAAGGAAAGACTAGGTCTCGGTTATGAAATAGAAGACTGAGAAATTAAAAAAAAAAAAGCCAATAAGATAGCAACGATCATCCTATACCTTTATGAAACTTTCAAGCTTAGAGGGTTCATATACCCAACTACAGAAAAAGACTTAGAACAAAGCATGAAAAAAGCTTTTGCTGAATTATCTATCCATGTGATCAAAAATGAAAGTGGGTATGAGAAAGAAACATGGGTTCATCCTTGTTCACCAAATTATGAGCTGAACAATTGGAGCATTATCGAAATGCCTGCTATCCTTGATACCAATTCAATGTAATTGAACATCCCAATAGCTTATGCTCAAGGCCTTGTGGTGGTCTTTCTTGTTAGGATCATTTATCTATTATTATTTTAATAAAATTAGGAAGGATGCATTTTCATTCATTTTTTTTATTTCTCTATTCTTCTCATACATTTCGTCAACATATTCAATTTCATTCAATTTTAGGTTCTTAAATGAACAAAAAAATAATCATGATAACGATCAAAGGGTTAATTTTGAAAAATTAATTAACACTGATGCACTTGATAATGAAGATGATTCCAAAACATATGTTATCCCTCCAGACCTAATGAGATTGGTTAAGCAAGAAAGTAAATTAATTGAGCCTCATCAGAAGACAACTGAATTGGTGACTTTAGGAGATTAGGAGAATAAAAAAAAAGTTAAAATCGGCACGTCACTATTGTCGATAGATAAACAATGATTGAAAAATCTATTTTAAAAATTCGTAGATGTATTTGTTTGGTCTTATCAGGATATACCTGGGCTCAGTATAGAAATAGTAGAACACATACTGCCTTTGAAGTCATAATGTAAGCCAGTCCAATAGAAAACAGAGGTGAATAAAGCCTGAAATACTGTTAAAGATTAAAGAAAAGGTGAAAAAGTAGTTTGATATAGGTTTCTTACAAGTGGCTAAGTATCCATAATGGGTAGCCTATGTAGTACTAATTTCTAAGAAGGACAAAAATATATGAATGTGTGTAGATTATTGTGATTTTAACAAGGCTAACCCAAAGGATAACTTTTCTTTGCCTCATATTGACATACTAGTAGACAATACGATCAAGCATTCAATGTTTTCATTTATGGATGAGTTCTCAGGATATAACCAAATAAATATGGCTGAAGATGACATGGTAAAAACCACTTTCATGACCATGTGGGAAACGTTTTGCTATAAAGTTATGCCCTTTAGTCTAAAGAATGCTGGGGTAACATACCAAAGAGCCATGGTGATGCTTTTTCATGACATGATACACAAAAAAATTAAAGTGTATGTAGATAATATGATTGCAAAATCTTGAGAAGGCGATGATCATGTCACTAACCTCAAAAAGCTATTTGAGAGGTTGAAAAAATTTTAACTCAAGTTGAACCCAGCTAAGTGCACCTTCGCGGTAATTTCAAGAAAGTTGTGCGAAAATTCAATGGGATATATGTTGGGGCAGTAAGATGAGTCTAACCGAAAGAAAAAAGTTATTTACTATCTGAGTAAAAAATTCACAGATGAGTTTAAGTATTTTTCTTTGAAAAAAATATGTTGTGCATTAGCTTGGACTGCCAAAAGATTCAGACAATATATGCTCTATCATACCACTTGGCTTATAGCAAAATTAGATCCAATTAAATACATCTTTAATAAACTCTTTCTATCTAAAAGAATTGCTAGATGGCAAGTAATATTCTTAGAGTATGATATTATATATGTGAGCCAAAAAGTAATAAAAGGGAACATCATAGTTGAGTTTCTCACAAATCGTGCTGCTGAGGATTATGAGCTGATGAGATTAAAATTTTTTTATGAAGATTTGATGACTATTTCCTAATTGGAAGAGGAAGGGTATGAAGAAAACCATTGAAAATTGTATTTTGATGGAGCTACTAATGCCTTGTGACATGAAATTAGAGCAATCTTGATTTCTCTAGAAGATCAATACTATCCTATAATAGTAAGGTTAAATTTTAATTGCACGAACAATATCGCTGAATATAAGGCATGTGTCATAGGTTTGCAAGCTGCTATATACAGAAAAGTTAAAGCATTAAAAGTGTTTGGAAACTTAATTTTAGTTATGTATCAGTTGAAAAAAAAATGGGAAAAGAGAGATTCGAAACTCATTCTATACCGCAAGTATATCTTAAAGTTGATCAAGCAGTTTGAAGATATTCAATTTGATCATTTACCTAGGGAAAAAAATTCGATTGCTAATGTCTTGGCTACTTTAGTAGCAATGGTTTGAATTAATGATAACGTCGATATTCAACCCATCAAGTTAGATGTTAAAGACATGCCGTCTTACTGCTCTAATGTAAAAGAAGAGAATGATGGGAAGCTCTGGTATTATGATATCTTATAGTACATTAAGAATCAACAATGCCCTACCCAAGTAACAGAGAATGATAACAGGGTCATCTGAAGACTAGTTATGAGCTTTCTCCTAGATAAAAATATCTTATACAAAAAGAATCCTGATCAAGTATTGTTAAGATACGTGAATAAGGTCGAGGCTAAAAAAATTATTGAAGAGGTGCATGATGGAATATATGAGGCACATGTCAATGGACACATGATGGCAAGACAGATCATGAGAGTAAGGTACTATTGGTTGACAATAGAGAGTGATTGCATTAACTATGCTAAAAAATATTATAAATGTCAGATTTATACTTATAAGATTCATGCTCTACCATCTACTTTACATGTTTTGACATCACCCTGGCCATTCTCTATGTGAGGCATAGATGTCATTGGTCCATTACCCCAAAAGCTTCTAATGGGCATAGATTTATTTTTGTGATGATAGATTACTTCACGACATGGGTAAAGATAGCATCATTTGAAAGCGTGACACGATCTATAGTCTGTAAGTTTATAAATAGAAAAATTATTTACAGATACGAACTTTTAAAAAGAATCATTTCAGATAATGCTAAGAATTTAAATAGCAAGATAATGTAAGAAATATGTGTCCAGTATAAGATCAAGCATCAAAATTCAGTTTCATACAGTCTAAAAATGAATAAGGCAGTTGAGGCAGCTAATAAGAATATAAAAAAAATTACTGAGAAGATGACTGAGACTTATAAAGACTAGCATGAGAAGTTACCATTTGTGTTGTATGCATATCGAACATCGATACGTTTCTCTACTAGGGTAATCCCATTTTCTTTGGTTTATGAGATATAAGTTATACTGCCAATAGAAGTAGAGATCACATCCTTAAGGGTTTTAAAGGAAGTCGAAATGAAAGAAGCTGAATGGATTCGAGGGCGCTATGAACAATTGAATTTTATTGAAGAAAAAAGATTGAAAATGTTATGCCATGGTCAGCTATATCAAAGAAGAATGATAAGGGCTTATGATAAAAAAGTGTGACCTCATTATTTTCGAGAAGGAGAGTTGATCTTGAAAAGAATTCTTTCAAGTCAGCACGATAATAGAAGAAAATAGACTTCGAATTGGAAAGAGCCATATGTCATGAAATGGGCTTTCTCTTACGGAGCATTGATATTGGCTGAGATTGATGGAAATAATCTACCTCATCTTATAAATTTTGATACTGTGAAGAAGTACTATGCTTAAAAAAATGAACAAAAAAATAAAAAATAAAAAAAATGAGAAAAAATAAAAAAGAAAGACTCAAGGCGAAAACCCCAAAAGGATGATTTGAGTCAAAATGGGATTTATCTAAGTTGACAAGCTGAAAAGACAGCTTAGATAAGGAGAATACAACATCGAATTTGAAAGTTCATTGGCAAAAAGTCTAGCATGTTTTGAGGAGCTCTAAGTTGTTGAGTGCATTGGGTGGTTGAATTTTTTGAAAAGGATTTCAAGATATGTTGTCATGATTGTTGGATTGTTTATTTTTGGGCTTTGACCCCATACCCATTTTGTAATTCTTTCTTTTCCAACTAGTCAAGTTTACTAATAAAAGAAATTTTATTTTATTCTTCATGTGTCTCTTTTGTTGATTATTTCCTAGCCATTCTTACTCATTTCTCTTCAATACCTTACATGAAAGATTTTTACATTACATTGGAAAGGTTAAGAATGATAAAGGTATTGAATTTGGAAAGAGATTTCTTGAAAGGAGAAGATGAAAATTTAATGAGAAAAATGATTGAGAATTACATTGATTTAGTCTTAGTACCTAAAAAGTGAAGGGTTTGGGCCCTAAAAAAAAGAGCTTGAGAAATTTGAGTACCATAATTAGTTAGAATTTCAAGACATAAACATTTGCATTACATGTATTACATCTATATTGTTAAGAATATGAGATTGTAAAGATCTAGGTTGTTATTGCATTTGTATCATTAAAAAAGTACTTGCATCATTGATCATGACATTCATTACATGCTAAATTTTGAGTTTGGAAGTCCTCTGAGAAAGAAATTCTGAATCTTTGGATGAAGGCTTTAAAGGTGAAATTATGAATCGTCAAAAGAGAAACTTTGAGTTCTTGAATGGAAATTTTTTAGAAATCTTCAAATGAAAATTTTGGAGTTTTCAAATGAAAATCTTCAAGTTTCAAATAAGAATTTTTGATATGAGCAACTATAAAATTTATTGGATCCAAGTCTTACAATTTGTAAATACGAATCTTGAGACTTTGCAAATTTGGATTCTAGCAAAACTGAAATTTTGAGAATCAAATTTCAGTAAATTTTGGCAAAGCTAAAAGGTTCTTGCAAATCTAAACCTTTGAATTGCAAACCCAAATTATGAATATTTGGGTTTTCATCAGACATGATCTATGACTCCTCTAGATATGATTGTTGATGAGCAATTTATTTTTTTTAAGTTCTGTTGCCTCTATTTAGAGGAGCATTTATCTTTCAAAGTTATGGTTCCCTTTATTTAGAAGAGCATTTTATTTTTCCAAAGATCTGTTGCCTCTATTTAGAGGAGCAATATATTTTTTCAAAGTTTTGTTGCCTATATTTAGAGGAGCATTTTATTTTTCAAAGTTGTGGTTGCCTCTATTTAGATGAGCATTTTATTTTTCAAAGTTGTGGTTGCCTCTATTTAGAGGAGCATTTTATTTTTCAAAAGTTGTGGTTGTCTCAATTTAGAGGAGCATTTTATTTTTTTAAAGTTGTGGTTGCCTCTATTTAGATATGCATTTTATTCTTTCAAAGTCATTGAGCTTCTATTTAGAGGAGTTTTGTTTACTTTTTCAAAAAAAAAAGAAACAAAAAAAAGAAGAAAAAAGAAAAAAAAAGTGTGTTGAGATGATTGGGTTGTCTTACGTTTTTGCATAATTTCTATTTTACAAAAAATATCAAATAAGGGCAGCTGTAAACACCCAATCTGTTTGAGATCTACCTTTTGATTAATTAAAAAAATAAAATAAATAAAAATGAAAAAACAAAAAAAAAAAGGTGGATGAATTGGTGTAAAACTAGGCTAAAGAGTTTGAGGCGGATTGAAAGAGATTGAATAGGACTAAAGTCCCAAGGAAATTGAGATTTCTATTCAGCTTTGGAGTTTATGGTTTTAAAGCCTTATAAATAGACCCACAAATCAAGTTGAAAGGATACACAAAATAAAAGAAAACAAAAGCACAAAAAAAAAAAAAGGTTCTGAGGAGTAGAAATAGTTTTAGATTTTTTTTAAGAATTTTTCAAATTTTTGGCAATTATTTTTTAGGAATTTTCTAGAAAATTGTAGAATCCGATCAATTTTCTGACAAAATTTTCAGCCAAACTTGAATTTTCTAACTAGATTTTTCAGTTTTTGGCATACTTTTCCAGTTTTCTGTTAAATATTCAACCGAAAACTGAATTTTCTTAGAGAGAAGGGAGAGAAAAATGGGGAAAAAAGAGAAAGAGGATGAGAATTCTGATAAAAATAATCGATTTTAGCCTTATATACCAGTGTAAAATAACGTCGTTTTTGGCGTGAATAAGTCCCCAAGATCCGCGCTTTTTTGCTTGGACCAACCTGACCCAATCGCGGCCCACGTCTGACCCGCGTGCCAACCATTCCCTAAAGCCGAGCCAAGCCGAGCCGTGCATTCTCGAGTCATGTTTTTGAGCCATTTTTCTCCCTCAAGCCGAGCCAAATCTTAGTTGCAAGCTGAGTCATTTCCATTTTTTTGTATTTTTAATTTTATTTTTATGTGTTTGTTTATTTTAAGAGTATTTTTGCATGATCTAATTTAATAAAAAAAAAAAAGTAATACAATTTTGGGAATAAATATTAATTATCCAATAATAAAATTTATAAAAATTTCAAATGGTAAATTTTTATAAAATTTCTAGGTGAGGAATTTTGTTTAAATTTGTCCCAAATCGTGAAATAATTTAGATAAAGTTTCAATAACAATAATTAATATTTATTTTCAAAAAAAAAATATAAAACAAAAAACCATAAAAATATAAAAATTTTTGGAATTGAATACAAATTACCTAATGATAAGATTTTTAGGAATTTCAAATGGTAAATTTCTAAGACATCTCTCGGTGATATATTTCTTCTAAATTTGACCCAAATGATGCAATGATTTAGATAAAATTTCAATACAATTGTATTTTTTTTCAAATAAAAAAATTTTGGTTGAAAATATGTGATAATTATCAATGATGAGATTCTTAGAAATTTTAAATGGTAAATTCCTAAAAAATCTCTATGTGAGAAATCTTCTCTAAATTTAGCCCAAATAGTTGAATAATTTAGATAAAATTTTAATAAAAGTAGTTGTCATATTATTTTCTTTCTAAGAAGAAGAAATTATAAATAGGATGGTGAAAAATTTAGAAATTCAAAACAAAGAAAATATTTTTAATTTAGCCAAAATGGTGGAATAATTAGATATATTTTCAACAAAAAATAAATATTAATTAAACATTTTTTCGATAACAGAGCTTCTTCAAGAAATCAAATGGGATTCTTGAATAATCTTGAGTTGAAAAAATATTTTTTTAAAGTTTTACCAGATTGATGGAAAATCTTAAGAATTATTTCGAATATTTAACATAAAAGTTTGAAACCATTAGACCAATATCATAAGATAAATTTAAAATAATATGATACCATCATTCGGATGGGCATGTGGGGGTGCTATAACCTTTCCAACATATAACGACTCTCGAACCTTGTTTTAGTTAGTAGACCTAAATATATTCTTTTATGGACTTTTAGTCAAACTTAAAAGCTCTTTAAAAAAATAGATTTCTTATGTGATCAATCACACCTAATAAAAAAAAGATTAATGACGACTCTATTCATTTGTTAAGTTTAACTATAGATTTATGGATCTATATATTATAACAATTATCCTTAAACCTTCCATTTTTCCTTAGTTATTTGCACGTAGTGATCCTAATGAACTTGACGCATCTGAAACCTACAATATAATACAACTTTTGGATTAACAAATAACTATTATTTACTAATTAATAATACTAGTAGCTGTTGTTACCTATTTACTACCCATTGGAATAATAGCTAAGTTGATGTCCATGCTTAACACATGTGAAAATTTTGTTGCATGGTAGTTGCAAATTTAACTTAGCATTCACGTTTTTAACTGAAGCTGTCGTGTGACCTCAAATTCGCTCATTTTTTAAACTTTTTTTTTCAAACTCTAACACTTTAGTTGCTTTTTCTTCCAAATTGGCAACCTTATTTGTCATAGCGTTAGGATTATGAACTCCAAGATTCCACTCCATGATTGGAACCAAACTATATCATTAATCTAATGTCATATGCATGAATCCCAAACATATAGTCACTCTCTTGTAGTATTAAGCTTAATTACTTAAATGAGTCAAGTATGTATGATTGAAAAGCTTTAAAAATGTAACATTGTATGTGGTAGCTGCGTGATCAGTACTAATGATGATGTTTTTAATTTGCTTGTTCCAAATTATGTTAACGTAGAAAATAAACTCCATCTATATTATCTTCTTTCTTTATAAAGCTTATCATTAAATTATAATCTAAAATAAGATAAGAACACGATTTAAAATTATAATAATAATAAGATATAATTTAATAAAACAAAAAATTATATTTTATATTTTTATGTTAAATCATAATATATAATTTTTATATAAAATATTATATAAATATATAAATTTTAATATTTTATGTTATATAAATATACAAATCATTATTTTTATGTATCATCTTCGCCATCAAGTGACATTAATAATTGTCTCTCTCTCTCGAAGTCTTATCGTACAACATCATTAATCCATTCTTTGCACCAAGCTAGACCCACCGACGTCAAACCTTTTTTCTAATTATTATTTATTATATAGTTATAAGACATGAATATATATATATATATATATATATCAGTAAATTTGACAATTTCATTTTCAAGAAAAAGCAAATTTTAACTTCTGTCAAAGCATCGGTATGGGATATGGGATAATGCCCTATCCATGAGCTAATGCAAAACTGATAAGCATCAATAAACATCAAGTTTATAGATGTTTCTAATGATTCCTACCACCATCATATAAAAATAAATAAATAGAGTTAAATAACTCAAAATTTAATTTAATTTATTTATATAATTCCTTTTAATTATTGAATTAAATTAAAAAAAATTTTTGGCAATGTAATATCAAGTTAAATCAAAATAAATTAATATATATTATAGATTATGAGAGTCCAATATATTTTTAAAAGCCATATTCTTGTAATCTATTAATAACATTTTAGATGGTGTATAGCTTTAGAATAAAGAGGCTTTTTTCATTTTCAATTTTTTTGGCAAATGAAAAATAAGAATCAAAATGTATTTGATAATTGAAAATAAAAATAAATTTAAAAAATAAAAATAAACACAATATGAAGACAAATTTTTTTTTAATTATAAAAACATGAAATGTTAATTACTTTTTGCTTTTATTTTGCAACTTAAAAAGTTGATCCATATTTGAATTTTTTAGAAGTTATTAATTAATATTTATAATTAAATGCCATTATAATAATGATTTTCATAATTGCTTATTTTGTTTTTTTCCACAAAATACATTTTTTAGAAAAGAAAAGAAAATAAAAAACAACAACCGTTTTCCAAAAAATGAAAATAAAAAATTTCAAGCTTTCCATTCCTGTATGATCCAACTCAATTATAATTAAGCCATCCCAAAATTGTCTCTTTTTGTTTGTTCTTCAGCCCAAAATTTCAAAATCTAAAGCATTTATCTGGGTTCATTTACTCTATCTTGGGCCACTTTAGATTATTGAACCCAAACAAAGCCCAAACATTAGATTCTTAACTCGAATAAAGTCCAAAATTTAGATTTTTGAACCAAACAAAGCCCAAAATTCAGATGTCTTAACCCAAACAAAGCCCAAATTTTAGATTTCCAACTAAGCCTAAAGCCTTATTTCTCCAATCACGGCCGTTTTGATTTTCTATTCGATATTTGTTTCCTTCACGTCTCATTTATTCTTATTTTATTGAGCTTAACTCTGATTTTACATTGAAATCTGGTAAATATATTGAATTTTGGAAAAATATTTAAGTTATTCAATTTTGTAGTTAAATATTTTATATATTTTTTCTCTGATTTTGAACAAAAGGAGGGATTAGATAGCAGTGATGTTAGGCTCTTTCAAATTTCGTTTCACGAAAAAAGACTTTTAGTAAATAATTTTTATTATTTTTCAAGTGTTTTTTTAGTAGAAAATTGATTAATCAATGAAAAATAATTTATTGGTCAATAAAAAATGATGCCACTTATTTAAAATTTATCTTACAGATTTGAAAATGAGAAAACATTTTTTGAAAAAAAATTATTTATGAGTAGAACTATTTATAAATACTTTTGAGCATAATTTACTTAAAAATAATATTATATTAATAAATAAATAATATTATATTAATAAATAATATACTAAATATCATTAATTTAATTCATAAATATTATAATAATATATTATTAATAAATAATATATTATTAATATAATATATTAATAAATAATATAAAAAATAACAAATTATTTTATTTTAAGTATTTTTATATTAATAATATTTTAATATTAAATATTATTATTAAAATATAATTATTTTTTAATATTAATAATTTTAATAATAAATAATTTTTAATATTCTAACAATTATATTAATATTATTTAAAAAAAGATTTTCTATAAAACAATCAAATAACGAAAAACATTTTTCACTAACTCATCTAAACAATAGTAAATCTCTTCAATTCAAAAAATGTAAATATTTTTTGGAAATAATTTTTCAAAATGTTATTTTTTGCAAAACATTTTGCAAAACAAACAGAACTTAAGTTTAAGGAGAAAAGCTATGAGCGGAGGCTTATCAGCTTCAATAGAATTTTTTTTTCTAAATTTTAATTTATTTAGCTAAATCAAAATTTTTTTGTCAAAAAAATTCAAAATTTAATCTTTGATTAATTTAAAATTTTGTTATTTTTTGGTCTTTCACTTTTAGAAACAAAAGTAACAAAGATGTTTTTCTGAACTAAACACTGGATATTTTTAAAAATTAGGTTGATATAGTCTAATCTTGATGTAAGCTCTCTAAATTTTATCATGTAGATTAACTGGATACTCATATATTTGTTTATGCAATCTTGGATCACGTTCTAAATTAGATAAATTAATTACCTCAGTTTCAATTATAGGAATTTTAGAAATACAAGTTTCACAATGGTGGTGGTGGTGCTTCATTTTATGAGGTAAAATTAAAAAGTGTAGCATTGGCTTCTAGAGTAAAAGATGTTGTCTCTTATTTTATATTTTGATTATTTTTCTTAAAGAAAAAAATCTATTGATCTTGACTTCGTAACTACAATAATATTCCTAAAATTTTAAATAAAATTACTAACCACTATAAAACATAACAAAAAAGCCATTTTTACCAGCACTTATAAGTGCTGGTAAAAGACTGAAAAAGTGTTGCTATAACTATTATTGACAGTTTTTTGACCACTGACTAGGTGAGTGTTGGTGAAAACTTTTCGGTGATTTAGCCATCGATGTCGGAGTTATACATGTATTTGATGACAAGATGTTTCTTGGCTCTTTTAACTGTTATTACAAAGAAAAAAGTTTTAAAGGCATTTTAAAGTGCTGGTAAAAGTCACATTTTTATTCAATATTTTTTTTTATATTTATAAGTAAGTGTAGACATCAAATTTGTCCGACCTTGATCAAATTTGTTATTAAATAATATATATTAATAAGATAACATTATTATTGTTAAATACAATAATAATTTAAAAAATACAAAAAAAAACAAAACAAAAGCTAAAAAACAAGAAAAAGAAAAGACAAATGAGCCATTGCCCCCTTGTTCACCACCCATGCCCCTACCTCTGCCAGGACCCTGTGCTTACCCAGGCACAGGGCCAACACTAGTAAACAAAGCAATAAAAGGTAGAGGAAGGCTGGAGCTTGGGGTGTCACATACGGCACCCTCCCTCTACCAAACCAGGCACGAGGCATAAAAATAGAGCTCCATGCCAGACCCAAAAAAAAAAAAAGGAAGAAAAAGAGATCCTGCTAAAAAAATAGAGCTTTCTGTCAAAAAAAAAAAACTAAAAAAACAACAAAAGTCATAGTCCCAAAGGTAGGAGAACCCAGCGCCGAAAGCCCTGTAAAAGAAGAAAACAAAATAAGTCTAAAAAAAAGTTAGAATACAAAAAAAAAAAGAGTTTGACCAAAACTTTGAAGGCCGATTCAGGTTGTTTGGGACTCATTTTGGTGAAAGAAAGGTCGGATCTGTGTTTAGGGGGAGCGAAGAGGATCTTTTAAGGATTTTTGAGATTTTTCGACTACTGACCGACGACCACCAGCGACCGTCGACACGACGGTCGACGATCGACTAACCGGTCTAGAGAAAAGGGGTCTGAGAGTGTAGAGAGAGAGAAGAAAAAATGAAAGAGAAATTTTTTTTGGCTTTTATAGAAAGTTGAATGCCAAAACAATGCCGTTTCAGTAAATGACCAAAATGACATTGTTTTGCCCCAAGATTTGCCCATCAACCGATCAACCCGACCCGAGATTCACGCAACAGACCCGAAGACCCGGTTCTCTTTTCCCTTGATTGGTCTAGTTGGACCGGTGCTGAATCGACCAGACCGAGTCGGACCGGCCCTGAACCGTTGAATCGACCAAGATTGAGCCGGACCAATCTCAAACCGCTAAACTTGACTAGATCGCAGAACCGTTCGGACCGACGTTGATCGGACCGTTGACCGATCTAGTTCAGGTGATTTTTTTATTTTTTTAAAATTTTTTTAAAATATTATTTTTATTATTTTAAATTTTATTATTAATATTTATGAATGTTAAAATGTTTAAATTTGCTAGATTAAAATTTTGTTGTTTTATAATATTAATAAATAAGAATAAATAATGAAATATATAAAAATTTGGTGATAATTTTGCTATTTTTTAAAATAAATCTTATAAAATAATATAAAAATAAGAAAAAAAATCTTTTATCTAATAATGAGATTCTAAAAATATTTCGAGTAGAGATGCTTTAAGAAATATCTAGAGAAAAAGTTTTTTTAAAATATTACTAGTGTATTGAAATATTTATAGAAAACCTTTAATATAATAAAAATTTCTCTTTTTTCATTTTTTAAATGAAAATAATGATAAAAAATTAATTAAAATTAATAAAATTTTTAAATAAAAAATATAATGTGTACATTAACATATTATTATTTGCATTGCATGCATGACATAATTTTTTACAAAAAGTAAATTTGAGCCTCCGAAGATGAGATTCTAAGGTATTTCAAAAAGCGATACTTAAGAAATCTCTAGGTGAGAAAGAGTTCTTTTAATGTTACCAACGTACTGAAACATTTTAAGAATTATTTCAATAATTGCACTTAGCCAAAAAAGATTGGTGGCAACTCTGTTTTTCGTTCATTTATTTTCATTTTCAAATTCGTCGGGCGGCTCCAAAACTGTTATGACAGTGAGCTATATTGACACTTAAAACTGCCCCTAATAGTATTACTTTATTTTTTAAAAATACTTTTCATATTCTAAAAAAAAAAAAATTTATGAATGCATGATATTTGATAATTTATGAAAGCAACCTAGCCACTGATGTATACTTAAAGAAATATACAATCTTTAACACTTGAAACCAAAACTAGGTGATGAAAGAATATGGTGAAACATAGCATTTAAAATGTCTTGAAATGCTATAGCACTTTGAACCAAATCCTCATTCATCCATTCTAACAACTAAATTTACTTGGAGAAAACCACACCAGGTAAAAATGATGTTTGTCTTAATAGCAAGTGACCAAATTTTTTTTAAAAACAATCTTCAATTTATTCTTGATATAAAATGAAAAAAAATAGCATAAGAGTAAGAGAAAAAGTTGTTGTGGGTATTATTATTAAGGGTACAAAGTACAAAATGCACTCGAACAAAGCAAAGGTGAAATACAACCAACATAGCCTTAGCCACGAGATCAGTTGTTAAAAAAAATTAAAAGATCCTTGAGACTTAGAAATGTAACGTTTGACTATATTCAACTTCAATGCTTCTTTAAATTAATTTCTTTTTAGCCAATATATCATCAATTTTTGTTAGAAAATTAAAGACTAAAAAGAAAAAAAAAATAAGGTTAAAAAGTTATGATGAATTTATGGCATTTAGAATACCTTTCCTAAAACTTAATGTCTTTCATTTTTGCACTTACTTGGGAACAAAGATTGTGAAATATAGAACTTTTAGCAAATACAAAAAACCAATTAAAAAAAGTCCTCAAACACAAGTACAAAATGGTTCATAACATTAGAGAATTTTAGCTTTAAACAACCTAAATATTTGCATACCATCATACTATTTTTTCTTTTTTTCTTCAACAACTTTAAAAACAATACTTATGAATGAGGTTGTCAATGTTTTGATTTATAAGTAGTGTTATTTGTCAATGTCTACAAGCTGTTAAAAATATCAGATAACCATCAAAGACAAATTGTAACTTAATACCAATCCTATTACAAATACCGAAACTAGCAAAACACAAAAAAGTTATAAATATACCAATTATCAACAACAATACAATAGTATCATCCTTAAAATATAACAGTGAATATCATTCTAAAGCTATCAAATTATCAAAAAGTTATCAAAATACCAATGCAATAGCATTATCCTTAAAGCTTTCATTTTTCCTTAGTTATTTGCACGTAGTGATTCTAATGAACTTGATGCATATGAAACCCACAATATAATACAACTTCTAGATTAGTAAACAATTATTATTTGTTAATCAATAATACTACTTATTGTTGTTACCTGTCTATTACCCATTGGTATAGCAGTTGAGTTGATGTCTATGCTTAGCACATGTGAAAATCTTTTTTGCATGGCAATTACAAATTTAACTAACTCAATATTCACCTTTTTAAGTAAAGTTATTGTGATCTCAAGTTCGCTCACTTTTGAAACTTTTTCTTCCAACTCTAACATTTTAGCTACTTTTTCTTCCAAATTGGCTACTTTATTTGTTATAGCTATAAGATTATAAACTACCAAATTCCACTCCATGATTGGAACCAAAGTATATAATTGATCTAATCACATATTATGTAGAAATATTCCAAAGTCTAGGTTCACAAAATTTTAAAATCCATATACAATTAATAGTTCTAAACATTCCACAAAACTACTTATATGTAAAACACAAAAAACAACTTATATACATAACACAAGAAGCAAGATAAAATCAACTACAAAAAATACTATACAACTTTAACAAAAACTATATTTCAAATAGAAGATTTGTTATATAGTTACTTCTAAGATGGAGATTCTAGAATCATTTGGATTAGAGTAAAGATTTGAAAGAGACGATGGAAAAGCTTTTTTTATTCTTGGTGCTGATGAACTTTAGCACAACGTTTAAGCTGAAACTAAAAGAAAAACATTAGAGATTTTAAAAAATAAAAAAAGATTCATTAACTTTGAAAAACAATAGATGAAAATAAAAAAGTAGAACGTGTATACTTAGCTACAAGCAAAGGAAATTGAAGTTTTAGCAAGAAAATCAAAGTTTGTAGCACAGATTGGTAGTTTGTAATAGAGATTGTAGTAGAGCTTGTAACAATCGAAGAGAGATCAACGAGAGTGGTGAGAGTGAGAGTGTAAAAGATTGAAGAGATATAGATTTAAGAGTGAGAGTAAAGAGATTTAAAAAAAAAAAAGAGAAAGATGCAGAGGAATGTTATTAAGTCACGTAAGAGAGGCAAAGTTATGTGTTATGTGATCCCTCAGATAAGAGTGTTTTATTATGTGAACTTTCAAATAAGAGTGTTTTATTAAGTGAGTGAGATAAGATTATTATATGTGGGTTAAAAATGCCCTTAAAAATTAAACTATTATATGTAGTTTTATTAAGCCAGTAAAATAAAAAAATAAGAAATTATTGGCATTTTTATGAACCCTCCAAATTTTAGTGTCACTACAATTAAGAATTTTTGTAGTAGAAGTATAATAAAATAAAAATTTTATATCTATTTATAAAATAGTAATGTAATAAATCAATGCAAATAAATAAAAATATAAACATCATATTAAATTAAAATAATCTAATAAACCAATGCAAACAAATAAAAAAATATATTAAATTAAAATAATAAAATAGATTAATGCAAACGTTTAAAAATAAGGTGCTTATTAAATTAAAACAATCTAACAAATAAATATAAAACTAATTGTAAACTAATAAAAAAGAATAAAAAAACTTAATTTGACTATCTATTTTTCTTTTTAAGAGTCAAGAAAATGTTTCAACCGTTCAACACCAGTCGAGATGAAAATTTTATTTTTGTTAAAGCAAAGAGATAATCAGATTGGGAATTGGATGAAGAATTTAGAAAAAAACCTGTTTTGATAAAAGTTTTAAAGAGATGTCGACTAGATATATTAATAAGGTGTATAGATATAACAATAAAATAATTGATTTGGATTTCAATTAGGGTTAAAAAGTAAAGTGGGCTTCAATATAATTTGGATTTTTAAATTGAGCTGAAATAATAAATGAAAAATAGTTAATGAAATAATAAAAATAATAAAATAATGTAAAAAAGTTAAATTTACACATTTTATGTACCGGTTGGAGAGTCAGTTTTATATTAAATTAATATTGGATCCTACTTCGCCCAATGTATTAAATTAATTTTTAGCACTTTAGTTAATTGATATTTGATTTAATTAGAATATAGAATAATTTAATATAAAGTTAGTATTGTTAAATGCACAAAGCTTTGTTAAAATAATTGGCAATTACTATAAAACTAAATAGAAAATGTTAGATCAGCATTTTAAAGTTACAGAATTCCTAAAAATAGTAGTTGTTAAACAGAAACTGTAATAAAATATTTAGTTTGTCATTATAATTGATTATTAAGAAATTTAGTCATAGTCAGAATATATAACTAGTTTAAAAGTATTGTATACTATCATAATAAATAAAAATATTTGTCAATCTTTAATTAATTATCAATGATAAATTTTTTTTTATCATCTTAAAAATGATTTGTTTCTGACATTATAATGTATGGTTCATTATTTATTTTTTTCAAGATCTAATAGATTGATAGAAAAATGTTCATACGACAAATGCTTATAAAAATAGCTTGAAATATGCTATGGAAACAATGTCATAACAAATTGTTAATAGAAATTTTGAATGTATATTTTGTTATATTATATGGTAATAGGATATGGATAATTGTTTATCAAGATGGAATGATTATTGACGTTTGCACCGGTCATCAAACTGTCAAAACAACGATAAATTCTCATAGAAATAACAGAAACTTCCAAATATAAAAAGTTAAACTCAATATTCAACGGCCCTCACTCACAAAGCTTAGAATGAAACAGCCCAAATGACAAAGAAAATCCAAAAAGCACCGCACTATAAAAGACAGTCGTTAAGCCATCAATACCCTTAGTTTACTTTTTATCAAGTTCTAATAATATTTTATTATCTAAATTTTTAGGGGGTGCCATGGCACTGCCAGTCCTCCTTTAGCTTCGCCTCTTGCATTAACTCTTCCAACGTGGCTTTTACATTAGGAAGATAAGCAAAATTCAAAACCTCAACCGTAGTCTCCTCCAAGCTTCCATGGCTTCATATTTTCCCTATATAAACCCTCGTTCGAGCTCATCAAGATCATCTTTAACTTCAAGTATTAGCAAAGATGGCTTGTTCTAAGCTTCTTCTTGTTTTGTTTCTTGGTGCAGTTGTTTTCACCACTTGTAGTGCTAGGAAGCTCACGGGAGGTTTTGACGATGAGGACCACTTTTATCGTCGACCGAGATTGGTTTGGCTTAGGAGGACGAGGTGGTGGTGGTTAGGAGGTGAAGGAGGCGAATGAGGTGAAGGAGGTCGAGCTGGATTTGATGGGGGTGCTGGTGCCAGTGGCGAGCTTGTTGGAGGTGGTGAACTTGGCGGAGGTGGGCATGGAGGGTTCGCAGGTGGTGGACTAGGTGGTATTGCTGGATCTGAAAGAGGTGCTGGTCGTGGATATCATGGTGGAGCTGGGGCTGGTGGTGGGCTTGGAGGATTCCCGTGAAGACATGCAGAAGATAATGTCACATGCAGCAATCCCAAACATATAATCACTATTATAATTTCTAGTTTAATTACTTAACAACGTTAATCATGAGTCAAGTATGTATGATTGAATAACATTGAAAATGTAATATTGTATGTGGCAGCTGCATGATCAGGATTAATAATGAAGTTATTTGATGTTTTTAATTTGTCTGATCCAAATTATGTTCATGAAGAAAATAAACTCCATCGATATTTTTTCTTTGAACAAACATATATATATATACACACACACACTTGTGTGCGTACTTCTTGATTTTTTCAGTGGAAGCAAAATATATTATACATTTCAATCAGTAAAACTGAAAATTTAATTTTCAAGATATATAATGCAAATTATAGTTTCTGTCAAAACATGGTATGGGATATGGGATAATACCCTATTCATGAGCTAATATAAAGCTGATAAGCATCAATAAACATCAACTTTATAGATGCTACCATCAACATGTACAAATAAATAAAGAGAGTTAAATAATTCGAGATTTAATTTAATTTATTTGTATAATCACTTTTAATTATTAAATGGAATTAAAATAGTTTTCTTTAGCAATGTAATATTAAGTTCAAACCAAAACAAATTAATATATATATAAATATAAATATATATATATATATATACATATATATAAAAGGCTATGAGAGGTTGATCTAAAAATTTTTGGAGATAATAACCACGTAATCCATTAATAAAATGTTAGGTAATGTCTGATTTTAGAACACATAATCCTTTTTTTTTATTTTTATTTTTTGAAAAATAAAAAATAAGATTTAAAGCATATTTGATAATTGAAAATTAAAAATGAAAATGGATTATAAAATGACAAAAAAAAAAGATATTTTCAATTATGAAAACATGAAATACTAATTACTTTTTTGCTTGTGTTTTTGTAAGTTAAGAAGTTAATCTATATGTGAATATTTTGGAAGTTATTAATTAATAAATATATAATATATATTTATAATTAGATATTATTACTAATAATTATTTTCATAATTGCTTATTTTGTATTTTTGGAAAATTTTTTTTGTCTTTGTTCATCAAATACATTTTTTACAAAACAAAAATTATTTTTGAAAAATTAAAAATATAAAATATAAAAATTCTCGAATATAATTTTTAATTTTTAATTTTAATAATCGAGATTTAAATCATAACAACCTTTAAATAGTAAAATAAAATTTTAGACCCAAGCTTTCCATTCTTGCTTAGGCCAAACCTTGAGCAATCCAACTCAATTCTAATTGAGCCAGCCCAAAACTGTCTTTTGCTGTTCCTTCTTAAGCCCAAATTTTAAAATCTGAACCATTTATCTGAGCTCATTTACTCTATTTTGAGTTATTTTTAATTTTTGAACCTAAATCTAGCCCAAACGTTTGATTTGGAACCTAATAAAGTCCAAAACTAATATTTTTAACCCAAATTAAGCCCAAAATTCAAATGTCCAAACCCAAATAAAGCCCAAATTCAGATTTCTAACCCAAAAAAAGCCCAAAGCCTTACTGCTTCAATTGCAGTCGTTTTGATATTTCTTTCGTTCTCGGTCAAGAGAAGAAAAGAACCTGCACTTTTCGTGCATCTACCAATAAAAAGATGCCACGTAATCGAACTGGCAATAATGGATACAGCGGCCTCGCTGAACGCGCATCTTTGCGGTCGCTCTCAGCAACACCTCTCTCTTCAAAAACCCTACTTTTTTTAATTATACTGTATTCGACAATTCTCATATTTGTCTTTAAAATCAGGTCAAACCTCTCTCTCTGTTCGATATTTGTTTCCTTCACGTCTCATTCATTCTTATTTTATTCAGCTTAATTTTGATTGTACACTGAAATCTGGTAAATATATTGAATTTTGGAAAAATATTTAAGTTATTTGATTTTGCATTTTAATTGCTGATATATAATTTTTTTTTTCTTCTGATTTTGAAAAAAAAAATTAGAAGGGGTTGAATAGCGGTGATGCTGGGCGCTTTAAGGAGAAAAGTTGCGAGCGGAGGCTCATCAGCTTCGGTTAGAACTTTTTTTAAAAATTTTAATTTATTTAGCTAAAGCACTTGTTTTTTTTTTTTTATTTTTTTGTGTTTTTTTTTTTTCAGGTGTTGGGGAAGTCATTGCTGGCGAATCGGCCAGGTGTTTCAGCATCTAGAGTTTCTTCCGATGCTGGAAAAGAGGTAAATAATTCAGTTGAAAATGAATTGGATTTGGTAATCATGCTTGAATTTTGATTGATCTCGATTCTATTGAATCTATTTAAAGATAAAACCATGCTTATTTTTTCCAAAAAATTTGAAATTTGACCTTGATTAATTTAAAAATTTGTTACTTTATGGCTTTTTCGCTTCTGGAAGCAAAAGACTAAGTAGTAAAAGTAATAATCTATTGGAAACTTTTGTTTTTTTTTAATCAGTTGGGTTTGGCTTTTTATCATTAATTGGTAAATGTTATCACAAGATTTAAATTTCAAGTGTTTGAACAGATGCTATTACTTCAACTGAGAGGAATTGTCCATGTCCGGAACTTCTCTCGTCTTGTTCTGCCAGGTAAATCGTTTGGGCGTTTTTCTTCTCATGTTGGCATAACTTTAGTGATTATCTTTGTTATTAATGACATATTTCATGATTATTATAGGCTGTTCTACTGGTTTAACAAAGACAAGGTTAGTTGGCTCTGAACCTTGTAATAATGCATATCAATTTAAGGAATTAAACTGTCTCTCATTAGTCATTAATTGACACAGTGAGGGTATGAGTTGACTTCTGGATTAATCTGATGTTTGATGTGTAAATTACCATACCTATCTTTAATAAAAGGTCCATTTCAATGCAAAGTAGGCCATCTCATTTTTGTTTTTCCAGAAACTAGATAAGTTGGGGCAATTAGAAAAGGAAATTCAATGCTCATGATTTTTTTTTTCAATTTTTTAAATCAGTTTGCCATTCCTTAGCACTGCTTTCCCCTGACAGCTTTTCTTATGTACAGGGATGTCATTTCTAGCATTCAATTGGAGGCTATCATGCAAAAATCGTGCAGGCCTTTCTCTTCTGGAGATGGTATAATATTGATTAATTTCCTTAATGATATTTATTTAGCCAATGGCTATCAGCTTTTTATTTTTTTATCTTATTGGTTTTTTTAAATGGTTATTAATACATGGTTGTGTCTTTTTGGTTTTTGCAAGAATTTAATTCATGTGCATTATAATCGTTCATTTGATAACCACTTTATCTGGAATAGACCAGTAACATCTAACCAATGTCAAACCCGTTTTACACTTAGCAGTTGGTACTAATGTCAAAATAAGAAAATTCTTCAGAATTTCTTTCAACCTCTGGAAAAGTGCGAAATCAATATTATGAAAAGTTGGCTGTAATTTAGTTATATAATGATTTGAAGTAGAACTTCTATGCTAGTAGACTTTCACTCCATCGTTTTGGCATTTTTAGTTCATTTTTCAATTTGTACTTGCAAAGAGTACATATTGATGAGGAACAGGTGTCTGCTTGAAAACAACCATGCCTTCCTTTTTATTTCATTATTACATTATTAAAAGTTTTTTTACTTTCTCAATTTCCTTGTGATGAAGGGGATCTGGTTGATGCTGTTGTCCCCTTTATGGGAGAATCAATTACTGATGGCACTTTGGCAACATTCTTGAAAAGTATGTTCTACAATTGTAATATCCATCCATTCAGTAGGCATTCATCTTCATGTTTGTAAGTGCTTGATTGAGCATGTATCTAAATTTTTGAGTGCAGAACCTGGTGATAGAGTAGCAGCTGATGAACCAATTGCTCAAATAGAAACAGATAAGGTACTTTCTTTACATTTTCTTCTATTGAGAAGACATGGGTTTATACCCCTAATACCTGCAGTGTTTATTTTCATCAGGTAACAATTGATGTTGTCAGCCCCCACGATGGTGTGATACAAGAGGTAATATATCAATAAACCTGTATCTTTGTGTCTCACATGCATGCACAAAAATGTCTAGGTTGCTGGTCATTCCTAGACTCCTACCTTCTCATTTCTTGGAGCTAGGGGATCGGACTGGATCCTGAATGTTAATGTCATAATTCTTGCCAGTATGTAGCCAAGGAAGGAGATACTGTGGAACCAGGTACCAAGATTGCTGTCATTTCAAAGTCTGCTGAGGGTGTACCACCTGCTGCTCCCTCTGAAAAGAAATCGGGAAAAGCTGCTTCCAAGCCATCTCCTCCAGCTGAAACTGTAAGGGAGGGTAAGCCAAAAGCTAAAGTTGAAGCTTCTTCTTCTGCAGAGAAGCCTAAAGCCCCTTCTCCTCCACCTCCAAAGCGAACTGCTACTGAACCTATACTTCCACCCAAGGAGAGGGAAAGAAGAGTAAGCCTTTTCATTTTCTGTTTGCGTCCAAATATTAGCTTTGGTGAAAAATGATGTTAGCATCTTAGAAAATAATCCTGAGTGTATGGCTTTATGATTACAGGTTCCTATGACAAGGCTTAGGAAACGGGTTGCCACACGATTGAAAGACTCTCAGAATACTTTTGCATTGTTGACAACGTTCAATGAAGTGGACATGTGAGTTCAATTTTCGCTCATATTTTAGTTCTTTGTATCAGGTGTTAGGCATCCTGCTGACTGTCTGTGTTACCTCACTTCGCAAACATTTCTATTTTTGTCTTTACTGAACTATTTGCTTCCCTTTTCTGATACAAGTTTTCTATGAAGTTAATCAGATCAGCTTATAAAGGCTATGGAGTACTCGTGATGAAGCTGATTCTTTTGATTTGTTTTCTTGTCTTTATTGATTTGCTTCTCTTTGCAGGACTAATTTGATGAAGCTTCGCTCTGATTATAAGGATGCTTTTGTTGAGAAACATGGTGTCAAATTGGGATTTATGTCAGGATTTGTTAAAGTATGCAATGATTTGTCCCTGAAATGCTAACAAATGTATTCATGGCCTGCCTTTACTAACTTTGCTTTCTCTTTTTTCTCTTACCATATTTTCTATTTTGTTGTATCAGGCTGCTGTTAGTGCACTTCAGCATCAGCCTATTGTAAATGCGGTAATTGACGGGGATGATATTATTTATAGGGATTATATAGATATCAGCATTGCTGTTGGTACTCCAAAGGTAATCTTTCTTGTGGTTGTCTTTTACATTCTTTGATTTGCCAAATTGCAATTTAGCCATTTAAGGGCTTGCTGAAACCTGCATTCTTAGTGTTTCTATCAGCATTCTTTACCGGCTAGTTTGCAAAGAAGCTTATATTTCTGTGGGTTTTATGCATGCAAAAGTGAATTGAAAATAAAAATTTCATGTGAACATAGAGCAATTTGTAAAGTTGAAACGAGTAGTAATCAATAGGCTCAAGATGAGATTTGTCCTTTGACAATTAAAGAACATTATAGATTTGTTGAAGGTTTTTTTTACTTGTTTTCTTTATTTACTGAGCTGAAGCTGCTTTATTTTATTTCATGACAAATGAGAAAATGAGATATCTAGAAGATTATACAAGTCTTTTCTCATTATGTTACTAGTCTTGAAAGTTACCCTGCTAATCATAATACGCCAGTATTGACAAATATATGCATGGACCTCATCCCTGCACGTTCATTGAAAATTGGAAAAAGAAGAATATGATTCATGTTTCTATGTTAAGCTTTTTGTTCCTTTATCTTTCATGCCAGGGACTTGTTGTTCCAGTCGTCCGTGATGCTGATAAGATGAATTTTGCTGAGATAGAAAAGACAATCAACAGCCTTGCAAAGAAGGCTAATGATGGTACCATATCAATCGATGAAATGGCTGGAGGCTCATTTACGATATCCAACGGTGGTGTTTACGGAAGTCTGTTGAGTACCCCCATTATCAACCCTCCTCAGGTTAGTAGTTACAAACTGAATATCTATGCACTTCTTACACATGCTTGTATATGTATGAGGGTTCCATACACTTCTGACTTATCCGAATTGGTAAGAGGTGTTTGCTCACTCTTCTTAGTTTCTATATTTAGCTTTTGTTTTTGACCAGAAAGAGAATATTCATACATTAAAACAATTTTTTTGCAGTCAGCTATCTTGGGTATGCACTCAATAGTGTCCCGACCAATGGTTGTTGGAGGTAACGTAGTCCCGAGACCAATGATGTACATTGCCCTCACTTATGACCATCGGCTGATTGATGGAAGAGAGGCTGTCTTCTTCTTGCGTCGTATTAAGGATGTTGTTGAAGACCCTCGCAGGCTGCTACTTGATGTTTGAAACGCCTAATCAACTGTAGTGATATTTCATGGTTTTCTGACACGCTTAGAATTGGATGTATACGTCCTCTTTAAATGAACAAGAATAAATGCCTGAAGTTTTGTAGGGTTTCATTTGTTGATTCACCCTTTACGAGTTTCGACATTGCGGCCGGCCACTGTTGAACTACATCGAGTATTGAAATACAGATTTCTAGTTTCTGTATTGCAAATATGTTTTTCTTTCTTTAAATCCAGATGTAAGGGGTACACATATTAGCAACTTGGGTTTATTGTTTTATCCGCAAATCGACATTTGTGACATTAAATATGGAAATCAGACATGGACAGGCTGTTTCTTCTTATATTCATGTATGGTGGTTATTCAAGCTTTTTCACTCTCCAACATGAGAATTCAGGCTTAGATTCATGTATGATTGAAGAGTCGGAGTGAACTTTTGCTTCTGATCTTCACCGATCACCGTCCACGCCTGGACGGTCGCTGCCGTCTAGGCATAGTGACGAGTTAAATTTGCAATAATATTGGTATAGGCTGAAGCACCTGGAGCAAAGGTTGTTGCTATGACAAAGGCAAACGCGTTGCCTAAGGAATGAAGACAGAAAAATAATCGTGTGGTCCTGTGGTTAGTAATTTTCCATTGTTGTTTTCATGTGAAAGCGCGTCAATTCTCCCTCTTTCAGTCTTATAGACTGACAAATCCTGGTTTCCTTGAATGGCAGAACTTTGGGTTTCAAAGGGTAGAACTCATTCGGCTGTTTGTTCATGACCATGCAAAATAAAAGAAAAAAAAATAAACTCGTGTATTTGCTCTAAGGAGAAAGAAATCAAGATTTACCCATGGATGGTCAAAAATCAAAATTTTGACCCAAGATACTTTTATTTAGCACCTTTTTCTCGAGTATTTTGTTATCAACTCATAATACGAGGAAAAATGGTGGAAGTAACAGTTTGAATAGACGTAAATCATGGTTTTTAGGAGCTTGTTTCAAGTTTTGATATCATGGAATTATTATAAAATTTTGATGTGATTCAATCACAAACATAAAATCTTAATTTAATACCATTATTCTAATACTTAAAATCTTATTACCAAAACTTGTTTTGTCCTTTTATTCACCAACTTCCTCTTAAACTAATATTACAGTGTTGGGATTTTTGGAAAGCATTGGCATTTCCACTTTGTGGAAAAAGGTAATTGGTCAGCCAGAAAGAAAGAGCTTCAAGAGAAAAATGTCAATGAGTTCACATTTGTTCACACTTTTCTTTAGCAAGGAAAATGTCAACTGACCCATTAAGTGAAGTTTTTTAACCCGTTCTACACCTCAATAACCACACCGAAAGTCAAATTCTGTCGTGTTGAAACTGAAACCATGGACCAGTTCTGTGGAAAATCCAGGAAATAAATGATATAAATAACCCACTACCTTAAATTATTGTCCATAAATGCATCTGATTGTCACTCATTTAACAGCAAAAAGCCTTTGAATCCCAAGGAGAGTGACCATGGCTATTCTTCAAACTTCTTCACCATTTGTCTCTTACTGTTCTTCCTCAGCTTCCCTTAGAAAAACCAGAGCCACTCTATATAACCCAAATGTTTCAGTTCGAAAGCCCCTGATCAATGATGAGTTTAACCAAAGAAAAGGGTTGATAACCTTCAAAACAACCAATCCCCTGATAGAAATTAAGCTTAAACTTGAAAATAACGGCGCAAACAAGGAAGAAATCTCCAATTCAATGGTTTTGCAAGAGACGTATGCTATAATGGATATTGTAGCAGGTAGAGTTGAAATGCACAAGAATATTGGAGCACAGCGTGATAACTGGAACAGGCTTCTATTGAATTCTGTCAATGGAATGACAACCACAGCTGCAACAATGGCTGGAATTGCAGCTGTTAATGGAAGTGGAGCATCATTTATGGCTCTGAAGCTATCTTCCAGTTTGCTTTACATGGCAGCAACCGGGGTTTTGCTGGTGATGAATAAGATACAGCCTTCTCAGCTGGCTGAAGAACAAAGAAATGCTTCAAGATTGTTTAAGAAGCTTCACGAGGAGATAAAGACAAACATTGCTATTGGAAACCCAGATTGGGATGATGTGAAAGCTGCAATGGAGAAAGTCTTGGCATTGGATGAAGCTTATCCACTTCCCTTACTTGGAACCATGCTTGATAAATTTCCATCACTTGTACAACCAGCTGTGTGGTGGCCAGAAGAGAGGAGTACTCAACAGGAAAAGCTTGTCAGGAAAGTTGAAAAAAATGGGTGGAATGAGAATCTTGAAGAAGAAATGAAAGAAATTGTTGGGATTGTGAAGAGAAAAGACACTGAAGAATATATGAGACTAAGTAAACTAGTCTTGAAAATCAATAAAATCCTAGCCATATCTGGCCCCTTGTTCACTGGCATAGCTGCAGTTGGTTCTGCCTTGATGGGATCATCTTTCTATGGCTCATTTGCTGCAATTCTCAGTGTAGTTTTTGGAGCTATGGCCGTTGTCGCTAACAGTTTGGAGCATGGTGGGCAGATAGGGATGGTGTTTGAAATGTATAGGAACTCTGCTGGATTCTTGAGGTTCATGGGAGAAACCATAGAATCAACCCTGGAAGAAGGAGAAGCAGATGAGAGGGAAAATGGGGAATTATTTGAAGTGAAGGTAGCTCTTCAGCTTGGAAGAAGTTTGTCAGAGCTCAGAGACCTAGCAGATGATGCATCCCATCCTCATTCTTCAATGAAGGAAGAGGATGGAGAAGAGTTTGCAAGCAAGCTCCTTTGATTCTTATATTTGATCGTCATTGGATATTTGCATTAGTTGGGAATTGAAGACTGAAATCTCTGGTCAACCTTCTCATTTCATGTTCATTTTACAGATTGTGATTGTACAAGTTTTGATAATGTAATTAAACAAAATCTAGTGAATGGTCAATTAGTTGTTAGGTTAAGAAGGTGGTTATGGTCCAAATCAACTCAAAATTTACTTATTAATTATGGAGATCAATTCTATGTATAGTCTTATATAGTAATATTAGGATTGAGGACTTCTTTCCTTCTGAAATAGTGTGAATAAACTTCACAATTTGGGTTCTCTTCATCTCTTGAGTATTTTATAACTGACTAATGAGCTTTAATGATTTGTTACTGGCCCAAGTTCCCCTCCAAGAAGGGAAAGGACTGGGACAGAAATGAATTAGAATATTAGTTGAATGAAACCACCATCTAATGTCTAAACTCTTCTGAGTAAGGCGCTGCTTGTGGATTTCTTAGAAACCCAAGTTTTGGAAAAGGCTTTGGGAGAGATGGACAATGCCCTATCGCCTATCCCATTTAGATATTATCAATCTATTAGTCGCCTTTTCAGTAATGAGCTGGATCTAGTGGACTTCTTTTAGCAGCTCAAGTTTCTTTAGGCAGAAATGGACTGTGATTTCACAAAAGCCCAAGTTTCCTTTGTGAGTTTGGATAATGGAGGAAAGGGTCATGAGAGATGGACTCTGCCTAGGCCCATGTAGAACATTTATCAAAGTTAAATTATTCAAACTAAGCCAGTTTCAGCCCAAGTTTTGTCATGGGAAAAGAAAAGGTCGGTCCAAGTCTTCTTAATTTTTTTTATTAAGCAGCGAAGCAAAGGGCATTTAAACTTTGCTCGACAAAGAGAGATGCATGTCTTCTTTATTTATGAAGCCAATATTTTTTGACATTGGAATTGTAGAAAAAAGATTATAGAAAGTGCTGATGCTTGAAAACTGAGCCTGCTAGTTATTCTATTTCACCTTGTTAATACATGTTATGTCCCTTCCTATTAGTAAAGATAATATTCTACCGTCCCTATACTTGTGGAAAGTATGATTCTTTAATTCAACCAGCAACTGAAGTTTTGAAGCAGATACCATTATTTTCTATGGCAGACCTGGGATTTTTACTCCATTGTCACCCCATATATTGTTTATAATTTTTCTCAGAAACCATTTGCACTAGTTTCTTGAATAGTTCATTGAGATGATTCATCTCTTGTTTACACTTGTTTCTGCTGAAATGGCTCTTGTTTTGGTACTTCTATTCAGGTCTCCTAAGGAACCTGGTGGTCAAGGTATTTGACAAAATGAAGGAAGGGAAAGGCCCTGTGATTTCAAAGACTGTTGAAGGAATTTTGTTTGTTTTTTTTATCTCTATCTCATACAATGTAATGGAGAGCCAAAAACGTTCATTGGAAGGAGGTGTTCTCAATCCAACTGATGAAGTTCTAATGGCAAATCAAAAATTGGAAGCATCTCTTATGGGTAACTTACAATCATCAACTTAATTTAAAATTCCTAAAATGTCTGAATTTAAAGTTTTTTTTAACTATGTATAACAAGTTTTGGACCTAACTTTTGCGTTTTGATACTCAGAATCTCTATTACTCGAGCTTGGAGATGAGCATCGGGTAATAGCTATGTGTGGATGCGGGTATGTTTAATTTTTTTTCTAAGGTTTTTCATATATATTTATAAGGTCTGACCTCGTATCTATGTCTATCGAATATAATTTTAGAAAAATAAAAAAATCTAAGCTTAAAATTGCAAAATCTAACACAAATTTAAGATGCTAGCTAACAAACAGGACTCAATTTCAATAGATTGTCTTGTCCTATATATGGAAAAGTTAAGTTATTGTAATAATCTTTCACAAATATAGTTATTATAAAATTTATTTAAAAAAAAGTTAAGTTACAAAAGCTGCAGGAATTGCTCCTTGCTAAAGAAAATAAATTTAATAGAATAATAGCGTACTGAATATGTAGCATATAAAACAGGGAATAAGGTTAGACATCAAACCATAGCTACTTAAAGATGTCATTATAAAAAGATCAAAATGCAACTAACAACTAACATGAGAGTTTAGACAAAAGCTCAAGTAGTATATGTTAAGTTCTACATATCTAATTTCATTTAATAAAAACATAGAACATGTCTTCTTCAACCATTTGAAAAAAAAGAATGATAACTAAAGTTCAAATGATTATTTGTCACAAATTTTCTCAATCCATCTAAGAAAATTTTATTTTTAGTTGAATACTTAAATCGAACAGACCAACCTATGAGACCATCAAGATGATATCGACGTTATGTGTTGGATGGTATTGTTTATAGAATGTGGTAGATATATGCTGAATTTTAAAAATAGTTTAACAAACAATGGCTAACAATAATTAATAAATGTGATATTCAAAAATTAAAATTATTTAAACGTAATAGAACTTATATGAAAGTAGTTTATATATGCTGTATTAATTACGAAGACATAGGATGATTAAACATTTGTTTTTGTCATGGTAAGTTCAAATGATGGATAGTCAAAACCATTGTTGTCAGATTCAAGTTTACCATCTTCATCGGCCTTAATTTTGACATGCTCATCTAACTTAAAAGTTGTATGCTCAAAATAAATAACTTTGGTAGTTTTTTCTTTTTTTTTTGGTAACAATTCACTCATTACGTTTTTTATGATATTTGAAGAAGACGCCTGCATTAATTTTTTTTTTCTCATCTATGAAAATAAAAAAAAATAGAATCTTAAGAATATATCATAAAATAATTACATTGTTTATAAATGAAAAATATTTGAAATTAAGGTATTATCTATTCTTGCTTGAAGAATGTTTCTTGTGATAACAATACCACTTTTAGCATATAGAACAACATAAATAATGAATCATTGTTGTATTTCGAGATGAATACATCATCAGATTGCGAACAATGTGCATCAACAAAAACTTTCCAATCATTTTTAAAGTATAGTTTACCATTGATCTTAACTAAACGCATTCTAAATTGAGTAGGAAGTAAACTTTTAAGAAATGTAGTTCTCAGAATTTTAACATATTGCAGATGTGTCTTTATAAAATTCGTCAGAAGTCTCTGCAATCATAGTGTTTATTTGAAAGTATTTTGTCAACATAAATTTTAATACAGATATGTATGCATTGTTAATCAAAATTAACTTATTTTTTTACACTTATCATCATAGAAAAACAAATCAGTAAAGTAATAAAACAAGCAAAGAAAATTGTTATTTTATTTAATAAGTATTAACAAACTTAGAATATATAGAGTTAAATTATAAAACATTAAGATAACAAACCAGAAAATAGAAATTAATGAATAGTTTATTAAAAATTTATATTGATAAGTAATAATATATATATATATATATGTGCAAATATAATAAAGCAAGAATTTGGCTTTTTTTTTTTTTTTTTGATGAGATTCTATGTAAATGAGGAAATATTTTTTAATAGGTTTTGAATTAGCCCAAAAAAACATATATCTCACGAAGGTAATGAGTATTAAAAAAAAAAAAAGCATGTTGTTCACAAAACCTAAAACAGTTTCTGCATTTCAACCAAAAGGAACATAAGTAGAACAAAATCATAACAAATAATAGTAAAAATAGTATACAGTGGAGCATTCAGTTGAAATATTGAGTGAAAATAAAAATTGAAAAGATTGATAAAATATGTGTTTTTCATTTATATCTATAATTTAAAATGGTAAGAAAAAATAGAAAAAATAGAAGATTGTTAAGAAATAATTTGGTTACCATTAAATCTTCAGAGATATCTTCTTCATATAAATCTTAAAAATTTGTGGAACATGGTTGAAATTCACAAGGTATTCCAACTATTCATCTTTCGGGTTTACCATTTTTTTGTAGAGTTGGTGTCTGCCTCAATTTTATATCGAGAGATTTTGAAGATTTGTTATGATATATAAGTAGAGGTTTAAATCTAAACTTGTGAGGTACTTCTTGTGAAAAGAAACTGTGAGACCTTAAAATTAAAGCTAATAATACCTCGCATGTTGAGTGTGAGTCTCCACAAATGGTATTGAAGTGCTTGCCAGTTGGATAGGAACTAAGTGCTTCACGATAGGAGTCACATCTAGAATTCTAATGTTTGAAGTGATTTTGATTCTATGGTTTTGTGTGTACAGTTCTATGGATATGTCTGTACTTTATGTTAGGCTGGACAGAGACATCAAGCTTTAACGAAAATAGTTTGTGATACCTCAATCCCATATTAAAAGATTATAAGGATCTTGTATAATATATAAATAGAGGTTTAAACCTAAACTTGTGAGATATTTTTTGTGAGATAAAACTATGAGATCTTCAAGTCAAAATAGACAATACCTCACAAGTTAGATATGGGTCTTCATAAATAGTATCAAAGTAATTACCAGTCAAATGAAAGCTAAGGTCTACATTATAAGAGTCACCTCCAAAGTCCTGTGGGGGCTAATTGCTATACAATGAAAGCCACCTTTAGAATCTCAATGTTTGGTTTAATTTTGATTCTATGTGTGATATGACTGTAGTTTTGTCTATACTTTGTATTGGCCTTAATAGGGCCGTCAAGTTTTAACGTGAGAGTTTATTCTTAAAAGATTTTGAGAATCTGTTATGATATATAAATAAAAACTTAAATATAATCTTATGAGATCCTTTTTATGAGATAAAATAGTGAGACTTTCGAGTCAATGAACTTACAAATTGGGTGTAGGTCTCTATAATTGATATACCATTAGTTTTGGTTTCTTTAAAAATTTCAAAGATTGGTTGTTAGGGTTTATATAGTTTGAGAGAAACAATTTAATTAAAGTTATATAAGTGTTAAAATTCTATCGATTATAAAGTTGAAGCTGAATAATTTAAAAAAAAAAAAAAAGAAAAATTTGGATCCTAAATGTTAATGTCATAATTCTTGAAAGTATGTAACCAAGGAAGGAGGTACCTGGAACCAGGTACTAAGATTGCTGTCATTTCAAAGAGTGCTGAGGGTGTACCACCTGCTACTCCCTTTGAAAAGAAATCAGAAAAGCCATCTCCAACTGAAACTGTAAAGCAGGATAAGCCAAAAGCTAAAGTTGAAGCTTCTCCTTCTGCGGAGAAGCCTACAGCCCTTTCTCCACCACCTCCAAAGCGAACTGCTACTGAACCTATACCTCCACCCAAGGAGAGGGAAAGAAGAGTAAGCCTTTTCATTTTCTGTTTAAATCCAAATATTAGCTTTGGTGAAAAATGATGTAAGCATCTTAGAAAATAATTCTGAGTGTATGGCTTTATGATTACAGGTTCCTATGACAAGGCTTAGGAAGCGGGTTGCTACACGATTGAAAGATTCTCAGAATACTTTTGCAATGTTGACAACGTTCAATGAAGTGGACATGTGAGTTCAATTTTCCCTCATATTTTAGTTCTTTGTATCAGGTGTTAGGCATCCTGCTGACTGCCTATGCTACCTCACTTTGTGAACATTTCTATTTTGGTCTGTACTGAACTATTTGCTCCCCTTTTTTGATACAAATTTTCTATGAAGTTAATAAGATCAGCTTATAAAGGCTAAGTAGTACTCGTGATGAAGCTGATTCTTTTGATTTGTTTTCTTGTCTTATTGATTTGCTTCTCTTTGCAGGACTAATTTGATGAAGCTTCGCTCTGATTATAAGGATGCTTTTAACATGGTGTCAAGTTGGGATTTATGTCAGAATTTGTTAAAGTATGAAATGATTTGTTCTTGAAACGGTCAATAAGCATTCATGGCCTTCCTTCAATAACTTTGTTTTCTCTTTTTTCCCTTACCATTTCTTCTATGTTAAGCTTTTTGTTTCTTTATGTTTCCTACGAGGGACTTGTTGTTCCAGTTGTCCGTGATGCTGATAAGATGAATTTTGCTGAGATAGAGAACACAATCTACAGCCTTGCAAAGAAGGCAAACGATGGGACCACATCAATTGATGAAATGGCTGGAGGCTCATTTACGATATCCAACGGTGGTGTTTATGGAAGTCTGTTGAGTACCCCCATTATCAACCCTCCTCAGGTTAGCAGTTACAAACTGAATATCTATGCACTTACTCATGCTTGTATACGTATGAGGGTTCCATACACTTGTGGCTTATCACAATCTGTAAAAGAAGGCTATTTCCCTTGTCATGCAGTTGATTGATAACTTGATCCTGATGCTTGTTGGATTTGAATTCAAGCTTCGCAGTTCAAAGGGTAATTCAAAGTTTCTTGGTTGCTTAAAAAATGTTGTTTTATATTTAAGCAGTCATGATTGTAAGAGTCGGTGTGAACTTTCGCTTCTGATCTTCACCGAATCACCGTCCAGGCATAGTCACGAGTTAAATTTGCAATAATATCGGTATAGGCCGAAGCACTTGGAGCAAAGGTTGTTGCTATGACAAAGACAAACAGGTTGCCTGAGGAATGAAGACTGAAGAATATGCGTGTGGTCGTATGTGTCATAACATATAGATCTGAAGATTTATCGCTAGACATTGACTTTAGGAATCATCATCAATCTTTTTTGTTTAGGTGTGATTGGTCACCTAAAGAATCTATCTTTTTAAGGAGCTCCTAAGCTTGATTAAGGGTCCCTAAAAGAATAGGTTCGGATCTGTAAATCAGAACAGGATTCAGGAGTTTGATTACATGTGGGAAAGGTTATAGCACCCTCACAACCCCCATCGAAAGATGGTACCAACTCGATTTCGTGTTATCCAATAAGCCTTAAAAATTACCAAATAATTAATTATTAGAAATTATCCTTAATTGACTTTAATACTTTTGACAGAAAATTAAGAAAATTCTCTCACCTCAAGAGTATACAAAAAAATTATTGTTTCACTTGCAGAAACTCCATCATCGGATCATTTAACATTAAAATTTTTTCAAAAGGACAAAAAGAAAAATGGATGATTTTAATATAGGTCTTTTTTGTGTTTTATCAAATAAAAACTCATGCTTTTATACAAAAAAAATTGATACTTTCAATTTTTTCTTAAAGCATTTTAAGGTTTTTTTATTTTATTTTTAAAGAAAACTGATACTTTCAACTTTTTCTTAAAAATATATATTTTTTAAAATTTTATTTTTAAGAAAAATTGGCTCTTCTAACTTTTCCACTAAAATGCTTTTTTTCAAAAATTTTATTTTCAAGAAAAATTAATACTTTCAACTTTTCCTTAAAAATATTTTTGAAAAATTAGAAATATTTTTAGAAATTTTATTTTTAAGAAAAATTGATACTTTCAATTTTTCCTCAAAAATATTTTTTTTAAAAATTTTTATTATTTTATTTTATTTTTATTAAATTAAAACATGCAAAAAATACTCCTAAAAATAAATAAGACATAAATAAATAAATAAACAAATAAATAAAATACCAAAAAAAAAAAAAAGAACAGCTCGACTCGAGGGATTTGGCGTGGCTCGCCTCCAGGCACAAAGAACAGTTTGAGGGATGTAGCTTGGCAGCTGGGCTCCAAGGATCGATAGATAAGTTGGTCAAGCACAGGTCAGAAATAAGCTGACGCTCGGGTCAGGTCGCATGCTAAAAAATGCGCGAATCCTGATCCCTTCTTAACCTGTTGTGTGGGAAGATACTTCTTTACGTAATTGAAAATTGCATCTTTCTCCCTTACATCACCACTGCCATGAAATTGAAGCTCCACCTCAGTTGGCAGTAGCACAACAGGTTGGCAATCAAAACCATGACCCACATCAAGAACAATGGCTATAAATTCACTCCCTCATTCAAGAAACAATTCAACAAAGACTTTATCATCAATTCCCTGAGAAATAATTTCTTTGGCCTTTTTAAGTGAATCAGTAACTCCATATGCAACTGTGACACCAATGCTTGACCCTGCTCTTGTTGGTTTGGCCACAACTTTCCCTGAGTTTAAGTCCAACTGGTTGCGTGCAAACCATTTTGATAATTTAGATTCATTCACTTCACTTCCCTGCAGTAAGAAACTAGGTACTGTTACAAACCCATGCTTGCTAAGGCCCAGGGAGGCATCATACTTGTCAAATGCTTGACGACACTCCTTGGATCCTGAGCCAACAAATGGAACATTATTTTTTTCCAATAACTCCTGAATGCCACCCTCTTCACCAAAACGACCATGTATAACAGGGAAAACTCTGTCCACTGAGACAGCTAGATGCTCAGCAAATTCAGACAAAGACTGGAAAGCTTGGGCAAGGCTTTCCAGCTTAAAATCAAAGTCTGAAGGAGCATTGGAATATACCTGAGTAGAGGATATTGCATAGGCATTGAGATGAGAGTCAATATAATAACAGCTCACATGCAAATCCTCTCTCTGTATGTGATCAAGTACTGAGCGAGCAAAGTTCAAAGAAATCCCACGCTCCGTCGATGGGCCTCCACATATCACACCAACTCTCAACACCCAAATCTTCTCCTCTTGGTCCACCAGTACAACGTCCGCCACCTGTGCAGTGACGCATGTAACTGTAACTCCCACCGTTTTTAAAGATGAGGAAAGAAGAAACAGTAGTCACTAGTTTATGGGTGAATTTCGCAATCAAGTTTGAGGAGAGATGAAGAGAGGGTGATATCTTGGCAGCACGGAGGAGCAGGGAGAGATTGGAGAAGCACGCGAGGGATGCCATCGACAGAATTGAGTTAGGAGTTTATGGTTGAACTGTTTGGGTTTTGGTCTATGCCCGTTGCTCAAAAGGCTGACAAATTGGATTGCTGGGAACGAGTTTTCTAGGAATCATTCTAGAAATTGGATATATTTTCTTCTGTGTTTTTGTCCCTGATTTCCTCTGATCCTTTGTTTCTCTTCGTTGCTGTGAATCACAATGATTTATAAAATCATATTGATAAAATTTCAATTCAATTCTGATTAGCATCTAAATAGAAATCATCACAATCATCAAGCTTAATCTCGATCTTTTAGCTTTTCTCTCTCTTTTTTTTTAATTAATTAATCAGATAATGGAGAAAAGAAAAAAATACAATAAATAAACCATAAAAAAAAATTAAAAAAAATGATAAATACGAAATAAAAATATGAAATAAAAATGAATAAAAATCCCTACAATCGAACTTAGATTGGTTTTAATTGACAAAAAACCCCGGACAAAATGAGGTGTCTACAGTTGTCCCTCTTTGCACAGTTTCTGTACAACAAAAATCGTGCAAAGACGTAGACATCCCTCATATCTAGATAATCAGCTTGACATTTTTTTTTTGTTTTTTTTAATTTTTTTATCAGACACTAAAACTTGCTAAATGGCACAAAACTCCCATATGTAGAGGCTAACAACTTTTGGAAAAAAAAAATAATAATGGCTCATCTAAGCAGAGGCTGACAACTTTTGAAAAGATAAAGACTCCCTTAAGCAAAGGTTCAACAACTTAGAAAAATAAAAGGCTCTTCTAAAGAGAGGCTCAACGACTTTGAAAAAAAAAATTCTCTAATCAGAAGCTCAACGAAAAAAATAAACAAAGCTCTTCTAATTAAAGGCTCACAACTTTTGAAAAAATAAATTACTCATCGACAATCATGTCCAGAGGAATCGTAGATCAGATTTGATAAAATTTGTAATGGACACTCAAAGATTCATAATTTGAGTTCGAAAATCAAAGGTTCAGATTCGCAAAAACCTTTTAGCTTCGCAAGGGTTCATTGAAATTTGATTCTTAAAATTCAGTTTCATAAGGATTCAAATTTGCAAGATCTCAAGATTCGCATTTACAAATTACAAGACTCGCATCCAACATTTAAAGATTCTCATTTGAATTTTGGAGATTCACATCCAAAAGTTTAAGCTTTTTTGTTTGAACTTGGAGATTCACATCGAAAAGCTCAAAGCTTCTCATTCTAGTTCAAAGATTCACATCTTAGCAAACTTTAGGATTTTATATCTCAAAGATTCTCATTTGAAATTCAAATATTCTCATTTGAAATTCAAATATTCTCATTTGAATTTAAAGATTCACATTCGACAAATTTTGAGTTTCACACTTCAAAGATTCTCATTTGAAATTCAAAAATTCTCATATGAATTCAAAGATTCACATTCAACAAATTTTGGGTTTCACACCTCAAAGATTCTCATTTAACACTCAAAGATTTTTATTTGAAGATTCAAAGATTCTCATTTGGAAACGTCTTAAAGATTCTCATTTAAGACTCAAAGATTTTCATTTGAAAAAGTCTTAAAGATTCTCATTTAAGGTTTAAAGATTCTCATTTGAAAATGTCTAAAAGATTCTCATTTAAAACTCAAAAATTCTCATTTGGAAACATCTTAAAGATTCTCATTTAAGACTTAAAGATTCTAATTTGAAAATGTATTAAAGATTCTCCTTTAAGACTCAAAGATTCTCATTTAAAAAAGTCTTAAAGATTTTCATTTAAGACTCAAAACTTCTCATTTGAAAACGTTTTAAAGATTTTTATTTAAGACTCAAATATTCTCATTTGAAAATGTCTTAAAGATTCTCATTTAAGACTCAAAACTTTATCAAAATACTCAAAATCACTTTTCCAAATAAGCTTTAAACTTTTACCAAAGTCAAAATTTTGTATGTACTGAATGTCATTATCAATTGTGCAAATGCTTTCTTAATGATGCAAATGCAACAATCTAGATTCTCACAATGTCATATTCTCAACCATGATTCAAATATTTACTGCATAATGCATATGCATAGCCAAACCAAAGTTTCAAATATTCTCTAAACAATAATGCAAATGCAATGCATGTAATGTAGATATCCATGTCATGAAATCCTAATCAAAATGTGGTACCACGGTTCTCAAGATCCCACCATTTTGTAATTTTTTATTTTAGCTTCTCAGTATTTTAGAACGAGTTTCGTCAACTGATCCTCATCATTTTCATCACTTGATCATCATTCACAGGTTTTTCAGCATTAACAATTTCAAAACAAGTTTTTATCTTTCATCGTTAGGTTACCATTCACAGGCTTCTCAGTACTAACAATTCCAAAATTAGTTTTGTCCATTGCTTCATACCACCTAATCATAATTCATAGGCTTTTCAGCACTAGAAATTCCATATTATGTTCGTTACTCATTCACCATTCATAAGTTTCTCAACACTAATCATTCCAAAATAAATTTCACCCATTGATCCTCATCAGGTATCACCATATTCATCTCTTGATCACATAATCTTTTTAGATTTTTACCCTCTATTCATTTTGTTAAGCAATTTATCCCCATGTTCATCATTTGGCCATCTCATGTGTCATTTTCTCAAGTTTTCGCAATCTCTTCATCATTTTTGCCTTATCATCTTGGATTTCTTTCAAAAGAATGCACGAATCTTTTATGCACATTATCATTCATTCATCACCATTTTAATTCATGACAAAGATAATGCAATCATACATTTTCTTGATTCATTCTGGAGATATGAGAATAAAATAGCACTTGGTGAATTGGGAGAAAAGTAATCAGTGAAGATGAGTTTGGTACAAAAATAAATGAAGAAAGAAACAAGTTGGATGCATATCATTGGGATGAGTGGTATATCCAAACAATGAATATTCAAACAATTATGAACATTAATATAGGTTTCTTTTTCAAAAACTCATTTCATTGACTGTCAAAATCATTTTGAGCTCATCAAACTTTGCCCCAGCTTTGAAAAATCTTTAGATGCCTTGATCTTTCATATATTTGAATTGTTCATCCAATTTTTAGCTCAGATATTTGTCTACCCAAATTGCCCTTTCGGTTTTAATTTGAGTTTTCTTTTTTCTTTTCATCTTTTTTTTTCTCTTATTTTTTTATTTTTTTTATTTTTCTCTTATTTTCATTTTTTCATCCATTTTTTCCTTTTTCATCATCTTTCATCCACTATTGATATCTCTCACACATTAATCTTAATATAACATGATTCCATTATTCCATCATAAGCATGCTTTTGCCCAATATATGATCATTCAATTCGAGCATTCACACTTAATCCAAATGAACTTTTCAAAGTTGTAATATAGGCCATGGTGAGGGGTCATGAAAGAAATGGATAAAATAGGCTCAAAATATGTGTTTAAAGGGTTTAAAACCAAAGGATCATTCATTATTTGATGCAACTTGGCATTTTGCCCCACTTTACATCATTTCACTACTTTTTCTTTTTTCATCGATCTCATTCTTCACAAAAAGATTCCTCTTATTTTGCCTCAAATCATGTATGGCATTCATTTTTTTTTTTTTTTACTTTTTTTTCTTTCCTTTCTTTCTATCTTTAAGACCTTTTACGATTTTTTTTTTACTTTTTTTTAAAAAGCCCCACAGTATAGAGGGTGATCCTTGGTTAGGATTTTTTAGAAAAAAAATTATAATAGGCTCAAAGGGGTAACAATGAATGATTTTTTGAATGGTAAAAGAAATATGGTCATTTTTCATTTCAAATGTGAATGTTTTCCTTGAATTTCATCTATTGAACAAAAATAAGCTTATAAATTTTTACACATTTCTAAGATATATCTATTCCATATCTGCTAGTAGCTAGCTTCTTTTGCTTAAATGATCTCATTAGATCAAGGTGAATGAGTTCTCAAAATTAAATCTCAAAATTATTGTTAGCATCATTATCTAAACATTCATCGTTTGGAGTTCAAAAATGAGAATGAAAAGTTATGAAAGGTGACAAAGAATGGAACAGTGATTGAATGAAAGAGAAAATATAATGAAATGCATTATCCTTGCCCTTTATTAAAATGATAACAAATGAAATCCTATTACATAAAAAAAATCCTAACATTACTTTAAAAGAAATCCTAAAATGACACATAGCTTCCAACCAGCTTTGACATTCTTATCTAAAATCATGCCCCTATGCAATTAAGTGAAGGACTTTTATTGACATCTTACCCCCTGATTCATCGAAACTCATTAAGCCTTTTTGGATCAAACTTTACACTTTATATTTAAAAGCAAGGCAAGTTTCAATAAAATGACTCACGTTCTCATTATGATAATCACACGTCGCATTAACATCATACCATTTTGGATAGGGCGGCTTTAATGATTATAGAATAACTTGGTACATAGAATAACTAGAGATACCAAGTTATTCTTGACCAGTTCTGGGAATAACTCAGTGTAAGTCATTGGGATAGGGTTAACATGTGCCCTTTCTTGATTATCCCGAGATATCTTTGAACCACTCGCTTGGTTGTTAGGCTTTGAAACTATTGTAATGATATGACTAAAATCATATACAGGTATTTGAAAGGTTGATTGGTAAGTTGGTAAGTAAGCTGGTTGTGGATATGGTTGGTAAGGGTAATGTGAGATATTTTTCACAGTAAGATAGTATGGGGGCGTAACCTTGTGGATAAGGTTGATATCCCTTGAACTGTCTATCAAGGCTTACGGCTTGAGCTTCAGTCTCTTTCTTTTTTTGTAGCTTTTTGGGTTTTTTTTTTTTTCAACTTGTCATTTTTAATAGCATTCTCAATGATTTCACCTGAGATCACCATGTCAGCAAAATTTTTTATGGTATTTCCTATCATCTTTTCATAATAGAGAGATTTTAGAGTGCTGACAAACAATATCATGATCTTTTTCTCAGTTAATAGAGGTTGCATTTGAGAGGCTATGTCCTTCCATTTTTGGGTATATTCTTTGAATGATTCAATCACTTTTTTTCATATTCTGCAAAGACAAGCGATCAGAGGCCAAGTCTATAATATGCTAGTACTGACTAATGAAAGCATGGGCCATATCATTCCAAGAATGAATGCAAGTCCTATCCAACTAGATATATCACCTAGTAACAGAACCCGTGAAACCGTCTTGGAATACAAGTATTAATAGCTTATCATTATTAGCATGGGCAATCATTTTTTGATAATACATGGTAATGTGAGTCTTCAAATATTTGTACCATCGTATTTCTCAAATTCTAGCATTTTAAACTTTGAAAGAATAACAACATCCGGGACCAAATAGAGCCTAACAGCATCCACTAAACCATAAAAATCAATGCCTTCTATGGCTCGTAACCTCTCCTCTAACAAGTTCATCTTCTGTTCAACTTTTGAGGCTTCTAAAGTCTTATTATCTTTAGGCCTTAGCTTTTTTTTTTTCTTTTGGATCATCTAAATTAGGGACTAGTATTGGTTTTATTGTCTTTTCAGTAAAGACAAGATTTACATAACTTTAACATTGCCTTGAATTTGAAGTTGATGGCATCTAGGGTATGTGTACCTTACAGGATAGAAAAAACTGCTATGGTAGTGGGCCTTGTACGGGTTGGGCTTGATGTGGCCCAAATCAGAAGGGTACAATAGGTCATCATCTTCTTGTGAGGGATGGTCTTGTTGGCTGGTATTCTCCTCTACACTCTTTCCCTTATTTAACTTGTTCAAAGCTTTCAAAATCCTATTGAACTCTCCTTTTAGCTTTTCTTGAGCTTTTTCTATCATCTTGAGATGACTGAAATTTTTTTCTTCCATTAGTCTAGCTCGAGCTCTTGTATTATATTGGTGGGTGAAGTTACTTTGTGGAGCTATCCTTGAACTTTTAGTACCACAATTATGATTAGAAATGTCATGCTATGCTTTATGCATGATATGTTGATGCACAAATGAAATGTACATTTTTATGGATGAAATCTAATATGAAAATGATGCAGATGCACAATGTTACATATGACAATAAAAATGATGCATGACATGAATGCAAATACACAAAGTCAAACAATCAAAACAGTTAGATCAACATAACTTATTCCTTCTTGTGTCCTAGTTTTGAGGTATATCTATCATTGGATAGGGAGAGCTCTATCTTAGGTTTAGGCATTTCTAAGATTCACTATATGTGATTCAAAGCTAAAGTCTAAAGGGTCTCAAATTACTCCTTACATCATTGTTCGTCACAGACTAGTAAGGCATCCCAATCCTCACCCATTACAGGTTGCAAGCGAAAAATGTTCAATTTAAGTGAGAGTATTTCGCTAGTCACTGCGGAGGCATTAAAATCTCACGAAAGTATAGGTATTTTACTCCCTCTTAAAATGATGAAACTGAGTATAGAGCTCATGTTATGCATATGCATATGAATGACATAGTTTGCAACATAAATAAAATGAATGGAAAAGAAAAACAAATCCTTACAACGAATTCAATTTTATTAGGCTTTTTGGATAACACAAATTTATTTGTTTGCCTGACTCTCAACTGTTTTCCAGTGGAGTCACCAAACTGTCATAACATATAGATCTGGGGATCTATCGCTAGACATTGACTTTATAAGTCATCACAAATCTTTTTTGTTTAGGTACGATTGGTCACCTAAGGAATCTATCCTTTTAAGGAGCTATTAAGCTTGACTAAGGGTTCCTAAAAGAATAGGCTCGAGTCTACAAACTAGAATAAGGTTCAGGAGTTCGATTACATGTGGAGAAGGTTATAGCACCCTCACAACGCCTATCGAATGATGGTACTAGCTCGATTTCGTGTTATCCAATAAGCCTTAAAAATTACCAAATAATTAATTATTAAAAACTATTCTTAATTGACTCTAATACTTTTGGTAGAAAATTAAAAAAAAATTTTCACCTCAAAAGTATACAAGAAAACTATTGTTTCACTTGCAAATGCTCCATCGTCGGACCATTTAATTAAAAAATTTTTAAAAGGACAAAAGAAAAAATGGATGATTTTAATATAGGTCTTTTTTGTGTTTTATCAGAAAAAAACTCATGCTTTTATACAAGAAAAATTGATACTTTTAACTTTTTCTTAAAGCATTTTAATGTTTTCTTTTTATTTTTAAAGAAAACTGATAATTTCAACTTTTCCTTAAAATGTTTTTCCTTTTTGAGAATTTTATTTTTAAAGAAAATTTGTACTTTCAACTTTTCTCCTAAAATATTTTTTTTCAGAAATTTTATTTTTAAGAAAAATTAGTACTTTCAAATTTTTCTTTAAAATATTTTTTAGAAATTGGAAATATTTTTAGAAATTTTACTTTCAAGGAAAGTTATACTTTCAACTTTTCTTCAAAAATTTTTTTTTGAAAATTTTTATTATTTATTTTATTTTTATTAAATTAAAACATGCAAAAAATACTACTAAAAATAAATTACAAAACAAACAAATAAATAAAATACAAAAAAAAAAATGAACGGCTCGACTCAAGGGATTCGGTGCGACTCGACTTCAGGCACTAAGAACAACTCGAAAGATGTGGCTTGGTGGCTCGGCTCCAAAGATTGGCGGGTAAGCTGGTCAAGCATGGGTCAGAAACGGGCTGACGCTCAAGTCTGGTCGTTCGTTAGAAAACGCATGGATCCTGGTCCCTTCTTAACCTATTATGTGGGAAGATACTTTCTTCATTAATTGAAAATTGCATCTTTTTCCCTTACATCACCATTGCCATGAAATTGAAGGTCCACCTCAGTTGGCAGTAGCACAACAGTTTGGCAATCAAAACCATGACCCACGTCAAGAACAATGGCTGAAAATTCACTTCCTCCTTAAAGAAATAATCCAACAAGGACTCTATCAATTCCCCGAGAAATAATTTCTTTGGCCTTTTTAAGTGAATCAGTAACTCCATATGCAACTGTGACACCAATGCTTGACCCTGCTCTTGTTGGTTTGACCACAACTTTCCCTGAGTTTAAGTCCAACTGGTTGCGTGCAAACCATTTTGATAATTCAGATTCATTCACTTCACTTTCCTGCAGTAAGAAACTAGGTACTGTTACAACCCATGCTTGCTAAGGCCCAGGGAGGCATCATACTTGTCAAATGCTTGACGACACTCCTTAGATCCTGTGCCAATAAATGAAACATTATTTTTTTCCAATAACTCCTGAATGCCACCCTCTTCACCAAAACGACCATGTATAACTGGGAAAACTATGTCCATTGAGGCAGCCAGATGCTCAGCAAATTTGGACAAAGACTGGAAACCTTGGGCAAGGCTTTCGAGCTTAAAATCAAAGTCTGAAGGAGTATTGGAATATACCTGAGCAGAGGATATTACATAGGCAATAAGATGAGAGTCAATATAATAGCAGCTCACATGCAAATCCTCTCCCTGTATGTGATCAAGTACTGAGCGAGCAGAGTTCAAAGAAATCCCACGCTCCATCGATGGGCCTCCACATATCACACTAACTCTCAACACCTGACTCTTCTCCTCTTGGTCCACCAGTACAGCGTCCGTCGCCTATGCAGTGGCATGTGTAACTGCAACTTCCACCGTTTTTGAAGATGAGGAATGAGAAGAAGAAGCAGTAGTCACTAATTTGTGTGTGAATTTAGTAATCAAGTTTGAGGAGAGATGAAGAGAGGGTGATGTCTTGGCAGCACGGAGGAGCAGAGAGAGGTTGGAGAAGCACGCGAGGGACGCCATCGGCAGAACTGAGTTAGGAGTTGATGGTTCAACTGTTTGGGTTTTGGTCTATGCCCGCTGCTCAAAAAGGCTGACAAATTGGATTGTTGGGAACGAGTTTTCTAGGAATCACTCTAGAAATTGGACATATTTTCTTCTGTGTTTTTGTCCCTGATTTTCCCTGATCCCTGATCCCTTGTTCCTCTTCATTGCTGTGAATCACGATGATTTATAAAATCATGTTGATAGAGTTTCGGTTCAATTTTGATTAGCATCCAAAGTTAAATTAGCATCTAGATAAAAATCATTATAATCACCAAGCCTAATCTCTATCTTTCAGGTTTTTTCTCTCTTTTTTTTAACTAATTAATTAGATAATGGAGAAAAGAAAAAAAAATACAATAAACAGACCATAAAAATAAAAATTAAAAAATGATAAATACGAAATAAAAATCTGAAATAAAAATCCCTACAATCGAACCTGGATTGGTCTCAATTGATAAAGAACTCCGGACAAAATGAAGTGTCTACAGGGTGGTTAGTAATTTTTCATTCTCGTTTTCATGTCAAAACGCATCGATTCCCCATGTTTCAATCTTAAACTGACAAATCCTAGTTTCCTTCAAGGGCAAATGTAAAACCCCTATCTTGTATCGAAAAATTTTATGGATCAATTATGATTTATAAATAAAGATTTAATTTTAAATTATAAGATATCTTTTATGAGATAAAATCATAAAATCTTCATATCAAAGTGAATAATATCTCGTAAGTTACGTGTAAATTTTCACAAATAATATGAAAGTCATCATCAATCAAACGAGAATTAAGTGTTACATCATGAAAGCCACCTCTAAAAATTTACGGAAGATAAATATTACATGGTGAGAACCACTTTTAAAATTTTAACATCTGATGTAATCCTGTAATCTTTGTATACTTTATGTTGGATTTATCCAATATTTAGTGTGATTTGATAGACCTATATATTTTGTATTAAGTTTGATGAAGACGTCAAAATTTAATGAGAGGAGTTTATAACACTCTAATCTCATATCGAAAATTTTGTAGATTAATTATAATATATAAGTAAAAATTTAATCTCAAACTTATAAAATTATTTTTGTAAGATAAAATTATCTCAAGTTTGGTGCGGCTCTCCACATCACAAGTTTGAGTTTCAGAGGGTAGAACTGACTTGCCTGTTTGATCATGACCATGCAAAATGTAAAAGAAAAAAAAATCATGCATTAGCTATATACAGAAAGAAATCAAGATTTACCCATGGATGGTCAAAAATCAAAATTTTGGCCCAAGATTTTTTTATTTGGCACTTTTTTCTCGACTATTTTGTGATCAATTCGTAACATTGAGGAAAAATGGTGGAAGCAACGGTTTGAAGAGGCCTAAATCATGGTTTTTTTCAATGGTTTTTAGGAGCTTGTTTCAAGTTTTGATATCATGGAATTATTATAAAATTTTGATGGGATTTAATCACAATCATGAAATCCTAATTTAATACCATTATTCCAACACTTCGAATCATATCGTGAGGAAGAAACATTCCCTAATAATCTCCCCAAGTTCATTCTCCACCAAAAGATTATTGCCCTTCCATTTACCAAATTCCTCTTTACCAATATTAAAGTGCTGTGCTTTTTGGAAAGCATTGGCATTTCTACTTTGTGGAAAGAATTTGGTTTAAAAAGAGATTTCACTAATGAAAAAGCTTTCAACGCCGTCCAATATTTTTTTTTTTTCAAATATTTTTTTGAAAGCGCTTTTTTAATGTATTTTTATAACTATCATTTAAAAAAACGTTGTTTAGTGTTATAGTTTGATGTCAAATACATCTATTTTTTAAATAAAATGATCAGTGTCTTTATGTCATTATTTATCTATTTTATAAATTTTATAAATTATAATTATTTACATACTTCTATACAAATTTCATAAAAAAATAAATAGAGATGGAAAATAACGTAAAATGATCTGATTCAGCCAGAAAAAAAAAAGAGCTTCAAGAGAATGTCAATGAGATCACGTTAGTTCACACCTTTCTTTAGCAAGGAAAATGTCAAGTGACCCATTAAGTGAAGTCTTTAACCCGTTCTACACCTCAATAGCCACATGGAAAGTCAAATTCCATCATGTTGAAACTGAAACCACGGACCAGTTACTGTGGAAAATCCATGAAGTAAATGATATAAATAACTCACTACCCTTCAATTATTGTCCATAAATGCATCTGATTCTCACTCGTTTAACTTCAAAAAGCCTTTGAATCCCAAGGAAAGTGACCACGGCTATTCTTCAAATTTCTTCACCATTTTTCTCTTACTGTTCTTCCTCAGCTTCCTTTAGAAAAACCAGAGCCACTCTATATAACCCAAATGTTTCAGTTCCAAAGCTCCTTATCAATGATGAGTTTAACCAAAGAAAAGGGTTGATAACCTTCAAAACAACCAATCCCCTGACAGAAATTAAGCCTAAACTTGAAAATAACGGCACAAACAAGGAAGAAATCTCCAATTCAATGGTGTTGCAACATATGTATGCTATAATGGATATTGTCGCAGATAGAGTTGAAATGCACAAGAATATTGGAGCACAGCGTGATAACTGGAACAGGCTTCTATTGAATTCTGTCAATGGAATGACAACCACAGCTGCAATAATGGCTGGAATTGCAGCTGTCAATGGAGGTGGAGCATCCTTTATGGCTCTGAAGCTATCTTCCAGTTTGCTTTACATGGCAGCAACCGGGGTTTTGCTGGTGATGAATAAGATACAGCCTTCTCAGCTAGCTGAAGAACAAAGAAATGCTTCAAGATTGTTTAAGAAGCTTCACGAGGAGATAAAGACAAACATTGCTTTTGGAAACCCAGATTCAGATGATGTGAAAGCTGCAATGGAGAAAGTCTTGGCATTGGATGAAGCTTATCCACTTCCCTTACTTGGAACCATGCTTGATAAGTTTCCATCACTTGTACAACCAGCTGTGTGGTGGCCAGAAGAGAAGAGTACTCAACGGGAAAAGCTTGTCAGGAAAGTTGAAAAAAACGGGTGGAATGAGAATCTTGAAGAAGGAATGAAAGAAATTGTTGGGGTTTTGAAGAGAAGAGACACTGAAGAATACATGAGACTAAGTAAACTAGTCTTGAAAATCAATAAAATTCTAGCCATATCTGGCCCCTTGTTCACTGGCATAGCTGCAGTTGGTTCTGCCTTGATGGGATCATCTTTCTATGGCTCATTTGCTGTAATTCTCAGTGTAGTTTTTGGAGCTATGGCCGTTGTCGCTAACAGTTTGGAGCATGGTGGGCAGATAGGGATGGTGTTTGAAATGCATAGGAACTCCGCTGGATTCTTGAGGTTCATGGGAGAAACCATAGAATCAACCCTGGAAGAAGGAGAAGCAGATGAGGGGGAAAATGGGGAATTATTTGAAGTGAAAGTAGCTCTTCAGCTTGGAAGAAGTTTGTCGGAGCTCAGAGACCTAGCAGATGATGCATCCCATCCTCATTCTTCAATGAAGGAAGAGGATGGAGAAGAGTTTGATAGCAAGCTCTTTTGATTCTTATATTTGATATTCATTGGATATTGTACGGCTGGGAATTGAAGACTGAATTCTCTGATCAACCTGCTCGTTTCATGTTCATTTTACAGATTTGATTGTACTAAGTTTTCAAAATGTAATTAAACAGAATGTAGTGAATAGTCTTATATGCAGCCAAACAAATGATGGTAATAACTAATGAAAGACTATTAATATAATCAACTGAAATTGTAATTAATTATGGAGATCAATTCTATTTATAGTCTTATATAGTAACATTAGGATTGAGGACTTCTTTCCTTCTGAAATAGTGTGAATAAACCTGACAATTTTGGTTCTCTTCATCTCCTTGAGTATTTTATAATTGACTAATGAGCTTTGATGATTTGGTACCAGCCCAAGTTCCCTTCCAAGAAGGGAAAGGCTTCTGAGTAATGAGCTGCTTGTGGATTTCTTAGAAACCCAAGTTTTGGAAAAGGCTTTGGCAGAGATGGTCTATTGCCATCCCCTACCCCATTTAGACGCTATCAATACATTAGTCTACTTTTCAGTAAAGACCTGGATCTAGTGGACTTCTTTTAGCAGCTCTAGTTTCTTTAGGCAGAAATGGACTGTGGATTTCATAAAAGCCCTAGTTTCCTTTATGAGTTAGGACAAGGGACGTAAGGATTAGGAGAGATGGACTATGCCCAAGCCCATAGAGAGCATTTATCAGACTTAAATTATTCAAACTAAGCCAGTTTCAGCCCAAATTTTGTCATGAGAAAAGAAAAGGATCGGTCCAAATCTTCTCAAATTTTTTTATTAAGCGGCAAAGCAAAGGGCATTTGAACTTTACTCAACCTCCTAATGTATTTGAATCCTGACAACAAAGAGAGAAACACATCTTCTTTATTTATAGAGCCAATTTTTTTTATATTGGAATTGTGGAAAAAATATTACAGAAAGTGCTGATGCTTGAAAACTGAGCCTGCAAGTTATTCTATTTCATCTTGTTAATACGTGTTATGTCCCTTCCTATTAGCAAAGACAATATTCTATCCTTCCTATACTTATGGAAAGTATGATTCTTTAATTGAACCGGCAACTGAAGTTTTGAAGCAGATACCAAAATTTCAACATGTTGTTAACATTTTCTGTGGCATACCTGGGTTTTTTACTCTATTTTCACCCCATAAATTGTATATAATTTTCTCATAAACCATTTGCTCTAGTTTCTTGAATAGTTCATTGAGATGATTCGTCTCTTGTTTACACTTGTTTCTGCTGAAATGGCTCTTGTTTTGGTACTTCTATTCAGGTCTCCTCTAAGGAACCTGGTGATCAAGGTAATGGACAAGATGAAGGAAGGGAAAGGCCCAGTGATTTCAAAGACTGTTGCAGGAACTTTGTTTGTTGTGTTTATCTCTATCTCGTACAATGTAATGGAGATCCAAAAACGGTCATTGGAAGGGGGTGTTCTCAATCCAACTGATGAAGTTCTTATGGCAAATCGAATTTTGGAAGCATCCCTAATGGGTAACTCAAAATCATCAACTTAATTTAATTTTCCTAAGATGTCTGAACTTTGAGTTTTTAACTATGTATAACAAGTTTATGAAAGTTTTGATACTTGGAATCTTTATTACTCAGACTCAGAGATGAGTATCGGGTAATGGGTATGCTTGGAACATGGATATATTTAATTTTTTTTTCTAAATTTATATATATAGATTCGATCTTTGTATCATATCCATAGAATATTTTTAAAATATAGGTACTTCAAAAAAAAATCTTAGTATAGCTTAGAACTGCAAAATCTAACACAAATTTAAAATGCTAGCCAACAATCAGTACTTAATTTCAATAGGTTGTGTAGAAAACATGTACATGGCTTCCAATTATGGTAAAAGTAAGCTGAAATTAGACTTCGAATTGGGAAATAATTATTGTCTGAAAGGGCTCTTTACTAGCTAATCTGAATTGCTTCATGGAATTAGCCAATTGCAGCATTCGATCTTACATGCAATGAAAATAGTCAGCGGACACAATTGATCTACCATTGATTTTAGAGTCTGGAATTATCAGCTCAAAGGTTTAATTTTTGAAAAATAGCCCCAATTGCCCTTTAACGTCTTCTAACTTTGATATTAAAGGATTATATAACATATTTCAGGGTTTGCTCTATTCCTTGCACTGGTTGCATATAGATTACACTACTGTATCAAAGAGCTTTATCCGACAACGAGGAGAACATCGGAGACAGCTGAAGAAATGAAACTAAAGCCAGATTTAAAGCATCATGATCTTAAAGAACACCCAAAGAGGGCAACAGCTTCAAGATGAACAATTGATGTTTAAACCTAGAGGCATAAAGATGCCTGAAAAATTAGTGTCCCCTATGATACTCTCTTGCTTCTGGTAGCCTAATCTTTAGGCTTGGGTTACTTTGAAAAGCAGAAATATGAACATGTCTAAGACATGGTCATATGTTATGAACTGCTGCAATTGTAATTGCTTAAATTATATGGCTACACAGTTTATTACTGTTGTCTGATGATCCTGCTAACTTTGGTCTATCTAACATATCATGAATCGAAATTTCTTTTTCATTTTCGATTCATTAATTCTCAGAATTTGAATGAGTTTTACCCTGAGACTGGAAAACTGGTCTGCAATGGACCCAAACCCTTCAGCTGATGGTTTCAAAGATGATAATTTTTCAACTTTCACAGCCTGGATTATGTTACCAGGCTTTTCCATGGTTCTATTACTCATATTATTATTATTATCAAACAATGCTTTTTTTCTGAATGTGAAAGGGTAATAATACCTAGTCTTTTCAAGTAATTCATCACCCACCAAAGAAGAAATGATGACATTGTAAATGGCTAATGCTGAGTCTTCATTTCTCCATCAGTTGACTCAAACAAGAATTGGCAAACCCTAACCTTGTTGGTCTCTCCAACTTTTTGCACCTAAAAGCCTCTTCTTTCTTTTCACATGGGAAGTTTCGACTGTCATCACGTAAGACTGAGAGGACTTGACCTTCCTGATAACCCGGCTTTGTTACAACTTAAAAGTCATTGCCCGATACAATAAAATAATGGAGTCAACCCCCCATTCCAGTCTCCCTCAAGCACCCAATGCTTCACTATCATCAGCTTTTCTATAAGAGACTGATGCAATTAATCAAGATCAAGGGAAAACTAGGTGCAATGTTTTGGACTTTGGACTTTTTAATTTTCCACCAAATACTCGTGTATGACACATATCGGACGGACATGGATATAAAGATTGAATGTCCAAAAACATAACCCTCACTAATTGGACATTTGTTTTATATACTTATAAATCCTTATTTTATATAAGGTTTCTAATTTGGCAAAGTACAGCAATAATGAACTGCCATATGATTCTTGTAATTGGTGAGGGAGGTAGGCATATGCATTTGCCTGGGAAGGGAATATGCTAAGATCAATTATGACTGATACCCAACCCACAAAGGTAAAGAGAAGACAAGGTTGACTTCTTTGTTATCTTATCTACCCAAGCCTTTAAGTCTCCTCTGTTCACACAAACAAGTGTGAACATCGAGAATAGAGGCTGATGATTCAGTTGATGACTTTGTTCAAAACTCATACTTTTCAAAACTGCAACAAAGAAGTTGATCGCCGGCCGGACATTTCTGCCAGAAAAAGGAAAATTTGGAGAAATTAACATGGAAAATAGGAACATGAATCAAAGATGACAGATGGGATTGGAATAGAACAAGAATTTTCATTTACTGTCTCAAAATTGAGATTGTCTAATACAAAGATATCATCTGTTACACTGTCAAATGACAAAATACTGCTAAAAGTAATAATATTTTCTGTAGGATTTTCTAAGAAGAAATCATCATCTAAGATGAAGCTTTCAATTTCAAGTTCTTCTTCAAAAGAATCCAGGAATGATGGAGTTGTAAATGAAAATTCATCTTCTACTATAACATTGCTGTCATCAGAACATTCCTTTTTTTCTTCAATGCCACTGCTTCTAACTGTGATCCAATCTTCAGTCCTACTCCAATTGGAAGCTGGTGACAGATCAGTGCCTTGAAGCAATTTCTTGATCCTGTCAGTCGGAGAATTCAAGGAAAGCTCCTTAGGAATCAAATTCTTAGGAGTTTCCACCACATCGAGTGAATCCCAGAAACCTTGATCCAAGACGGAATTTGGAGAATTCATGGTAGATTCCTTTACTTCCTTCAAAAGGGTATCTGATTCTTCCAAAAATGGATGTTGAAGCAATTCTTTAGCTGTCCATCTCTCCTTTGCATCTCTCCTCAAACACTTGCCAAGAAAATCCTTACCTTTCTCAGATAAACACTTTGGAATCTCAGGTACTTCACCTGAAAATCCAATCTTATAAAGAGCTGACACTGGATCATTCAGCTCCGGCCATGGCGAATTCCCAGTACCCATCTCTATAATTGTACATCCAAGAGCCCATATATCAGCTTCAAAGCCCTGTTCCTCCCCACGTGCCACCTCTGGTGCCATGAAAGCCGGTGTACCGGAAAATGCTGACGTGTCAAAACCTTGATTATCACCAACTTTTCCCATCAATTTAGCGCAACCAAGATCAGCAATATTTGCACCTTCTTTACCTATCAAAATGTTTTGGCTCTTGATGTCACAATGTACCACCCCATTAACATGAAGATAATCCAAACCTTGTAAAATCTGCTGACTATACAATCGAACTTTCCCTTCATCCAATCTTCCTCCAACCCTTTGAATTTCCTCGAAAAGCGTGCCACCGGGAACATACTCCATGCAGAGATTGTACATAGGCTGGTTACATGTTTCATTTGTAACATCATAGCCTATGTACTTAACTATACGAGGACAGCTTAATTTGGACAACAAATAATTCTCCCTTTGTAAGAACATAGAGTGACATAACTCGGTGGACTTAACGGCGAAAACCTCGCCGGAAGGGATTGCGGTGGCTAGTGAAACGGTGGCGGTGGCGCCACGGCCTATGGCAGGTCCTCTAATCCACTCCATTAGAGGCACACCAAGAAACAAAGAGAAAAAAAAAATGTTGGGGCTAATATTGATGCTACGGCATGCAAGAAAACGTGTAAATATATATAAACTTTGGGGGTACCTTTGGTTTTGGCGACTAAATCCAAAGCATATGCAACAAACTGGGGAAAGATTCTTGATGACAAAATTCTGTTTCTTACTTTGTCAGACTTGGGTTTTTTTTTTCCTTTGAGTTCATAGAGCTAGAATGTACCAGGTGGCAAGATGTGAACGCCTTTGTTTGACAGCTCTGACCGCCTATGGACGGCGGTTGCTTAAGCTTGTAATAAAGCCGTTCACATGACGACACATTAGCACGTGCCGAGATTGCAGTGTTAATCACATATTATTGGTTAATTAATCCTTAATTGCGGTTTTGATTTTTGCGGCGCAAAGGCGATTAGTCAACAGTTAAACTGTTAAAGTGTGAACCTGAGTTGGATTTTTATTTTTGTTTAGCTTAATTTGCAAAAGAGATTTTATTAAATTTAATAATTTTAAATACGATATAATTATATAATATAATAAATATAAAAATAATAATTTAAAATTTTAATAAAAATTTTATATAAATTTAACAAATATCATTATTTGTTATGTTTAACGTGTTGGTAAAATTATCATACGATAATTTTAATATTTTATATATATTTAATATAAAAGAAATATAATATAAATTAATAGATCTAATGTGAATACAAATTAATTGGATAGACTTGAATGTGAATACATGCATGAATCATAATTTATAAATGTCTATGTCATTTGTGCTTGTTAAGTAACTTAGTAAACTGTTAATTGATTTAGAGTTTAGAAAAGTTATTAAAATGATGTGAAAGATGCTGTTTTAAATTATTGTTAAATTATTCAAAGCTTATCTCGTTCATGCATCCATGCTTCACCACCATTAAAAAAGTTTAGGGATTTATAGTAATTTGAGCATTTGACCCTTCCCTTCAAGGGTGATATTTAAAAGTAAGTTATTTGGTTTTTATATTACTTGTCGATATAAAAATCTTACATTGTAAAGAACATTAGATTTATAAATATTTTGAAAAAAAAAAAAGAAGAAAGATTTTAAATTCTATTAAATTAAATGCTCGGATGTTAAATTTGTAAACTTTTAGTCGAAAAAATAATTATATTAAATTGTAAAGAGAATTCAATGCAAAAGTTTTCACATTAAAAAGTAAAAATAATGAAATTTGAAAAACGTACTCTATCTGAATTATTTTTTTGTCAATTTTTTTATATCTCAAAATTATATCTTATTGCTTTTTAACATTTAAAATTCTTACTTTTTTATATTTAAAAATTATCTTTTATAATTTTTTTTATTTTTTAATATTAAAAATCATGAAATTTTAATTTTATAAAAGAATTTTAAAATTTAATATTAAATAAATTAAAGTCAATTTTTTTAAAATTTATTAAAATCAATACATAATAAATATTTGAGATGAAAAGAATATGCAAGTTTTTTTGTTATTATTATCGAAAGTAAGAGTTGAATATTATATATTTTGGAATTATTTAAAGATATTTGAAGTAATCTTACCGTTGTGTCAAACTGTCAACTCTTTTTTTAAGTTAAGTTATTGCCTAAAACTTGTAAGCCTTCATGTACAAGAAATAATTGAATGTACTGATTTGGAGGCTGTGGAGATACTCGTTCCACACCCATACTTTGCAATGTGAAATAAACAAAACCTTTTTGGCCCAAAAACGTGTCGTTAGCTGCTCCAATGGCCATGAAATTGAAGAGTTGGCCTATTGATTGGAGGAATCAAAGCAAAAGTAAATAAGCCTGCAAAAGAGGTTGCAACCAACATCAACAAAAATTAAAGTTAAAAAAGATTCACCAACTGTTTTTCCATGGCTGGAAAGTTGGGTTTGAGTCAGAACTTGATGACTGTAAATCAGATGTATGGAAAATTTTCGATTTGGATCAAACATTTGAGTGATGTTCAAGCAAATTCCAAACTGTGAAAGCCAACTTTTTCTTGAAATTGGGGGTTTTTAAGTGACCCCAAATTCCATTTCTAAGTTCAAAACCTTGTCTCCTTTTGATTGAGAATAGTGGGAGGGTCCTTTATTTGCATTTTGCTTAGGCTCTTTCAGCTTGTCGGTGCTGATGTTCTTTACTGGTTGCTGCCAGTCCTTTACAGCTCACCCTTTACAGCTAGGTTCACCAGGTGAAACATGAATTGGACCCATTTACTTTTATCAGAATTTGGCAGAGACCAGCAGTCCCACCTCCAATCTTCCTCTTTTTGTCACTTTCTTATCTATTAACCTTAATTTTAATCCCAAATTAAATCAAATCAGAATCTAGTGAATACAAAAAAATATTCGAGTTCAAAGTCCAATCATAATCTGTTATTAGAAGTATGATCTAAATTTGATTAAATTTTAATTTTTAAATTCAAATTTAATTCAAAATAAGATTCAAAATATTTGATTTCATTCTATTAAATTTATTTAATAAAAATAAATTCACTTTTTATGTTCAAAAGTTCATTATAAATTCAAATTAAAACTCAAATTCATATGTAAAAAAGTAAAATAATAATTTTTTAAATTAAAATAATAAAAATATATTAAAATTTAAAATTTAAAATTTAAAATTTTAATTAAATTCACGAATTACTAAAATAATATATTAAAATACTCTAACTCAATTTTAACAATAAATCAAGTTATTTAAATTTAAATTCAATAATAACTAAATTAAATTTAAATTTTATCCGTATAAAACTTAAATAACTTACAAATAACTTATAAATATTGATATATTATTTACACCCTTAAAATAATATAACTTATAAATATTGATATATTATTTACACTCATATATTAAATAAATACAAAACTCTTAATTTTAACTACTTTAATATGATTTAATCTTTGCAGTTCAAAATTTTTAATTTTAACTGCATCCAAACATTTAACTAAATGATTAAAACAAAATTTCCAGCAAAACTCAAATTCTTTTCCAAATAAAAATATTCCCTTAATTTTAGTCGCTTAATAATGATGGTTCATTACCTATTTTGGTCTGGTTGTACTAACCAAAACTGAAGCGAACTCAACGATTAACTACTAACAATGCACTTCAATTAATAATCAAAACAGCTCACAATAATCAATATGCTATCCACAATTTTAGTATAGATAAATTTGTGTTTAATTATGACCTACTTTGCCAGTTTCTTCTACTTGGATTCGCTAGCTCATGTTCATTCTATTTCTCCATGAGAATTGTTTACGACCCTCCTCAAGACTGACAATTCAATATGACAGTTGGACATCCAAACCTTATCTGATTATAATCATTGTTCCAATTAATGTAATCATTGATTTTTATTGAACATAATTCGTTTCTACTCTATTATTTGAACAAATCTCATTTCGTTACGCTACAAAATTAAAAAATTATGAGCTTAACTTCGTTTTTCCTACAGTTAGAAAAACTGACCCGAAATTGAAAAGCTTACCTAAGCCAGCCGAATTTGAACCAGATCCAAACTAATTTAATCAGCAAAAAATCAACAGTTCAAACCTGTTCAATCCAAACCTGAATCGACGCAAACTAAATAAATTCGAAGCTAAAACGACTCGAATTTTCTTATACATAAATCATATGGGTTCATTAAGTGAACATCAAAATCACCCATAAATCCATCCTTTAATCATGCCAGCCATCCATTCATTACACTAAGCTGGCAAATATGTCTAACCAACATCTAAGTACCTGACTGCAATAATTTTAATGATTAATCAATTCTTCTAGATGAGAAAAGAATTACTACATCAATTTGCAAGCCTCATATCCTGCAACATTGAGCACTCAACCAGATTGCAAAGTACATGAATGATTAAACATACTTAAGAATTATCAGGAACTACGTACCTTTCCAGCAAGAATCGCAAAGTTCAGCATTCCGAGTTCAAGTAGCTGCGAAAGTCATCTTAGCTTGAATAAAAGCTAAAATCAGTTGCACCATTATACTATTATAGGTAATTATCGATCACGGGAAATTCTTTCTTAATCAAAGTGCATCACAAGCAACAATCTAGTGAAAACTCACAGATCATGTTGCACATATATTTACATGTAATTATCATTTGATACTTAATTCCACACATTTTAAGAGTACTACTAGCACTGCATTAAACTAAGGTGTTTAAATGTAAATAAGTTTCGCTTATGCAGCCTCAGCAAATCCAACTTGCATGTTCCCATAGTCAAACACTGTATGGAACTGGCCCATAAAGACGTCGCCCAGGATCCTGTATATCAATGAATATTATTATAAAAGTATCAAATATTTGCCAGCCTAAAAGTAGACATCTAATGCGAATATAATAAATTAATTGTAGACAATATAATTATCCTTGGATGTATATGTGGTCAAGTATAAAGAATACCAGAGTGGTCCGCGAGGAGGTGGTACATCCAGAGCAGTGAATCCACTTATGCATTGAGCTATATCTCCCTCGCCCACTTTCAGGACATACTGATTTCCCATAACCAAAAACGGGAGAGGTCAGCAACAAAGAGAGAATCAGTGGACACTAACATCCCATTGCAGCCAAATCAGCTGACTTAAATTCATTAATTAGACCTACCCAAACCTATAGATAGATAATTATTGATAACTGTGACGGTACTCATTACTGGAGCAAAGTAATGTGATAAACATGTTGATCATGAATATCATCAAAGGAAAAGGCCAAAATACCTTAAACAAATTCAGCCTAATACATCATACCTGCTCAGGGGTGAGCTCAAATATCTTTCCACCTATTGTGAATGAAACATTAGGCATAGAAGATAGACTGTTACAATCAACAACTGATTCTCCCATTGGACTAGGCAACCGATCACAGAGCTGCAATTATCAAGTTGGGAAAAAGTAAGCCCCTAGTCGAACTTGCCAAAATATACTAAAAGATTGAAGTGGAGGCCCATTTACCTCATTCACATAGTCTAGTATACCCTCCTGTGTCTGGTTCTGCTTAAGTTGGTTTTGCATCCATATAACTGCCATCCCACAGACGGAACACATTGCATCACGATAATTGCTAGAGGCTTTTCCAGCATTCTCATTCACAACGCTTTCAATCCCCATACTGAACATGATACATTTAAAAAAATCAGTGAGCAACAGAACACATTCATTCAAAAACATAAACAAAAATTTCTAAGCTGACTGATTTGAGTTAAAGTGACAATTTCACTTAAGAAACAGGGGAAAAAGAAAAAAAGAAAGATTTTTTGTCCAACCTTACACCTCGAGTTCCATCAAAGGTGCACAAACCTATTTGTGAGCAAATTTTCAGTGGCTGATCCTGTCAATGCATTATAATAAGAACACTAATTAGGAAGTCCAGCAAGAAACTACCAGAATCTAATTCTAACCACCTCCAGATTCCATGTAGCTGCATTGCAATAAAAGCATGTTTAAAACCAATCATATACCTTTCCTAGTAGCATATCTATTATCATTTCTCCATATTGTGAAACTACAGCCTTGCATTCTTGACTTACAACCCCTGATGCTCCAATAGCATGATTGACTTGAGCAATGATGGCCTGAAAATGTAGTATAAAAGGTAAAATCACCAATGAATGATCATGACAGACAAACTATTTTTGGCAGCAAATAGCCAATGCAAGCACAGGGACAGGGTCAATGTAATGAATACCATTAGCCCTCCGTCGAACGGTTATAATCACAGATATCTATAATCAGAATATCTGACTAAATATCAAGGTAACATATACCAAGAGCCCTGAATATTTTGCTCTTACTATATCAATGTCATTAGAGGGATAAGCTGGAATAAGCACGTCATAAGACATAAGACAACCTTAGGGCTTATAGAGTGAAGCTTAATTGTCTAACAAACAATAGCAACATCCTTAAAGGGAAGGCAACAAATATTGTCATTTCGGTCATTAATAAGAGCACATGTACATCAATAGAATTGTTTGGAGAAAGGAAAGAAGTGCAACTATATGCCAGGAAGTGTTAGTTAAAGAAGAGCTTCTGTCACAGGTGAAATGACACATCCAATGTTTCAGGGATAAACTATCATAGAAAGGACAAAAACATGGTTTACAACAACCTTGCCACACAAGCACAGCTTCACAAGCATGCATGCATGCATAAATAGACACAAATATTAATACAAACCGTGGGACCAGTCAACAAGGAAGTCCCAGAATCTGCAATAGCACTGCAGCCACTGGCACAAAATCCTGAAACAGGTATAAGAAAGTAAGGAAACCAATAAATGACTACAAAACATTTGTGTCCCTTATCTTATCAATTATGTTTATCCTGTTAAGCATAATACATTAAAAATGTGTACAATTATCTTAATAAGATAACTTTGAGGACAATTTCTCACCAGTTGTTTGGTTACCAATCAGGACATCACCCAAATCAAACTGCACACCAGAAGAAACAGTAGCATTAATAAAATGAATACATGAAGTCAAATATTAGATAAAACACATTGGAAGTTTAGAATCCTAACCTGCCAATATCCCTTCCTTGTTACAGGAACATAAGTGTGATCCCCCTTGTAATGTTTCGGATCCACCCCGCCAAAAACCACTTCTCCTCCTACATCATCCTCAGGATTGCGGTTAAACCAAAATGAAAAAACCGGTTCCTTAACAAGACCTTGATTGACCATATTGTACCTGGAGCACTTACATAATCAATATCCTAGGCGATGGTAGTTGCATTAATTCTTACACAACAAACATCTTATGCCAACAAACTGAAACCAACAAACCAAAAGAGCATATAAAACATAAAAAGTGCTATTGCATACCACACAGGCACAGCATTTCCAACTGAAATCTCTTGGAATCCAAGTCCAAGTATACCATCAAACTTGGCAACCAAAAATGTTATGCTGGGCTCTCTTGTTGCCTCAATAAATTCCTAAACAGATAAAGAAGAAAAAGTAACTCGTTCAGAAACACATACCACCAACAACAGCCATGTCAAGGAGTTACAGCTCAAACATATGTAATAAACAATTTAATGAATATACCTGAATTTTAACTACAAGATCACCAACTGTTACATGGTCCTCACTAAAGAATCCAGAAATAGCTCCACTGCCGTATTGGATATCCGCAGGTTTACCTGCAAATAGACTCATTAAAAGAGTATATGCAGGCATCTACTTCATTGTCCTCACTTTGACTAAAATAAACAAGGATTAATAATTACATCCTTCCTGTTAACCTTATCCAAGTTTTCTCAGTCAAAAGCACAAGAGGACTGACTAATTATGCATAACAACAAACACACGAGTTTTCCAAATGGAGCAAATGGGGCATATATTAACCAAAAAAAAGCAGTTAAAAAATTGCAAAAAAGAATAAAGTAAATAACACCTAAATTCAACTACTGCATTTGCTCTCAGTGACATTTATAGATTGATCAAAAGATAATAACAGGTTTATAAGTGGATAATCAAGATGTCATAGATTTCAGGAATGCTAGAATGAACCAAGAAGCAGAAACAAACCATTAGCCTTGTAGGTACGTGAACGGCTTGATTTATATCTTGAATGGAGATAGCAAGTTATCTGTACCGAGACACCAGCAACATGTAAGAAATATTCCAAATCAGACAAGTCCAATTCTTAAGCACTCCAATATCAATTTTAAGAAACCAAACTTACCGAGAAATAACACTTAGATGAAGGCACCCACAAATTAGAACTACCAGTGTCAAAAATCACAGTGAAATTCTGTGAAGGAGTGCCGATACCAATCTCACCAAAGTACTGCGCATCCAAGTAGTTCTTTAGTGCCACAATATCAATGTCCTCTGCTTCCCGTAAGTTCCCATGGAGATGATGCTGTCTAAGAGAAGCTCTCAATGCCTCTCCCTCCTTGGAATCAAGGTGAGCAGCCAACCGATTGTTTCCATCAAACTTTCTCTTTTTGAGTCCAATTCTAAACAATCTGCCATTGGGTGTGGAAAAGACGATAGGAAATAGAAGAAGACAAAGAAAAAGAGTGACAGTAATAGTTGTCACTATTGTACCCATTCTGATAACTGCGAGTCTGCAATTGTAAGGTAACATGACAAAGATTTAATCAGATATGATTAGAAATACAAATGGCAAAGCTGCAATAATATGATATCAACACACAGCTAGAAATAGTTCCTTCACACAAAACCTAGCACACCAGCCACTGTTTGCCTAAAGAGTGACAAAACCATCTTCAGTTCACTTAAGCCTAAAACATCTATTCAAATAATGCTGCCATGTAATATTCTATCCCCAACTGTAAATGGATCTGCCCAAGTTTTGTGACAACATCATGTCCATTCCATGCTTTTTATTATTGAATTTTTCATATCAAAAGATTGGTCACTGAGAAAACACAGCACACGTATACATAAACACATCTACAGCATAAATAATCAAAGCTAAGTGGAATCTTACTTAAAGTCAAATAGTTACTCTACACTTAAATTAATTGAAAGTAAGTAGTATCTATATTATACCACGTGTCCAACACTGGAAAATTTTTCATGTTTGGTTGACGATAAATGGGTGGAAATAAATATCTATCTACTTAAAACTTCGAAAAAAACATCGTAAACTTGATAAAATTGAATATTGAAGTCAAAGGGATCTCATCAAATTCAAATAGTTAACTTTCACTTTTCTCAGGTTCCAAACGCTATAAATCTCAACATATCTCATCAACCAAACAGAAAACACAACAAAAACTACCATAAAGTTAATGAGAATCCGAACTTCAAAATTAATACGGTCAACTAAAAACCAATATCAATCAAAGTCAAACAGTAGATCTTCACTCAATTCCTTTTTAAAGGGAAGTTCAGTTTTCTATGATCCCAAACACTAAGTATCACAAAAAAAAAAAAAAAAGCAAAATTACTAAAAAAAATTCACAAAAAAAGTAATCAAAAGCAGACATAATAAAAAAAGCTTCTTACATTTTTTGATGATTTCAAGAAGAAAAGGCAGAGCAGAAAAATGAAGTGAAAAGCAGAAACGACGAAGATATTTTTATATTCCTTTAGTGGTCTCCACTCTCTTATTTATTTTGAAAGCGAGGGAGTGTTGAATTAGCGGGTTTCTTGGAGAATCATATCCGTACAAGTAAACACGTGTACGGTGGATACTATTTTAAAATTTGATTGCTTTTTCTTGTCGAATAAAAATTTGAGAGTTTGATCCAGTGCGGATGTGTATATAAGGATATTGATAAGGAAGGGAAAGCACACCGTTGGATGAAGCCAGAAAGTTTAGAGGGTAGTTCGAGATGGTAGATCGGGTAAGACAAGAAATAAATAAAGAGGATAACGTTTTCAGATTTTTTTCTAAATAATTGCTTTTGGGTTGTTCTTCATAATTGCTTTCCGAGTGTACTTATGGGTCGATACATACTAAATGGGCCAAATTCAAGACCTTTAAATTATTGCCCTTTGTTATTTTGTGAACAAAAAAAATGTATTTAATAAAATGATATATATATATATTATTTTTTTAAATATTAAAAATAAGGCATGTATTAATCTGTTAACTTCACGAGGTTAAAAAATATATATAATATATAAAAAATGAATTAAAAAAAAAAAACTAGACCATTTAAATACTTTAAGATTTGATTTAATAAATATTTATTTTCCTTTTATTTTAAATAGATGGTTAAGCTTCAAAACTCTAATTTTTCTTAGCTTACCTTAATATTAATATGTTCATTTTTTTAGTAAAATGAAATTAAATTCAAATTTAATAATTAAATTATTAATTAATATATTAACAATGAAAATTTTTAATTTTATAAACAATTTCAAAAAGTTACTTATTAATTTAAAGTATATATTTAAAAATTAATTAATTAATTTTATATATATATATATATATATATATATACACACACATACACCGGCAAGCTTTGGAATTCTTTATTATTCAAGTAGACAAGAAACTCACTTATTCATTATCGTTAAAAAGCCAAAAATAATTGTGCCATTCGAATTTACTCTTATAAGGAAACTAAAAAATATTACACAGATTGCGCTTATTTTTGGGTACTCTTATTAAGGCAACATGAGATAAAGGGTAGTGTTTTAAATAATAAAAAAAAAGTTTATTGTTATGAAAGGTTATCGAAAATTAAATATGAATTTATTTGTAAGATTGACAAAGCAATATGAAATTGGAGATGTACACCAAGAGAAAAAGGGCATTAAGAATGTAAGTTTTGAAATATTCTGATAATATTATAAACAAAATTGAAGCTGCATGTCATGATTGATCTCTTAATTTTAATGATAAGTATAAAATTTTTTATAATTTCAAATATAATAAAAAAGTTAGATTTAAAAATGATTAATATCATGAATGATTTTTTAAAATTAAAAATTATTTAATATATTATTTAAATTTAAAAATTATTTAATATGATATTTAAATTATAAATTTATTAATTAATATTATATTTGAAAGATTATTTATCTGTTATGTGTTATCATTTGAAATTAATTATATTAAAGATAAACATCATATTAATAAATATATTTATAATTTAAATATTATATTAAAATTATTTTTAAAATTTATATATCATATTAAATATTTTATTATATCTTAATAATTCTTCGCGACTATTTTGAACAAAAAAATGTGGGTGAGTGAACGTTACTATCTTCTTCCCTATAATTGGATTGGGCCAAATTTGAAATTATTAAATATGACAAAACGGCCTGCTTCACATTAACAAAGGGCTGAAGCTAGTTCCAAAGCCCAATCAAGCAAATCAAAAACCAACCAACGGAGGCCCAATACAAAAAAATCCTCCCTACTTTAATTTTTTTTTTCATAAAATTATGTTATCAGTTGATAAAATATTAAATTGTTAGTTTCAGTAACAAAATTTCAATTCTAAAAACCTTAAATATATATATATATATATAAAGAATTCAAAATTTTAAAATAAATAAAAATACACAACAAATCGATAAGAAGAGAAAAAAAATTTTCTTTTAGATTTTGATAAGTCAAATCTATTATCCATAATAAAAGTCTAATTTTAGCTATAATTATTTCCAAATTTTATCTATATATATATTTTTTAATAATTTTTTACTAATCAAGGATAAGGAAAAAGGCAAAAAGAAAGGCTTACTCGAGCTACAAGAGATAAGCATGCTTTTACTATAGTTACTTAAAATCCTTGAATTTTTCCCAAGAGAAAATTTATTATGGGACCAAGAAAATAAACACTATTTTGATTTTGCAGGATAATTGATATTACTATTCATATATAAAACTTAAATTGACAAAGAAACAAGAAAAAATGATCCATATATATAGTAGTTTAATTTGGTCATATAGGGTATAGATTGCTTTGAATTGTCACATTGGAATCTACCGATTCTAAATTGGATTTTCTATAACTTACATTATGTTTGGTAGGAAAGAAGGAAAATGGAAGAAAAGGAAAAAGATAAGGAAAGAAAATGGAATGAGAGAAAAAGGAAAGTTATTTTTTTATTCATTGTATTTGGTATATAGAGAAATGATTGTATGAAATAGTAATGTCATTCAAATCATATCATATAATTACATATTAAAAAAAATCAATAATTTATTATGCATCATTTGTGATAATTAAACAATGAATATTAATTTTAATAAATTAAAATTTTTAATAATAAATAATTAATTTTTTAATAATGTGATACATACCATATTTGAATTAAAAAAAATTCTAACATGACGTAACTGTTCGTACAATATTTTCTTTTGGTATATATATGAAGGATGAAAAATAGAGGGAAAAAAGGGGGATAAGGGTAAAATTATAAATATAATTATTAATTTAAATTAAATGAGTGTTTTATTCTTATATTAAGAAGGATTGAAATTGAAGGAAAAAAAAGTACAAATTTACTCATTTTACTTTTCTCATCTTTTTTTCCCCCACCAAATCAAGAAAAGGATTAAAAAAAATTGTTTTTTTTTTTCAATTCTATCCTCTTTCCCTCTTACCAAACATAAACGTAAGATTCTGATCCCAATTCCCAACTAATGATATAATTTACCCTATCTAAGTATGAAATTAGGCTTGTAATTTGCTTGTTTTTGTATATGAAAAGCCTAACATGGGAATAGGTCGGCCATTACCACCAGCCTGAGCCTGAGCCCAATTAGCCTAAATTGCACCATCTATTGCCTAATGTTGTTAATGTTAATTATGAGTCCAATGCAATTAGCTAGTAAAGTCAATTTGAAAAAGAGCAAATTTTAATGTTAATTATGCACCCAATGTGTCTAAATTTCTAGCCAGTAAAGTCAATTGAAAAAGACAAAAACTTTCCTGCATAAAGACTAGCTTACTTCATATATTTTTTGCTTTTATCAATCAAGAATCAACATGTTTTACAATAGTTTAATGCCCTTCTTTAAATGGTTCTCTTTTACATCAAAATGTTTATAATATACCATAAATCTCTTTTTCCTTTGATATGGGGGATAGAAATGATTCGAATTTTGTTCTTTGAACCATGGATCATATATCATCCCGAAAACTAAATGCTCAGATGAACCATAACTCTAATTATGTATACCTCATTTTTATTATGATATTTTTGTCGATTTATATCTTAATCCTACAAATAAAATGATTTGACCAAAAACTCAAAATTGTGCGAATTTGTCTTTAGCGTGAAAAAAAAAAAAAAAAAAAACCCTACTTGCCATCACAAAAGAAGCTAAAATGAAGCTATTGAAATTAATGTTATTCAAGCTTATACCTGCTGAAGATAGTGTGACTTGATACCTCAATTTCTTGGTCCCCTCTTAGAAACCAACATATAAGCTAGAAACCCTACAACTACAAGGCCTGCCCCGATCTACTACTTATTAATCTGACCTAAAGAAGAGTGTGTCATTTTCCTTAGGGCATGCATGCAATTCTTGGATAAATCTCAGGTGTGAGAGGTTGACTGTATACCTTTCATTTACTCCAACAAATTTTATATATAGTAATATTACTCATATTGATGGCTTAAAACATGTTTCAAAAAATTAGGAAAACAAGCAATAATTCATCAATTTAAAAAGAAATTTCATGCAAATGTGTTTTAACTTCTTGACATAATGGTTTATTCATGTTCCCCTTTAAAAGAAAGTTAAGGTTTTAGTTTTCAACCTAAGCTCATTACTGGGCTGTGACATAATTTTAGCTTCTAAATATTTTTAAAAAAAATGGATTGGGAATATGTACCATTTACCTTGTGATCATGAAATTAAATTTTAAAAATTCGAGTTTGAGATTGAATTGTAGAGTAAACCAAAATAAAAAGGAAATTAACTTTGATAGAATATTGAAAAAAATTTGTTCTGACTTCAAAATATAAGTCTTTGGAGAACATTAAGAAAATGGGCTTTAATTTCTAAACCTAAGTTTATATATAACAATCAAATATATAGACCTAGGTTGCATTAACTGGTAATAAAATTAATTTAATTACTAGCTAGAACTCTAATAATACTTGAATTTTTCAACCATTGGGGAAGAAATTAATGTTCAATTTCAAAATTTAGGCTGTTAGTTATGTTTATCAAACTAAATTTTAATTATGAACGAAAGTTTGTACTAAGAAATTGAGTTTTTAGCGACATCTTTTTTATTGTTCACGAATGATTATAAATGTCGGTAAACAATCGACAAAATATAATAAATTTAAGATGTATATAGTCAAAAAGAAACATAGCAAGACTTTGTGAAATATTGGGATAATTCATTGTAGCTAACTGATAATTATTATTAATATAATTAGTAATTCAAATATTATATAAAATATATATTTATTTAATGCAAAAAACATTAACTCTTGTCAGCCTTCGCATGAACCAAGATACATGTAAGTAACATAAAACCCTAGAACATTACATCCTTCTAAAAAGTAGACCACTTTTCTAACAAAAAAAAAAAAAGTTACAAACTGCAAATTAAAAAAAAAATACATTAATTTTCTAACAAAATGTTCTTTTTTTTTTTTTTAATTTAAGTATTGTTGTTGTCTCCGTTGTTTCTTGAACTTGTGCTATTGTTATTATTACCACTGATGTCTCTCTGAGAATTGCCTATAATGGAAGTAATGGCTGCTACTAGAGCTGCAGTGAAGTTGGGATCAGTGATGGCGGCAGCTGTGGCGGCGGAATCAGCCATGGAATGTGGCTGCATTTGATTTTGAGCTAAATGGGGATGTTCAGTTCCCTGAGAGGTAAAAAGAGTACCCAAAACTTTTGGTTGGTTATAAATGGGGTGGCCAAGCAGGTGAGGCAAACTTGAAATGTTGTGAGACCAATTTGGAGGAGGGGGATGAATTTGGTTCAATGGCCTATGATTAGGGCCGGAGTAAGTAAGGTCCAATGTAACAGAAGGAAATGGAGCTGAAGCTGAAAGAGTGATCAAATTTGGTGAGCAAGGGAGCATTCCTTTTGGGAGGATGTTCGAGTTCATTATCCCATCTGCACTAGGCATTGATCCGGAAAGTAGCATTGATGCTGCTGCTGATGTAGTTGATGCCATTGCCATGGCAGCGGGAGGGAGTGGATGGTTATGATTACCTTCATATGTTGTAACAAGGATGGTTCGATCATCTGCACACCTTTGCACCTGTTAAATTAATGGAATTCAAGATCACTGCAATTCATGAGCTGTCAAGGGTAAAAATAAAAATTTGAATTATAAAGATGATTAGAATTTATACTTGTTTGCGAACCGAACAACCAGTAGCCATGGTGCAGCGGTAGTAAGCTCGAGGGCAAGGGTTTCCTTTTGCCATCTTCTGCCCATATTTTCTCCATTGACAACCATCAGAAATCTGCACCCATTGAATAAGTATTTAGCTTTGAATCTGTCTGGTGATAAATAAACTCCTATGAAAGGCAGTTATTATAGGGTTGTTGAATACTAGAATTGATGATCCCTAAGAAACTGATTTTAGTGACTTTCTGCAATAAATAAATAAAAAAAAAACCATAGCTAGCAACCTAAATCAATATATCAGTTTTATTAACTGAAAGACTGCTAATGACTTATTAAAGGCCAGGAGAGATTCTGAGAAGCCTAATTTAAGTAATCTTTTGCAACCAAAAAGTAGCAAAGAAAGGATAAAATAAGTTCATGAAATGGTACCATAACTTTACAACTTTTCCTACTGACTTTCTTAAAATCTACTTCAACAAAAGTAGGCGGGGGGTGCCAAGTGCCAACCTAAAATTGTGTGCTCACCGGCATGTTTTCTTACACGTGGGCGAGTTTAATTCTTGTGCTATATTACTTGTTAGAAGTAATTATCAAATACAACTGGAATACCATTAGTTTGTACTGATTTGAAGTATTCTTATTTCCTGAATTGCTTGATTCAAACAAAATTCTTGATTAATCTATTAAAAGCTTACCATTGACGCTTCAGATCGAGCTCGAACTGAGACACGAGCTTTTCTAATCATGGCCGTGGTCTCTTGTGCTTTTTCAACATCCCTTGAGGTATTGAACTTGGCAACTTTGTGAGATAACCATCCTTGATGAGATCGGCCTTCAGGGGTATCTTCTCTCTGATTTCTTCCAGGGTCCATTAAATCTTTCCTGCTTGGAATATCGCGTGGGATTATTTCATTTTTACCACTGTTTTTTTGTCTTCTTTCCATAGACTCAATAATGGAATTCCCAGGCGGTCCTGACAATTCCTGGAATCTACCCTCTGAAGAAGATTCTGAAAGCTCATCTTTTTCAGCCTTTGCAGCTTGTCCCAGATCCATGAATTGCCTTGCAACAATAGCTACTCCATGCCTTTTCTCTTCTATTGCGCTATTCATCTAATAAAATAGATAAAAAAAAAACACATATCTATCAGTTATTAATTATTACTATCGAAACTAGATAGAAACTGATCAAATTGTTTAGTTATGGTGTAATTCTGCCGCAGTTTTACCTCAGTATTCGCTTCTGAACCTTCAGCTGATCTTAGATTTCGTTGTCGTTGCATCAATGAACCAAGATGCATCTGTAAAGCGTAGTAGTTACTATTCATCTGATTTAGAGTAACTCTCAGACGTTGATTTTCTTCGTTTATTCGTTCCAGTTCAGCTCGAACATCTTCTAACTGCACCATGAAAATTTTCCTAATATTAGCATCCAAAATCCTCACAGTTTCAGCTATATGATCAATTCAAAAATGTGTTGTAAAGTCCAGTCATCCACACCTGATTTGCTCTTTGTTTCTCTTTCTGATTCTGTGATGTAATTATCCTATGATCACGAACTGATTTCTCACTTGCAGTATTAGTTGTCAAGAGATTTAAACCAGTCTAAAGCAAACAAAAGAAAATTAGTTTCAAGTAAATAGCAAAATAGGCTAATGAAAATTAAAAGACGAATGAGTTTGGTACGACATAATTCTCTTACATTTATATCTGCTTCTGGTTCATTATTCTCTTGCACCAATCCATGATGTTCACTTTCCATCTTCACATGATCATCATCAGCCTTGACTTGTGTTGTAGAAGATCGATTATTGGCGAAAAAGTCCATCTCGTTGACTACTCGTTTCCCATCTGATGATGATGATGATGATTGAACCAAAGAAACATGCTGGTTATCAACAGGATCCATGAAAACTTGTTTCCAGGCAAAGGGTTTACAAGATTTTCGAAAAGGATCGATCCCGAAAAGAGATTGCTTGGGATGGAGGAAAGCAGTAGTGGCAGTTGCATCAGCAGTATCAAAGGAGAGTCTTGCTCCTCCTTTGTCCATAAATTGAGAGAAAGAAATGGGGCAAAGGGGATAAATACAAGTAGATATAGTTTTGTGATGTTTATATTTGTAAAAGAGATCAGGTGGCAATTGGCAATGGACTAGGCATTTAAAAAGGGGTTTGGACTAAGACCAAATGTGAAAGGAGTAGTGATCTCTCAAAGCATGAAATGTGTTTAACAAAAATTTCAATGGGAGAGAGAGAGAGAGTGAGGTCAGATGGTGCGTCAAGTGGACACATGGCTAAAATTGATGGCTACTTAAGAGAAAAGATTCTTTAAGAAGTTACGAAAAAATTGAAAGGGAAAAAGAGAGAGTGATTTATAGATTTATAGATTTATAGATTTATAGATTTATATATTTAGATTTCCTTTTTAAGAATTACTTCTGCCAAACTAAAATATGTTATAAAAAATCAAAGTATGACTTTTATGATGAACATTCTTGGAGTAAATCGGCCTAAATGCATTCGATCAATGTGAGATTTAAATGCATTAGATCAATGTGAGATTTAGGCTAAGTTTGAATTCTATTGTATTTTTAGTGTGATGCCATTGAGTTCATTGCATCATCAGTTGAATTTAAATATCAATTTCAATGTAATTCATTTCATATAAATTTTTCATTAATTTTTTTTTTCAATTGCAGTTATAATAATTTTTATTATTATTTTCAATCCCATCGAAATTAATTTTATCGTTCATGCAAATGGAGCCTTAAATAAAATTTGAAAACATATGTAAACATATTATAAAAAAGGATAATACTCTATTCAGTCCTTGAACTATTGTATTTTTTTTTAATGTATTATCTATACAAAAAAAAATTTTTAATCAGTTACCTAAACTTTATTTTCGTGTTTAAAATCATCCTAACCCCTTAAAATCATTAGATAACGTTGATATGACACTTAATTACTGACGTGGATGACACTTGATTATTATGTGACAATAATGTGACTGTCACGTGTCATTTTTAAAAAATAAAAAATAAAAAACTTTTTCTTTCAAATTTTATTTTAAAAACTTTTTTTTATTTTTTAAAAATGATACGTGACAATTATATCTTAAATCACATGATAATAATATGTCATTCACATTAGTATTTAAATGTCACATCAATATTATCTAATGGTGTTAAGGGATTAGGATAATTTCATACATGAAAATAAAGTTTAGGTATTTGATTAGAAATTTTTTTTATTTAAGTACCATATTAGAAAATGTATAATAATTCAAAAGCCAAATGAAATATTATCCCTATAAAAAATGCTATACTTCTTTAATATTTACAAATGATGTGATTCCAAATTTTAGATTTGTTTAATACAAAATTCAAATCAATAATACAGTTTTGAATGATGTGTTACCAAACCTTTGAATATGAATTTTTATCAAAATGGATTCAAAATTTGGCATAAACACTTTATATTTATTAATGGCATTATAATATATTTATTAATAAAAAATAAATTAATATTAGTCAGCATTTGTAAATGAATTTTCTTAGGATTGATAGACTGGTTCTAAAACACACCGCCCTGATTGGTCTTACGTTGATACCACGTGAGGGTAAAAGCGAAAGAGTCAACGATATCGACGGCCAGGATTCTTTAGTACTATTGTGGACCCCACTTTTGTTTGACCGGTCAGCATTTTTGATCGTGCGAACATTTGTTTTCATGACGGCCAATTTCTTTTCTTTTTTTTTTTCTCTGATAAATTAATTTTCACTCATTACTTTCAAATGAAAATATTACCATGAGAAGTTTTTTTTTTTCTTTTTTTTTTTTGAAAACGTAAATTAATATTTTATTTATAAGAAAAAATTAATATTAATAATATTGGCAAAAATATCATATTTTCAAAATACATATATTTCTGATATATACCAATATACACATATAATTCTTTATTTACAAAATAATTTTTTTATTATTTTCATATTGAAATTAATGATTTTTCTTTGTACTAAGAGGAAACTATTGATTTTCAATGATATAAAACAGGAAGTCAAAAACCAACCCTAATTATCTAGACTTAATTATAAAATTAGAAAGTATATTTATGGCAACATTTATTTGAAGTTCGTCGAAAAGAAAAAAAATTTTGCTCACATGTTTTATTAATAAAATATTAAAATTTTAATTTTAACAATTAAAATTTAAATCATAACTTTATCAAATACTTAAAAAAATTTAGCTACATGTGTGTTTGAATTAACCTCTTCTTCGCAGTGAAATCTACAACTCCCCAAAAACAATCAACATGAACATTTTGAATCACATGGTTTTGTTCTATCACTGTTTTTTTCTTAATCATTGATTATGGAGTTGTTGAAAAAACAAAAGATTAAAGTCAAAACTAAAGAAAAAGGGTTTTTCATGCGGCTTCTTCTTATCACATTATTTGATTATATTTATTTATTTATTTATTTGAAATTTATAATCTACTCTTAAACTTTTTACTCTATTATTTACCTGACTAAAGAAGATATTATAAGTATAAGCTCCATCAAACCCATAATCTTTAAGTGTTAACTCCAATAACATATCAACTGATCTTTAAATATATATATTCATGAATTTCTCACCTTTTAATTTTCTTTGCTTTATCCAAAATGTTCAAATATCACGAAAAAGTGTGTGACAAATTGGGAAACTTTTTCCATCATTTCGCCTTTGAGAAGTTAACAACACGTGAGCCGAACTTGGACTTCAAGCTTCAAACTAGTACTAACTTGTGTAAGTTCCTTATTTCACTATTTATGATGACAAAAGCTTTCGCTTCCCTTAACCAAAAGTTTACTATTTAATGTCATCAAAATAGACTTTTTTTCCTTTAGCTTTAATTGGTTTCAATGTAATTAAAGTTAGACCTTATATATATATATATATATATATATATATTAGGGTTAGGGTAAAGAAGAAAACAGTAACCACACATCAAACTATTCTTCAGATACTTCTAGCGAATGAAAGATAGAAGGGGTGATTGTGTTCAAGCATGCAAACCTTAAAATTTATTTTAATAGATCACGAATATAATTTTTAAGTTATTATTAAATTGTTTGTGTATAAAGGATTACGTTGAAGCTTAAAACAGACAGTTTAATTTGAAAAACACTGTTAAAAAATTGAATAAATCAACAATAGAGATATGTTATATATCTTGGAGTTTTTAAAAATTATATGACTTAGATTAGTCATGTTAATATTGGTCCCATCTTATCATCAAAGTGTAATCAAGAATGAATTATGATTTGCTATATATATATATATATATATATATATATTGATGAGATTTTCTTGTTCTCACTTAAATGCATCTTTGTTTCTCCCTTTATCTCGAAATTTCGATCCAATAGTTCTAGAGCTAAGTAAGTAAGTATGCCTTGTTCAAAAGGTCATTGAAAGAATGGTTTTGTTCATTATAACAAGGGGAAAATTTTAAGGCTTGAATTAGGTTAATAGAGATAGGCTTGGGCATGGCTATACATTCAATGGGTACTAAGTCAAAAGATGAAAAAAACTTTGAGGTTTTTCACCTTTGCTTATTTGGGAATAGCTGGCTAAGTTTAATTCAAAGCCATTATTAATTATTTAAAGCTAGAAAAGTACAAAAAAACATAATGTCCAACTTGAAAAACATTGCTGATATTTTGATAAAATGTTAAACTTTTAATTTCAATGATCAAGATTCAGTACTTAACAATCTCTAAATAAAAAATATAAAAAAATTAAAAAAGACACGTCTTAGCTAAATGCATATAAATTAAATTAGTAATAAAAACCCAAAAAAAAATTGAAGTTAATTGGGATTAACCTTGCCATGCCCTAAAGGTACCACGTCTTCCCAAGTGCAAGCCCTATTTTGACCATAATTTACTCAAATACCTAATTCTTTATTTACCCTTATAACACAAAAATATAAAAATAAAGTAAATTATTAATTTGATCCTGAGTCCGAAACAGTTGGTGTCAGCTAATTGGTTTTAAAAGAAGTATGTGCAAAAAAAAAAAAAAAAAACATTTTGAAAATGAAGTGATAGGCCATTGCTACACGAAATTAATAAATTTGTAGTAAATAATGATTAGTTGAAAATCTAAGGGAAGATTATACAGCCAAAGTCCAACTTAAACTGACGTTTGCAGGCCAAGATTTTCCATGCTAGCTCCTTTCTTGGCTTGCATGGCACATTCATGGAAGATAATTGACAATGACTTTCTTTTCTTTCCTTTTCTTTTTTCTTTCTTTCTTTTGTTCCCTTATATATGAAAGAAATATTCAGTATCATCTTTCTCATTACTAGTATTCTTTTAGCAAAAATTTTGAAAGTAAAATCCTGAATATAACGTGTTGATGTAAGAAAGAATGATTTCAAAATTATTCAGAGAAAAAATCATTAGGTTTAGGTAAAATTTGAAGGTATCTTTGATCGAATTTTAGAAATCAAATCAACATGAAGTATAAATATAGGATCAAAAGAGGTTTAATTTTCTTCAGTTTTTTTGTTTTTCTAGTTCCATATAATTTGCTTTTGCTTTCAAATATTTTTTTCAAGACCCAAAATGTGAAATAAAGCAAACTAATAACATATGTGTTCTTACCTAATTGGAAAATTGAGAGTGTTAGGTAAACATTTTCCACTTGAGTACTTCAAACCATCTCCTCTTAAAAACTATAATTGAAATAAAAGTCCAAATGGAGTCTGGTAATTGCTTCTGTTAATTTTGTGGGAAATATGAATTAAAAACAAAATATATTCATGATAAATGTGATAGAACAACTACTTCAAAATTATTGTATATTATAAATCATTCTGGGTATCTTATATGACTTTGACTAGTTCACCAAGATCATATATAAATATATATACAATCAAATTTAATTGCTTCTATTTTCTATTTGTTTTTAAATTTAAAATATATTATTACATAGTTTTAATTCAGTCAAGCATTGTAAATTTGATGATGGAAAATGAAACTATAGTTAAACCAACTTGACTGAAATTATTGTTCTTCAATTTGGCATTCTATATATAAACTTTGGTTTGTGAATGTTTAAAGAAGAAAGGTATCAGACTTTGAAAAAAATTGGGGAAATGTCAGGTTGAAATTTTGGATATATATATAAAGGATTAACATTATTACCTAAAGAAAGAAAAGACAAAAAAATATATTTCTTAATCAGTTGATTGGGAAAATGGATTCTCAACTATCAGTCTTTGAAGGTGAAATTGGATATAGTACAATGTTTTGCCTTTGACCACAAAAATTAAATGGGTCACTAAAGTTTCTAACTTTTTAGGGTTTTTCCTTTTTTTGGTTTTGTTTTGATTTTCAATGTTGCCTTTATATGTATTAAATTGTTTAATAACCAGATTATACCTAGTTATAAGAGTGATAAATAAAAAAAAATTCTTTTTTTTTCAATTAGAATTCTATTATTGTAAAATATTTCAAAAATAAAATTTTTAATATATCACGTTAACGTAAGCAAATGCTTTTTCAAATTCAAAGGATTAAATTTAGATAAAACCTAAAAATGTTGTTTAATATCGTATTATAATTAAAAAATAAATTATATATATAGTTGGTCTCTTTTCAAAAGTTCATAAATATTTATATAATTCTATTAATTGTATTGTAAAACCATACTCCAAATTGTGGCAAATTGAATCACCAAATTCAATTATAAACCTAAGCCTAGCTTGCAAATTACCCTCCTAGGGCATAGCTCACCAAATTTCTTGGGCTATTGTGAAAAGTTGTGGTTCCACTTTCTGTCTTGGCATGACAGCTATAGATTTGACAAAAAGGAATTATATTCCATATGCTCAAATTCAAACCCAAAGTTCCTTTAATGTTGAAGCTTCAAAACAAAATAATAATTACTCATTATCGTAAGTTAATAGAAATTATATAGAAAAATGTGAGCCCAAATCACTCTTTTCTTCTATCTCCAGCTTACTTGAGAAGTTGGTTTTTCATTTTCCTCACTTGTAATTTAATATTATAAATTGAGTGCCACTAGGGTGGTTCAATTCTATCATGCAAAATGAAAAAAAAAAAAAAAAGTTTGATAAAGTCAATTCTATTTACCAACAAATGATGACTCAAGTGATAAAAGAATTTATTTCTCTCTTAATTGCCTCAATTTTAAATTCTTTTAAAGAATATAAAAAAATAATTTTTTGTAAATTTATTAGGTCCAACATAAATACTCGTAAAAAATATCAATCTCGTTTTCCAAATAATCGGGAAAAAGACATTTTTTTTTAGATATTTGTTCTTCAGCTAATAGCTGGAGCACCTGTATTAGAAGGGGAGAATATAAAATAGATAGTGTTTTGGCAAAGAAAAGAATTTTTAGTTGCCCTGTAAAATATTTCATTGATTCATTCTTTTGATTGATTAGAATTATGAGATAATGGAGTTTGTTTTTGTATTGATTGAAGGGTCAAAATCTTAAGTTTTTCAGTCTGAATAATTCTGTAAAAGCTATAGTCAATGAGAATATTTGCGAACTCAGCATAAGCTTGACTAGATTGTTTACTTTTAATTGCTACCGTTCGTGTCATTAGTAATGAACTATTTGAGTTCCAACTCAGAAAAAATCATTGACAGAAAAGAATTTTCCTTGTTCTTTTTGTGTATAAATTTTCCGACAATTGAATTCTAATCATTGAAATTAATAGATCATCACTTTGCGGATTTGGCAAGAAATTTTCTATATAAAACTCCATTTCTTGATTGAGATTTCTCATAAGAAATTGGGAATTTGGGGGGCCCCTTGATCAAACCCTAGTTTCCAAGTTCTACTTTCAACTTTTAACCAAACCAAGGTTTCATGTTCTGAAGCCTTCAAGTTCAGCCAAAGCTGATGATATAAGATTAACCATTAACTAGACATGTTCATGTCTTACAAGATCTCAGATTTATGAAACAAACAAAATCAGGACTCATATCCAGAGGTAACCAGAAATTTCATCCTTTTCAAATGGTGCTTGAATCGATGGAGAATGCCCAGATATGGTGCTCACTGAACATCCAAAGAGCAATACAGACTAAAAATCAAGGTCGTGTTGCTAATTACAAGGTGGCCATCAGCATAGCTCGAATTTTGGCTCTTAAATCATTGGAAACCGTGGTGGTTTCAGAAGGCAGAGATGGAGCCTTTTCTTCTGCATCTGGTTTTGAAATATCCACAGAAGCTTCCCTACTTGCACCATTGCCCTCACTCAATTTACATTGATCTGATTTTGCACAAATCTCTCCTTCCTCCAATTCCATCTCTCTTCCTGAGTGAGATCTCTTCCTTCGATGACGGTACTCACCATTGGCGGACCTATGGTGCTTATGTCGATGGCGAGAGCGTTGATTCTCATCTTCGGAGGAGCTATAATGCCTGTGACAGTGTCTAGAGCATCGATGCTCATCCTCAGAGGAGCTATTATGCTCATGTCCAAATCTTGAACACCGATGTTCAGTATCTGAAGAGCTATCTCGCTTCTGTCTGTGGCGAGAATGGTGTTGGTCACTCACAGAGTAGTCTGATTTATGACCTCGTTCATCATCAGAGCTACTATCATGCTTATGTTGATGTCGAGAATCGTGATCCTTCAAAGAGGAATGCCTTTTCTTATGTTTACGCCTATCCCTAGTACGGAATGAGGAGTGATGAGATCTCCGCTTTTTATCCGAATGCTCCCTAACTTTCTCTTCTTCTTCCTCCTCCTCCCGTCTGCTATCCTCTTCATGTCTTTGCAATCTTGAACGATACTTCCTCTTTGATCGCCGTTCATTATGATCAATACCAGAATACATCATTTCATGCTTTTCATTTTTATCGGAAGTATTAACATCCGATGCAACTGAGCAGCCTTCCCCATCTTTTCTGAAAAGACTTCCACCCTCCACACCCGAACCAGAAACCCCTGACTCTGGTAGCTCAGCAGATAAGCCTCGTGATGGTTCAGTTTTAAGTGGTGCAGAACCACCTTTTATCATGGCGGCAAACATCTTTGCCCGTTTCAATCTCTCAGCTTTCAACTTCTCTTCTTTTGTCAAACATGCCTCAGAGGAATCAGCCTCACTTGCAGCTGCAATAGCTGCTGTCTTTGCAATAGCATTGGCAACAGGACCAGAAACACTTGGCTCCCTTTTCTGCTCTGGTTTCTGGTTGGAACCCTGACGCTGAGATGAAAGGAGACTACCAAAACTAGAGGCATGCCCACCCTCACTACTAGGGGCCTGGCTGCTACCATTTAATGACGTCTTTGAAAGAATTTCTATATTTGGATTCTTAATGCCTCTTGTGGCAGCCTGAAGAATGGCAGCTGCTGCAGCTGCATCCACACTAATTCCAATTTGTGGCTGGGTAGCTTGGGTAGGGGGATCTTGTCCATCCTTCTTTGATTTGCTGATTACCATTTTAAACTTCTCTTTCCTATCAGAATCATAGGGTATGTCAGATCCAACAGATACAATATCACTTTCTCGGGATGAAGCGGCTTTCTTCTCTACCCCAAGGCTGGATGAATCATGCTTCTCAGAAATAAACCCTTTACCAGGAAACTTTGACTGCAGAGGAAGAGGGTTCTAACATCAGCAGAAGAAAGTGACAAAATATTGTAGTTCTGTGTTGAAGATAGAACCAAAGAATTTGCTTTCGTGATCCAATCATAGGTCAGTCACAACATTTGATATGAATGAATATGCAATACCAAACCAATTATAAAAAAAAAAAAAAAGGAAAAATAGATAGAAAATCAAAGTGACAAGTCAATACATAAGCAACATTTTGGCAAAAGAGGAAACGTATGGGAAAAAAAAACGGTGCAGGTCCCATTCAAGCTGTTTTAACCCATGCCAATCCAGAATCAATAAATTTGTCTTACTAAAAAGAATCTCATAAGAAACAGAGACATTATGCAGAACATTGAAAAGTGAGAATCGTACCCTTTCAGCTTTTTGAAGAACTTTTAGATAATAAGGATGATATAGATTGGATGGCAACAGGAATGGAAACCTCCCATGCTTAACATCTTGTTCAACCAGAACTGCTTCAAACTGTCTACCATTTTTCAGGATAAACTCAACAATCTTATCAACCACTCTCTTTAAATCAGATGAAGGCTCCACAACTGGCAATTCAACTTTTGATGTGGGTGGCAAAGAAGAAGCTCGAGATTTCTCAGCAGCAGAGGCATCACTTTCTTTCTTCAGCCCAGTTGTTCTTCCAGCCATAACTTTTGTTATCGAAAGATTTCTTTTTATCAGAGAAGCCTTTTCCTTTAAAGGAGCTGAATGCTTTGTTACTGTCTCATCTTTCCCATTGACACTTGTAGAAGATTCTTTCTGCTCTGGTCCATCAGTTGATGTTTTATTAATAGCAACCCCAGCTTCCACAGATTTCTTTTTCTTAGCATCAGTAGCATTCTCCATTGCTCCTTCCTCATCTTCTCCAGAATCGTATACAGTACCAAGCAAAGATAATGCACCACCTCCTCTAACACCACCCACCTGATCAAGTGCACAGCCAGCTTTGCTCTCTTCATCAACAGAGTTGCTGTTCAAAAGTTCCTTGTGATCAACAAGAAATCTAAAGTATAGGTGAAGTGGATGATCAGGCATCAAGAAGCCAAATGTCGGGTTGTCTCCCTGTTTGACCCTCAAAACAATCTCTGATTGTCCACCATGTCTGCTTACAAACATAGCTGTCCTTGCCATGATCTGATGTACTTTCTCTGTGGGAGGCTGAAGAAATGACAGAAAAAGAAAAAAGCTTTCAAGTTAATAATGAGAATTTAACAATTGCAAAGTCCCAACAGTGATTGAAAACTTACTAATAATCCCATGGAAAAATGAAAAAAGAAAACCACAAAATCTCACATATATTCAGATAAGCACAAAGATCAAGAAACAGAACTCCTAGGAAGATATGTATCATCCCATTTGCTCAAGTGAATAAGATTCCAGAAAAGTAACAAATTTCTATCATTCTAATCCCACCTGCATGCCCCCTTGTCATGACATCAAAAGGAAACAAGAACTGCATCTGCGCTCCGAGCATCTGAAACTTAGACATTGTAAGCCTTAGAATAACACATGCACCTTACTCAACTATCACACAGCCACATTGGATAAGTATCAAACAGACAATTATATCTAGAGTATACAAAAAAGAAGTAAAGATATATTTTAATAAGATAACCATGTACTTACTAGGTTTTGAAGTAAGCTTGCAGGCACAGGAAAGGGTGGCCGAAAACTAGATTCTGCATCAGTATCCTTTAGCTCATTGGATTCACCAGTTTTTCCATATGAAAAGGGAACAGAATTATAGCCACCACCAGCAGTCTCAGGTTCCTCATCATTATGTCCACCTGGAAGCAAAATAAACCAGAATCAAAACCACTTCTATGTACAGCCATTACGAAATTACACTTTTAGAAACACATAGCGAACAGAACCAACAACAAACACAAAAAGAAACTAGCTAGGATTATGCAAGTGTAAGGTTGTAACATTCTTACTTGTCTCTCTGAAACACGAAATTGTTGCAAACTAGATTCCTTCCTGCAACCTTGGAAAAGCAGCACAAAATATACAATGTTCATGCAAACTAGAAAGTAATCACCCAATTGCTCAGCATAATACCATCTTCAAAATAAACAACAATAAAGCATATCTATTTCCATACTGCAAACAGCAATACTAGTAAGCAACAAAACCTTGTAAATCATGCACTGGGAAACTCTCGTTAAACATCTTTCAAACCCTATAGCCAATTAAGTAAGCTTAAGATAATATAAACAAGAAACCGGCATTAGTTACTCAAGCAGAGTAACTTAAACCAAATGGCTTTTAAGATGTAATGATTTTGATAAAACAAGCTCAAAATCAAATATAATATTTGATTTCATCTGTTTCTTTAGAGATATTTTCCGACAAGTGTCAAGCACAAAAGCCTCAATAGTGACAAGAACCAAGGAATTAGACAATCAAAGATTCCACATAGCTCATATTTTACAACATTACATATAGAAAGCTCTTTTCTGTTTTTTTTTTCCTACTAACCTTATTAAACCAAAGCTAAATAAAACAAGACCTATAACCTAATTTATTTGCCCCCCCCCCCCAAAAAAAAAAAAAAAAAACTAAATTAAAGCTCTGTTTCGTTGTCACTCTTATTAACATGCTTTTGATGGGATTTGGGAAAAACTGAGCATAAATTAAATTAAAATCATGTTTTTAGTTATCCTAAAAGGTTAAATTTTTTATTGTTTTATAACTAAAGATTGCAATAATAACAATAATTCTTTCTTTACTTTCCAAATATTGGAAAAATTAAATCTCATAAAATTCAAGAAATTCAGTTCATATTAACAATTAAAAATAGAAGCAATGAAATTTTTGCATAAATTAAATAGTAATTTTAAAAAATTAAAAAAAAAAAACATTTTTATCGTTTCTCACCTTGCTGATCAGACCGCGAGGAAGAGGGAGGAGGCAAATCGAGGTAACGTTCACGATCGAGCTCGGACTCCAAGGCATCATCGGCGGTTTGCGGCGGAGATGACAAGTGGCGCCGCCTCTTTCGTGAGGGAGGAGGTCCGGAGAGGAGATGGCGCACGTCGTACCGATCGATGGAGAGGGAGTTCCAGTCGACGAGAGCCTCCGAGGAGTTGACAAACGCCGCCATGGCGTCATCGTCAAAGAGCAGCGCGTGGCGGCCTACCATCTCTAGATCCATCAGGAGTCAAATAAGGATTTGCTTTCGAATGTGGGCTAGAGAGAGTAAGACAGTTTAATGATATTGCTTCTGAAGAATATGTTAGCCCCACAAAAACAATGGCTAAGAAGAAGCGAGTTAATTTTTTTGCAATGGTGCCCTTATAGTTGTTGTTTATATTACTTTTGTCCTTACCCTTTTAACTTTTATTTTCAAAACCATGAATAAAAGTTTGAATATCACCGAAAGTGATTGGTTCAAAACTCGTTCTCTTTAATTAAGAGATTTTAAATTTCAATTTTATTTAAATTTATAATTATTTATTTTTAATTATCATATATAATATATTTTATTTTAATTTAAAAAATTAAATAATTTATTTACCCCAAATTAGTTTTTTACCAAAACAAAAAGTTTGAATATCAAAATTAATAGTACAAGATTTAAGATAAATAATTTCTTCTTGTGATTTTCTTTAACTTGAAAATTGTGGATTATTATTTTTTAAATAAATGAAAAGTATAAATATTATTTTTTAAATATTAAAAATATTTCTTACTTTTTGTATTTTGTGATTACCAAATATAAATTTAAGAATCCAATACTTAATTTAAAATAATAAAAATATATTAAATTTTAAAATTAAATTAAATTTAAAATTTATTTGAATATATTCAAATATAAATTACTTGATAAATTAAATTATTTAACTTAATAATGATCAAATCAAATTTATAATTTATCTCAATCAAACTCAATGAATACTGACGAATCATTTACAATAATTTTGACGTTCAATTTTTTTTTTTTTTTTATCTTTTCCTTTTTTAAAAAAGAGCAATGAAAATCAATAGCCGCTTTCGCGTTGCGTTCCCTCCAAAGTGCACCGTTTTGTCCCCTTCTGCGTCTTGCATTTTGGGCTCACTTTTGAAGATATTTGGGCCTTTAGCCCTTTCTTTTTCCTTTGTTCATGGGCCTTCTCTGGCCCTTTCAAGTTTCAAATGTTTATTTTTCTCATTTTATTTTAATCCAAATAATGAAAAAAATGAGGTGAATATTAAAAAAAAAATTATAATTTAAATTTTATTTTTTAAAAATTTATTATAAATTATTTTCTCATATTTTATCCTAAAGTAGATGTAATATTCGATATTTGAAATAATGAAAATAAAAGTAAAGAGAGGTGGATTTATTTAATTTTTTTATTTAAACCCATTCTTTGAACGAAGAAATGCATGATTTTATTATTAAGTTAAATATTTAGTACGAAATTTCTATAATGATTGATCATATGTTTATTAATTTATATTTGAATTTTATTACTCTCTTTTTTTTTAATATTAACATAAGTTTGAAATTAGTATTTTTCAAAATATTCCTAATTACTTATATTATTTTTAAAAAAAGGGATGAATTGTAAAATTGTTTAGGCAATAATTCAAAATTAGCATATATAATGAATGGGATTATATAATAATGTTTAAAGGTTATGAAAATAGAAGTTGGTCCAAATGAAATCCAAATTAACTTTCCTCTCTTCAAGTAGTAATACTAACATATTTCTGTTTCACAAAAAGCCATCCTTCATAGACGGGATTTGTCATGTTTTAGAGAAGGTTACGAAAAAGTTGGCCATCTTAATTAATATAGTGAATCCAACAAACTAAGTATGACAATTTATTTCAATTAATTCGTGATCAAATTTAAATTGATTTAAAAATATTAACAATTTGAATCTAATATAATTTAAAAAAAATAAAATTGTAAAATTTTGAAACAAAATAATTTAAATTAAAAAAAATCAAAATTAATATAATTCAAATTCATCATAATCGAATCCATAACATAAATCTTAATCACTTGTTGCACAATAAACACATCATGCATATCATAGATTCTTCATCGCTAACTCATATTTATTTTTGTTAGATTAAAAATTTTATAAGATCAATTTAACTTAGCAGTCCTTTGAGCTGAAGTTTTGCCTTCCCCAAACACGTTAGGTAGCTGCAAATTTAGGGTCTGTGTCTTTTTTTTTTTTTTTTGCTTTAAATGGCAAATTCCAACTTTGCTTTGCCGTAAGGCACGGCTAAATTTCCTCAGGTCAGCCATATGAGGGAACCGGGTGGTCCGCACCTTTGCTGTTCATTAATGGAGTGCAGGAGCTAGCTTTGACATTAAAAAGTCAAGACTCAATGGTCGTTAAATGGCCAATGCCTATGCTTCAAGCTTTTATTAACAAAACAATTAAATAATGAATTATTATAAAATAAAATTCATAAAAGTTTAGCCACCCAAAAAAAGAAAAAAAAATTCTAAGTTCATGCTTAGGGTTATAAGAATATTGAAAACCATATATCAATCTTCTTTGGTTATTATATATGGAAATGTATGTTTTTAATTGTTTGAAAATATAATTTTAAAACGTTAAATTTAAATTATATTTATATATAAATTATAAAAATAGAATGCATATTTTACTTATTTAAAAGTTATACAAAAATAAATTTCAAATTTATTTCCGAAGAGAGAATAGATTTAATAAATTTATGTATTCAAAAATATTTTCTAAAATAGATACATTTATATGTATTTTATCAATTGGCAATAATTTCAATGGTGGATTTCCTCTATGTTTGGGTTGGGTTTTGAGCCTCATCTCTTGCAATAAATTAAAAAAAAATTTATATCATTTTTTTGATTGAAAAAAAAAAATTACATGAATATAATTTTTTCGAATTTAAAACTTTGGAATATCAACTTTAATGGTATGTTCATTAATTCAACCGTCAATAAACAAAATATATCTAATTTTTAAATTTCAACAAATTCATAGAGGAATTTTTTAAGATATGCAAATAAATTTTGATATTTTTTAATTACATCAATTGTCTAATGATATAATTAAACAAAACCCATGACATTTATGAGCCTAACTTGGGATGAATGCAACATCATCTAAGTTGCTTAAGAATTCGATCACACTCCTTGCATAGTATCCCTCCACCTTTTATAAACTCAAGGTCCAATCCCCCCATTTCCTTCACAAAAGATCTCCCAACCCTTCAAGAATCCAAGATTGGAACACACAATAGGAAATGGAACTTACCAAAATTATCGTCACTCTAGCTCTAACCTTTGCTATAACAATAGCTTTGGCAATGAAAAGCATCGGCGTCGCAGAAGAAAAGCCTACTTTGATCAATGTCATTCAATCTCTAAAGGCTGATGATGATCAACCGTTGCCAATGCGTTCCAAAAGGGTGAGCCGTTTCCTTAAGCATGAAGATAAGAACCCTAGAGCAGCTGACCGTTGCCACAAAGATGAAGAGGCTTGCTACATTCAAGGTGGCTACAACTCCACTTGCTGCAACAACAAATGTGTGGATTTGGTCATCGATGACCTCAACTGTGGTGCATGCAAGAGGAAATGCAAGTTCACCCAGGTTTGCTACCGGGGAGAGTGCGTCTATGTTTCTTTCGACAAAAGGCATTGCGGCGGGGCTTGCAATCACCAGTGCAATCCGGGTGAATATTGCGTTTATGGAATGTGTAATTATGCATAAGTATTTATACAAAAAATTACATATAAGTAATCGAAATTAAAATGATTAGATAATTAAGAGTTCGTATGAAATTCATGATTTATTCAAATACATAATAAAAAAATTCACATTTGAGGTGGTTTTTAAACTATATATATATATATATATATTCATATATAAAGTGAGCAAAATATGGATGAATTGCTTCATGTTGCTATAGTCTTACACATTTTTTTGGGTTAGGGAGAAAGGAGGAGGATATTTCATTGTATACTGATTCCATTGTTGTACAAAACAGGAATTTTGGATTTTATATGAATGAGTCATCTCTTTTTCCTTTTATACTATTCTTCATCTTCTTCACCATTTATTTGAAATCCCTTTAATTTTGAATACATTGAAAAAAGATCCTATGATTAGAGGTGCTTATAATTTGGTTTTAGCATTAATGGATTAAATCGATTTAATTTGATTAATCGATTGATTATCAAATTAATTTTGATAAATTAATAATAATGATTTTTAAAAAATTTTGATTTTCGAATAATTTAGTTTTTAAATTGAATTAACATAATTAATCAAAATATAACAAAATTCAAATATAAAATAAAAAATGTATGAAATAGATTATTTTACTTCCTAAGTTGTGAGAGTTTTTAATATAATATTTGGATATTTAAATATTTTATTGGATAATTTTATTTAGTTTATTTAAAATATAATTATGAACTCATTTTTTCATATACATTTTAAAATCATGAATAGACCACAAATTCTTAATTTAATCCACATCCACCAAATATTGACCAATATTTCTATTTTCTAATTTTCCATGCCCACAAAATAAAAAAAAAAAGAATCAGATTTCTTTTCCCAATTTGCCCTTATAGAAACACTTAAAAATAACAATATTCACTATTAAAAAAAACAATATTCAAATTGAAGGTAAAAAAGGAAAAATGGCGGCTCCAGCAGTGGAGGGCGCAGCGGTGACGGCCCTCCGGTCGGTCCTACTCCGAGCCCGACATGCAGCGGAGCGTGCAGGGACGCAACCCGAACGGGTTCGAGTCGTGGCCGTGTCGAAGACCAAACCCAACTCCCTTATCCGCCAAGTTTACGACGCTGGTCACCGCTGCTTCGGCGAAAATTACGTCCAAGAAATCGTCCAGAAAGCCCCCCAGGTATTTCACGTAATTACCAATGAAAAAGTCAAGATTTTTGCCCTACAAAATTTCATTTTTAATTTGTATTTATTAGTTATATTATTTTTGCAGCTGCCTGAGGATATTGAGTGGCATTTTATTGGGCATTTACAGAGCAACAAGGTTAAAACCCTTCTTGGTACGGCTAATTTTCCAAAATTTTTTAAAGTATTTTTTTTTTTAAGGTTAAAGGATATAAAAAGTCCTTAAATCATAATTAAAAAATCCTCTAAACTTTTAATTTTTTTTTTGCAATCAATTAACCTTTCTAATATTTATTTTAACTCAATTACGCACTTAATACTGTTAATTTTTTTTCAATTAGGATAAAATTTCATGTGATATCAATAAAGTAGATGAAAGTTTGTCATTGCAATTAATATGTGTGAAAATAAAATGAAATAAAATATTTTTCTTTTTCTTCTCTATTTTCTTTCCCTCTCTCTGAAATTTTTCTAAGGGATCAATTAACCGTAGTTCGAGGATTGAGTGATTCAATTTTGCTATGAGACTAAATTTCTTCTGATTAAGGATTCAATTAAGTTGAAATAGAAGATAAAGTGTTCGATTGATTGTAATAAAATATTAAGGGTTTAAATGATTTTTAAATTATAGTTAGGGGCATTTGTAACCCTTATGCTTTTTTTTTTTTAAAAGTGGCATTGTTGGATTTTCCTCCTTTTGATTCAGGGTGAGTTAATGACTATCCAGTAAAATCGAGGTCTTACATTTAAACAGGAGTCAGAGATCCCATTTCTACATTTTTTCTATGTGGTTTGGCAGATTATTACTGCACATGTTGCACAAAATGTGATGGTAACAGTTGCAAAATTGGTTTTGGCTCTTTGTGTATGTAAGATTTGTTAAGGGATTTTGGCCAGAAGGTCTTCTTTTGAGTGTGATTTTGCATGTGCCTTGGGTGATTGTGTGATGAAGCTCTTATTGGTATTATCTTGTTGTAAGGATTATATTCACTTCTGCAAGTTTTCCCCTAAGTTTGTTTGTTTCTGTAAATGCAGGTGCAGTGCCAAATCTGGCCTTGTTTGAGGGCGTAGATAATGAGAAGGTAAAGGCTTAGCCTAGCATGTTTTGTTTATATGTGAGGTATGAACTTATTTCTTAATTGTTTTGTTTGTATAAAGGGAAGTTAGCATTTGGTTTTTGATAGGGCTGAATTTTGAACTTCTTGTGCTTACTTATATGTCATGTCAGATTACCTTAATTTTGGAAAATTAGGTCTTACTTCGTCTTTATAATTCACAGATTGCCAACCATCTTGACCGTGCAGTTTCAAGCCTTGGGAGAAACCCTTTGAAGGTTTTTTTACAAGTAAATACAAGTGGAGAAGCATGTGAGTGAAGTAAATCCGTCTAATTTTAGATATGAATCTTCAATTCAACGTGTTTGACCTTTCAAGCATGTTATTGATTTCCCTTCATTTAACTTTCTTTCTGTTTGATTATTAATGTAGATCTTTCTAGATGGCATATGTAGACATGGGTACTCAGCTGCTTACTGAGGCAATTAAAACTGTTAGGATTTTGCATTGTTGCACATCCAGCAGAATGTATCATCTTTTTTAGCACAATCATGTTTTCCATAAGTTAACCTCGTATAAAATTTGATAGACTGTTCATATGATTACTTTGATGTTGTTGCAGCAAAATCAGGGATAGAACCCTCAGCTTGTGTACGGTTCGCAGAATATGTTAAATTGCGCTGTCCAAATTTGGAGTTTTCTGGCTTAATGACAATAGGAATGCCAGACTACACATCAACGCCAGAGAACTTCAGGGTAATGGATTCTGTAGCATTTAAAAAGGAGGATGCAGGATTCCTCCAATCAGATAATGATATAAAATATTTTGTCAACCTAATTGGTGTCTATGATTCCTTTTTCTACTATATATGACTCCATATATCTTATGTTGATGTTGGTTATTTTAGTACCAGAAATCTGCTTTCTTCTCTTCCTCTTTTTGTATCTTCCTTTGTCTGATAACGTTCTTGGGCATTCATCTATATCTTCTGATGAACAGACGCTATCCAACTGTAGAATTGAGGTTTGTAAGGCACTTGGAATTACAGAGGATGAATGTGAGCTGTCAATGGGCATGTCCAGTGACTTTGAGCAAGCGGTATGGAATACATTAAGCTTTGACCAAACAAACTCTCTTTGGTTTCAAAAATTTTCTTTCACTTTGTTCTGAAATTTAATATATATATATATATATATATATCCATAAATTGTTGACAAAAGCCATTATAGCTCATGCCATAGTTACTGAGAAACCTGCCATAGAAAGTGGAAACTGGTTCGAGATAAGGGTTTATGTGGCAAAAATCAGTCTTCTGGAAAGTTGGTACCATCCTTTTTGTCGTATCGAGTAAACAGGCTAGAAAGGGTCTGAGACATTGAGGGCAAAATTTGCTTTTGGAAAAATAATTGATATGCAGATTACAGATTACACCATTGATGAATGTCGCTCTCTACCTTTGCAGATTGAAATGGGCAGTACTAATGTGAGGGTTGGCTCTACCATCTTTGGACCAAGGGACTATTCAAAGAAGCTGCCAAATTGATGTCTCAGTTTCTTGCAGTTGCTTGAGTATCCAATCTATTCTTCTGTAATCATTAGTTAACAAAAATTACCAAATCCATGTAATTCTTCTACTCATAATCTTGTTTTTAATTGTATTCTGGCATTAGTAACTTTTGGTAAATGATGTGACCGTAACTTCAATGGCATCCCCAATGCGGAATTGTAAACAAAGTTTATCAATGTTCATGAATCAAACTCTGTTCTAATTATTTCTTAGTTTTTTTATTGTTAGTTTGGTTCTTTTTATGGATTTTTTCTTTTATTTTTATGTGTATTAAAAATTATTTGATTATATTTTAATTTTTACAGTTAAACGTGTAATTTCATTGAAAAAAAAAGAAAATTAAAGAAAATCAAACCCTTGAATAAAAAAAAAAAGAAGAAAATACTTAAAATATACTAAAAAATTGGAAATAAAAGGCACTAATGAGAATAATCTAAATTTATATTTTTTAAAAACAGTACTTTCGAAAATAAATATTTTGGATTAGTAAAACAAAATAGAAACTTTTATTAAAAAATATAAATAGGAGAATTTCATTGCCCGAGTCAACTCAAAAATCTCTGACTCAACTCGTTACCTACCTTCTCTTATCTTAAACCTCCCCAAAACACTCCGCCAAACCCAAAATTTTCTCGAAATGACTTCACTTTCTCTCCAACCCAAATTTTCTCTATATCCAAACAACCCAATTCTCCATTTCCAACCCCAAAACAAGCCTCAAATAATCATCTTCCCCAGAAAAATAAAGACAAAAACAAAATGCTCGTCTATAGACCCCCAACAACAAAAACAACAGGAAAGTTACTCTAAGAAGAAGAAAAGTGTGGGTGAAAGTGAGAGAGGAGTTGACCCAGTTGGGTTTTTGACAAAACTAGGCATTACCCATAAAGCCTTTGCTCAGTTTCTTCGTGAAAGGTATGATTTTTAGCTGAAAACAATTGATTTTGAAAGTGAAAAAAAGAAAAGAGAGAACCTGGAAAGCTGACATTTGTTGGGTTTTTTTTTTTTTTTTTGGAGATAAAAGTTTTGAGTAATGAAGACAAAGAAGCGATATTAAATTTTGTGCTTGGTTCACAGGAAAGTGAAGGAAAAGAGTATAGTTTTTAGCTGAAATGAGTTGTAAGGAAATGAGTTGGAATGCTTGGGGTGTTTGTTTTCAATCAGTAATCTTTTTTGTTGTTAAAAAACAAAGTGTTTTCTTTTCTTAAGAACTAGATTGTTGTTTATTGCTGTCTATGAATATATAGTGTCTTACATGTTATTAGTTTGATCTTTTTAATCTGTTTTGTAGGTATAAATCATTGAAGGATCTTAAAGTTGAAATTTTTACACGCCACCTCAATCTTCAGGAAATGGCATCTGGATTTGAGATTTTGGGTATGCATCGTCACAAGGAGCATCGGGTGGATTATATGGACTGGGCTCCAGGTTTGGCCTATGCTTCAAATTTTTATCAATTTTCGCACCTGAGTTTTTGGCTTAAGCTGAATTCTTCTGTACCCTGATTTTAGTTTGTTTTGATCATATGAGCTTTTCAATACATCTATAATTCTAATTTGACTTGATCGAAAATTCAACTTACTTAATTGTTAATGCTTAACAATGTTTATCACTATGATATAATAGATATCTGTGAAGAAATCTACCTATATTTTCCTCTGAGCCAATTGTTATATTGTTGGTCATTGGTAAAAATTGAGCATGTTGAAAACAGGTGCTCGCTATTGTGCATTAGTTGGTGACTTCAATGGGTGGTCACCAACAGAGAATGCTGCAAGAGAGGGTCATTTTGGCCATGATGATTATGGATACTGGTTTATAATTCTTGAAGATAAATTAAGGGAAGGAGAAGAACCGGATGAACTGTATTTTCAGCAATATAACTATGTTGATGATTACGATAAAGGCGATAGTGGTGTTACTATTGAAGAGGTTTTTAAGAAAGCAAATGATGAGTACTGGGAACCTGGAGAGGACCGCTTTATTAAAAACCGTTTTGAATTGCCAGCTAAGTTGTATGAGCGACTATTTGGCCCCAATGGACCTCAAACTCTAGAGGAGTTAGAAGAAATATCAGACGCAGAAACCAGATATAAGGCATATAAGGAACAGCAAAAAGATGATCCACCAAGTAACTTACCTCCATTTGATGTAATTGATACCGGAAAAGAATATGATGTTTTCAATATTGTGGCTGATCCTGCATGGCAAGAGAAATTTCGAGCTAAGAAGCCTCCCCTGCCATACTGGATAGAGACACGCAAAGGAAGGAAGGCATGGTTGAAAAAGTACACTCCAGCTATTCCTCATGGAAGCAAGTACAGGGTGTATTTCAATACACCTGACGGGCCTTTGGAACGAGTGCCTGCTTGGGCTACTTTTGTACAACCAGGTAATTACTCTGCCGAGATGGCAGTTTCCTGCTTCATCTTAATGCATCATTTCCATTTGAGCAACAACTACAACTTTGTCTTGTTCACTTTTACGTGTTTTTAACCACTCTCATTCATACTGTTAGAAAGATAGATAAAATTGACTGGAAAAGCAACATTTCAACAGTTCCAAGTGTCTTTCATCTGAACCTGTTGATTATGTTCAGATGCAGAGGGAAAGCAAGCTTACGCAATTCACTGGGAACCACCTCCTGAATGTGCATACAAGTGGAAGAACGTAGCCCCAAAAGTACCCCATTCTTTGCGCATATATGAATGCCATGTTGGAATCAGTGGATCAGAGCCCAAAATATCTTTGTTCAATGATTTTACAGAGAAGGTGCCGCTCTAATTGTTGAATTGTTCATATGTCTTAATGTGGTGAAATTTGGCTGATATTTTCCTCTGTTTTATGCTATGTTTTTCCACTGCAGGTTCTTCCTCATGTAAAGAGAGCTGGATATAATGCAGTGCAGTTTATTGGAATCGTTGAACATAAAGATTATTTCACTGTTGGTTATAGAGTGAGTTAAACATTCTTCCCCTTTCCTTTCTTTTCTAAGATTTGATATTTTTATTAATTTAGGTTCCCAAGTTGTGGACTCCTGTATCCACTTTTTCATTTCAAATATTGAAAAATAGATTGCTACAAACCTCTGAACTATAGACACAGAATCTTTCTGTTTCATGCCTCTAGTATTTTATGCAACTAGTTCCAGACTTTGATTGTCAATTTAATTGTATGTTTAGATCACAAGGAGACAAAATGTTGTTACAACATTGATGGTAAAAATTTATTGTCAGAAATAGATAATTAAACTTGTTACATGTAATTGGAAGCACAATAGCTGTTCTTGTTTTTTAATTTTCATTGCTTGTTGTTAGGTCACAAGCAATTGCAAGACATAGCGGGGTGTTTTTAATCTTACAAGCGCATCATGCTAACAGATGCTTGTGATTGGTGGTTACCTTTTTCTACATATTCTGCAGCTTAGTCATTCCCATCTTTATTTTATAGTTAGATGATCTGTCATGTCTATGGTGATGCAGGTCACTAACTTGTTTGCTGTTAGCAGCCGATATGGCACTCCAGAGGACTTCAAGCGTTTGGTTGATGAAGCACATGGTCACTATTTTTCAATTCTGCAGTTAATTTTGAAGTTTGAGTTTTCTTTGCAATTGACAAACTAACTTTATCTAGCATTACAAGATAGCTACACTAACTGCATCTAAGCTGCTTCATACCTATTACAATTATCTCAAGAAGATTATAATGTAAAAAAGTGAATCAAGACTGACACAATTTTAGTTGATGTGGGATTTAAGTGTTACTGTTACCAGATCCCAAATGTCATAAGTTAAACTGGCAGAATAGAATTGAGTTTCTAAATAGTTCTTAACTTACAGCTTGTTTGGAGAGAAAATAATACAAGTTAGATACAGTTGATAACACCAGAATAAGGCTTTGTGTATAACAGAAGTGCTCCTAGACTAGGCATTATATGTCACGGCTTGGAAAGCTCTTTCTATGCTATATTAGGAATGTATGTTTATATCAGCATATAATTACCTTCTTTCTAGTTGTGGTTCATTTTTTCTGGTTAATAAATGTAATACCTTGCCTTTTTAAACCTTTTTCCTGCAGGACTGGGACTGCTGGTCCTTTTAGACATAGTGCATTCCTACTCTGCTGCAGATGAGATGATTGGACTATCACGTTTTGATGGATCAAATGATTGTTACTTTCATAGTGGTAAATGTTTTTCTTTTTCTTTTTGAACAACTGATTGTGTTTTCTATTTGAGCCTTGATCTCACTTATGTAATAGACTTGTATTGTTGTATGATGCTTTTTTGAGGGATCTTGGAATTTGTGCTTGTGATGTTGATAGGAGACATAAGACTTGCAAACTTTGCAGTTCTTTTCTGGCTTCATTCCTAGGAGTTCACCTAGTTGAACAGAAGCTTGAATAAATATACTTGAATATTTGACATTTCTATTGAAGTGATAAGATATTTTGTTTAGTTGAGGTTGCACATGATAACATAATAACTATTACCTAACAAATAATGGAAGTTGTAGATCAATTGTGCTATCAAATAACCATAGAAAACCGATAAAATAGGATTTATGGAAAATTCAAGCCACTCATTGAGAGAACTATCATTGCTATTGCCATTAGTCTATACAGAATAACTGGGGACTTTATATGCTCAGATGCTTTAGATTGGCATATAAATGCACAATAGGTAGAATATAGCTTTTTGTTTTGGTTGATATTTCTTAATGTTATTGTTATACTATTAAAAAATGAGGTCAAGTTGACGCTAAAAAACTTGTAGTATGTTATGACAGTGTCTTTTGTTATTTCCAATTGTCTACACTTGTAGGTAAACGAGGACATCACAAATACTGGGGCACCCGAATGTTTAAATATGGCGATCTAGATGTACTACATTTTCTCCTCTCGAATTTGAACTGGTAAATATGGAGAACATCTTTCTTCTTTTTTCCTTCTTTTTTTTGCTTTTCGGTTTTATGAATTGTAAGTTGATCTTTTGGGAAGTAACTTGTGTTCCTCTTTGGGAAGGCAGTATTGGCATTGATGATGAGATAATCCTTGAGCAGGTGGATTTCAGAGTACAAGATTGATGGTTTCCAGTTCCATTCACTAGCATCGATGCTGTACACACACAATGGCTTTGCTTCATTTACCGGTGACTTGGAGGAGTAAGGCATTAAATGTCTTCTTTTGTACCAACCTCCTTTCAGAGAGAGAGAAAGTAGTTAGTGATTTACTGTGTCATGTCCATAACCCTAATGCCTGATTCAATTTATTTTTTAGTTTATGAGACTAAAGTAGTTTTGATCTCAAATCAATATATTTTTGCTACATAAGATGCAGGATAAGCTAAAATAACAAACAGCTGGACACCTACCTCATCCCTTAAGAGATGGTACCCCAACCGAGAAGATGGCAGATTCATTTTGATGTTAAATCAACAACATCGTATTATTTGTGGAAATTTATATCGGGCACCTAAAACGAAGGAGTTTTAGCAAAACCTTAGGTGGTCTGATACTGTTTTTTAAGTCAGTTATTATCCATTGTTCTATAATCTTTTCCACACTCTGGAATTCCAGGTACTGCAATCAATATGTTGACAAGGATGCTTTAGTGTACCTCATTTTGGCAAATGAGATACTGCATGCTCTTCATCCTAATATAATAACAATTGCTGAAGATGTAAGTATTATGATTTTTCTGCTGTTCTTTTCTGGAGAAACCCAATAGTAATATTGCTTTCTCTATCTGTCTTTGGAAACCAAACTTCTTGTCCAAACACAATTTATATTCAACTAAGTCCTTACTAGTCAACTGATTTGTTAGCTAACCATGGTTGACTTAGAAACTTGGGCTGGTTATCCATAATATTTCCTTCTTGGTTTAATCAACTTCTACATGAATTTTACACTGTACCATTTTGATGTCTCCTTCACTATTTTGGAGTTCTTAACTTCCTTGCATTTTATTGCGACTGACAAAACAGTGTTGCGTGCATTGAATTTATTTGCAATATTATCTCTGATACCTTTATTTATTATATGTTTGGATATGATTTTTCATCTATCAACTTGGGTCTTTTTTTTACTTTTAACTTTTAACACCTAGCTGGTCTGGACTTGCATTAAATGAAACTTTGTCAGTTCTGTTATTACTCTTGAGAACGTTTTCATATGGAGCTTTATTTATTTATTTATTTTGTGGACTTACAAAAAAATTTCCATCTGTTTTAATACTCAGGCGACATTTTACCCTGGATTATGCGAACCAACTTCTCAGGGTGGACTGGGATTTGATTATTATGCCAATCTCTCTGCATCAGAGATGTGGTCAACTTTGCTTGAGAGCACTCCTGACCATGAGTGGAGCATGAGCAAGGTTGTGGTGGTTGTGTTACATGATTAGTATAGATTCTCAGCATTGAGTATTATGTTGTTGTTGCCTTTAATTCTCTTTCTCTCTCTCCTAACAAGTGAGATATAGGAGGCAGGGGGATTCATTCTTTCCTAGCATATATTTTTCCATCTATTATTCTGCCATTAACTCTTTGTGCTTTTGTGCTGCAGATTGTTAGCACATTACTAGGCAACAGACATTATGCAGATAAAATGCTTATATATGCCGAAAATCACAACCAAGTACCCTTCTACTTAAGTCTTTTGTTGTATAAGGAAAGCTTTGTTTGAAATGTATTAAGACAAGAAATTTATTCACATCTTGAGTTATAAATACGTTAGAATGATGCTATTCTGCTATTACTATCTTCTATGTCAGTCAATATCTGGAGGGCGCTCATTGGCAGAGATATTGTTGGGCCAAGGGAATGAGAAAGCTCCTCACTCAAAGGAGTTATTGCTAAGAGGATCTTCATTACTCAAGGTATTCAATATTTCTGCTTTTCCTATTTGTTTACTCTCTGCTAACAGTTTCTTCTTTGTTGCTCTTTCATATTCATTTTCCTTTTTACAATCTGGAGAGCTTAACTTTTTTCCCCCTAATGTGAGACATACTGGTTAGATGCACCAAGCATTATTCTAAAATGGTTTGGCTTGTCAAAGCTGAGGATTCCCTAAATCAGCTTGTAACTTAATGCTCTCATAATTTTTATGTGTTCTTCTTGTGCATTGCATTAAAGAGAGCAATCTCTAGCAACAAACTTATGTGATTTAATCTGGTATGTTAATTCCTGATTGGTTTTCTTTCCCTTAAACCAGATGATCAAACTGATTACATTCACAGTTGGTGGCCGTGGTTATCTTAACTTTATGGGGAATGAATTTGGGCATCCACAAGTGAGGATGATTTCCCTTTTACTTATCCGTGAAGACTTTGTTTCTTGTGATTAATGATCTTTTGATTTAATAGAGGGTTGAGTTCCCAATGCCGAGCAACAATTTCTCATTTTCACTGGCGAACCGATGCTGGGATCTTCTTGAAAAGGAGGGAGTATTTCGGGATTTATTTCGCTTTGATAAGGTAACAATTGTATTACCATGCAGGAGAGTCCTTTCATAGTCGCATACATGTGAGCTCAGTTTTCTTATGTTACTTGCTTCATAAGAATCCGAAGAAGTGCTAGAACTATTAGTGGCATAAGCATTAATTCAATTTCAGTCATCGCTTTACTGTGTTCATCGTAGTAAACATATTGTCATGTAATTGCTAGGTTGTCCTTTCTGTTTATTGAAGAAGAAATACTTGTCAAGCTTTGGTTGCAAAATTCTAGCAGAAAAGGCATTAGTTACAAAATCTTACTTTTTCTTCCTAACTTTTAGGACCTGATGAAGTTGGACAAAAATGAAAGGGTACTTTCAAGAGGATTGCCCAACATCCACCATGTGAATGACACTAACATGGTATGGCACAGCTCTCTTTCTCTCTCTCTCTGCATGCATCAATGCATATACAGCTGCTCATACCATATTATTTTCTTACTCGGGCACTCCTGTGTATGTATACAGGTAATATCCTACATAAGAGGTCCTCTTCTCTTCATATTCAATTTTCATCCCACAAATTCTTATGAAAGATACTGTGTGGGTGTGGATGAAGCTGGAGAGTATCAGGTAACCATATGAAATTTCTTCTTCATAAGTCGATACAGTTTCTCTTCATCATCCGGCCATGGCCACGACCCACACATACACAAATACAGTTGTTCAGTGCAGATGTTCCAAAAATCTAAACTAATGGACATAACTTCTTTTATGTGTTTGTCGTTGTGAATGTCTATTGTATAAGTTTAGCAATTAGCATCTGTTTATTTGGAGGAGCTCTCGATCTAATGCACCATGAATATTTTACAGTTTACTAAAGACCCTATTCATTTACAATAGAGTTGAAATATTCTTTGGTGGTACAGGTCATAATGAACACCGATGAAAGAAAATATGGAGGTGAAGGTTTAATAAAGGATGAACAGTGTCTTCAACGAACCATTAGCAGAAGGTAGTTATCTACTTCTCTGAATATCTTGTCATATTTTATAGTAACAATCTATCATCTGAATTTTTGCAGGGTTGATGGTCTACGAAACTGCATAGAGGTTTCACTGCCTAGTAGGACTGCACAGGTTGGTAAACTTGGATGCAATTACTCTCTTTGTTGTCATCGTTTGAATTGATAGCAACCTTTTCACCATGATCACCTATACACTTGGCATTGTGTATTTGCTGTTAACCCTCGCGCAAGCGAAGGCCAGAAACTCCATTTAGCAGAATCCTTGTTCATCCAAATGTTACAATGTATACAATAATTCAGTCGAGCTTTAGCTTTCCAATTCTTGCAGGTGTACAAATTGAGTCGAATTTTAAGAATATGAGGACATTCTGCATTCTCAAAGAAACCTTATTGGCACAGTTTCATCGAACCAAAGCTTGTTCCGGTGGCTCATCCATCAAATTTGCTGTCACTGTGAGTTACCAATAGGAAAGGTTGCAGTTAAAGTTCATAGCATGTTGGCAATGGCAACCAAGTCAGAATTAGCTGAGAAGGGAAGAATCATATTTCCTGGAAATTCATTTACTTAAAGAGTCAGAAGTTTGATCATCGTCAATCTGAAACCTTACTGCAGCTGTAAAATTTCACAGTTTTGTCCTAAGCTTCAATTCAAGCTTGACTGAATTTGTTTGTAAATATTATTTGCACTGTTTAGCTAAAGGATTGTTACATACTTTATTAAAGTATAGAACTCGATTTTGATAAACTGGTAATGAATTTTTTTAATTTCATAAATAGTTAAAAAGTTTATATATATACATATCCTAAAATATTGTTAAAAATATAGTATTTATAATTTTAAAAAATTGAGAAAAAATGATAGTGAGCAATTAGTCAGCTTCAATTAATTTGATTTTAATTGATTGATTAATTTGATCGATTAATTTGGTTGTAAGTTAATTTAAAAAAAATTTGAATTTAAGTTAATTTAAAAAAAATATGAATTGATCGATTATAAGAATGAAAATCAAAATAAACTGAATTGAAAAAGATTGATAAGAATTTTTGGATTTTTCAAATTTTAAATAGATAAAATATAATTTATAAAATGGATTGATTCAATTTAAAAAAGGATTGATTTATTTATAAAAAATTATTTATTTATCAATTTTGTCGATCGGTTCGATTCATGATGCAAACCGATCGATTACTGCTTAAATCGATCATTTAATTAAGAAAATTATTAAATTCGAAAAAATCAATCCCAATTTAATTAAAATTTAAAATTTTTTATCGATTTATTTTATTAAAACTGACCAATGCATTCTTTAATGTCAGTAAAACAAGACTTTTGTGGCCGTAAAGATTATTGAATTTTTTTTTATTTGAAAATAAATTTCAAATTTTATGGAAGTTTATTTTTTTGAAAAAAAAATTCAAGAAAGTTTCAAATTATTAAATTAAAAGACATCCTAACTGATCCAAGAAAGGAAAAAAAGACAACAGACTTCTTCATGAACCACTTTCAAACAGTCTTTCTCCATGAACCAATTCTTCCCTCAAGTCGATTCGCTCACCCACCGTTACACAAACCACCATGCCCCACCAATCTGCTACAACCATGTCATCACCTCCTCCCCTTCCAAAATGGAAGTCTCGGTCGACTTACATCCCCTGCCGATCTCCTACAACCACGTCACTCCTACCTCCTCATTTTTCAACATAGAAGCTTCCATCGCTGCCGTTGAGAGCATCCTCAACTACAGTTTTCGAAACAAACGCCTCCTTGAAGAAGCTTTAACTCACTCTTCTTACTTAGATTCGGCGTCGTATCAACGACTCGAGTTCGTCGGCGACGCCGCTCTGGGTCTAGCTCTTACCAACCACGTCTTCTTGGCTTACCCCAAGCTTGACCCCGGGCAACTGTCGTTGATCCGGGCAGCTAACATAAGTACCGAGAAACTCGCTCGCGTTGCCATTAAACACCGCCTTTTCCAGTTCGTCCGACACAATTCCATTGGTCTCGAGCATAAGGTTATTTCCCATTTCTTGTCTTTTAAAAATTAAAATTAGAAAATTACATAAATAAATTAGAAAACTTTTTCTTCAATTCCCTGTCTTTTTTTGTAGAGATTCTTTTCTATTAAAAAGTATAGAATTTGATATAAATAAAGGGTTGCTTTAGCACTCTTATTTATTATAGTAATAATTTTTGCATTAAATGGAATAGTTGTAGGAAAAGACATTACTTTATATAGTAATTTGGTTCTTGAATAAAAATGGGTTTTTGTTTTGTTATTATATTATAGGTAAGGGAGTTTGCTGAAGTGGTTAGTCAAGAAGATGATCCAGTTTCATATGGTGGATCAATGAAAGCACCAAAGATTTTAGCTGATATTGTGGAGTCTGTGGCAGCTGCTGTTTATGTTGACATTGATTTTGATCTAACAAAACTGTGGGTGGTATGTGATTTACTGTTTTTGGTTGATCATTTTTCGTTCCTCGTTGTTTAAACCTGTTTTTAAGGGTATGTGAAGTGAGGGTTAAGGGAATTGTTATGGTGTGCTTGCAGATCTTTAGGGGTTTATTGGAGCCTATAATTACATTAGAGCATTTGCAGCAACATCCTCAACCAGTGACGGTATTGTTTGAGTTTTGTCAAAAGCAAGGGAAGCATGTTGATATAAAGCACTGGAACAATGGGTTAAAAAATGTTGCTAGTGTTTTTGTAGATGGGGAGTTTGTTGCCTCTGGTTCTTCCGAGCAAAAGGAAATTGCAAAGCTTAATGCAGCAAGGGGAGCTTTGCATAAGTTGTTGACATCCATGCCTGTTGATGTCAATGCATTTGGAATGGATGGGATTACCGAGTCTTTTGAGATTGAAGGAGCGAAACAGAAGTTGCATGAGCTCTGCAGCAAGAAAAAATGGCCCAAGCCTATTTATGAGTATGACTTTATAATTTCTTTTAAACCTATTGAAAATTTTTCGGGATAAAGATGCATTAATGAATTTTCATCTCTAGCATATTCTTGTTTAGAGATCCCTTATATACAGAATTATGCACTTTTCCATTACCTCTAAGGATTAAATTTTTAGACGGATAAGCATGTATAATAAAGGTTTTTGTTCCATATTGTAGAGCATGTTAGAGTTCTTTGCAGTTTTTCTTTGACTATTAATGATTACTTATAATTAGGCATGAGGCAACTTAAAAAGCCAGATACCTATATCTGGTATCTGAAGGAACTGAATGGCAAGATAGACGTTCATGTAATAAGCAATGTTAATCACAACATCAAAATAGGATTCATTCCATTAATTGGGAAAGTTGCTTGTATTGTTATTGTCATGATGTAATTTTAAAGGACAATGCAAGGTTTCAAGTTCACATGCTGTTTGCCATTATTCTGACTTATTGTCAATTTTTTAAGTAGTTTTGTTGCCTTCTGTCTGTTAAAATATCTAATCATTTATCTTTTTATTGCTTCTATTTTCAGGCTTGAGAAAGATGAAGGTCCCCCGCATGAGAAGAAATTCATATCTGCGGTTAAAATTCCAACAGAAGATGGTATATTTTATACTACAGGGGATGAAAAGTCCAGAGTAAAAGAAGCAGAGAACTCTGCAGCTTCCTGTATGATTCGATCCCTTCAAGAATCTGGCTATCTGTGATTCTGCTCCTCACTTTACAAGTATCTCTATCATATCTCTAGCAACAGTTAATCTTGCTGTATGTTGTATTATTCAACAATAAAGAAAAAATTGATCACCAAATCTATCTGCATCTGTCTTAGCTTAAATGAAGTTCACCAAGATGTTGATGACTGCCTAGATACAAGGGTTCAGGAAAGCCAACAATGAGATCTCTGTTTATTTGTTGTATCTGGAAGAACATTCCATTTTAGAATCTCATGGACACCAACTTTCTTTTTTTTCCTTTTTTCTGGATCAGATGTCTTGGTGTTGAAGAGTGATATCAGGTAGTCCTCCAACGTAGTGAATTCAGAATGTCACTTTGATGATATGCTAATTTTCTCAATTTTAAAATTTTATGATGTTCTTCTATCCCTCAAGGGATGATAATTCTTGTATCAATACAATTTGATGTTTTCACACTTGCTTTATTATTATAGCAAGTGATCAACATAACCAGTTACAGTGGTCCAGTGCACAAATGTGATTTTGGTGTTAATTTCTCCATATTTTCAAGTTGAATTCTTGAATCAATACGCCATTTTGAAATTAAAAAATGAATCTTAGGACAATATTAAAAATCCAATATTTTGCCAATAGAAAAATGAATCTTAGCACTGGAATGCCTTTGATTGCAAGTCTGCAATATCTTTGATAATAAATCTGTTTCTGAAATGAGCAATGGTAGTTCTTGAATCAATAAAAAAGCAATTTGTTGCATTTAAACTGGTAATAAATATTATTTTGGCTTTTCCCCCATCAACCTAAAGGACAAATGCTCAAGGGGGAAGAATGAATTTGAGAATTGTACATGATGTTGGTAACCATATGGGATTCATTTTCTGTCAGCTTCTTCTTACTGTGCCTTGAAGATGAACACATTCATATTCATCAATTAAAGGGAGTTGAGCTTCCAAGAAGCTGCATTGCTTCAACAAGGGTCTTCTTGAATCTCTCTAAATTGATCTTGATATCTTGGCCATCAATATACATAGACCTGAATGCATAGTAGCCCTTAGAGATTACAGATTCTGGATCAGTAATGACAGGATGATCTCTCCCATAAGTGTCAATGAGAGAACTTTCCTCTGGTTCGATCTTATACTCCAAGTATCGGACATTCATTTCCTTTGCTGGTCCTCCGAAGTAGTTGGTTGCCACCCATTCATTTGCCAGTGGCACCACTTGAACCATCACTGCACCAGCGGGCAAAAATATTTCATTTGTTAGGCCAGCTCCATGAGCTCCAACCATGATACTACATGAGTTCACTACCTCAGCAAACTTGTCCAAGTTTGACATCCTGCCAGATTCTGCCCTTACGACTTGAAATCCTAGCTCCCCCATCATTTCCACCATTTCATCTTCATTCAAAAACCTTCTTGTTTTGCGGCGTGATATAAGTATCAGCACTGGCTTTTGAATCTCGGACACATGCTTTATTTTCAGATTATATGATTCTCTCAGGAAATTCCTGAAATCAAACATGGAATAACCTCCTGGAATATCAGTAGTGCTGAGGGCTAGATTGTCATGAAACTTAAGCCCTATTACAACCCCTGGAAAGCAGTGAACACTTCCATCTGCTTCAGGATTAATGACCTCATAACTAGATAAGTGAGAAAGAATCCTGTTGTACTTTTGAACCCACCAAGGCTGGAAATCTGTGATGACAAACTGTAAGCGGGATCTGAAATGGCGGCAAGTGATGAATAAAGGGATAATAATCTCATTGAACTCATGAAACACGTTTCCTGTGAATCCTTTAGAAGAGAAGACCACAGCTGTGACATTGTGAGTGAAAGTACAAGCTGGTGGATTGGTATTTCCTTGCAATATCTGAACTGGTGTAACAAGTTTCATGGCAGTTTCATCCTCCTTCCTTGCATATGGCTGAACAATTCTCTTAACTTGAGGTTCATCAGATGGCACATAAACTGTCAATGCTTTGTTATCGATCCTCACTGGTTTATTTGCAAGGCATACTTCTGAATGAATATCAGTGTGGCATGAAAATCCATTGGAGTCAAGCTGAGCTCGATCGTCACCTGTTCCATTGAACATAATATTCAAACATTTAGATTTCTTAGTGTGAATTGGCATTTAAGTTAGGAGAAATTAAATTCCAAGAATGCAAGAGATGAACAAATAACCTCTAACAAGTCTTCTTAACAAAAATTCCTGAGGATCAACTGCATCAACATCGAGCCTTTCACTGCTTGGATTGCCTCTTGAATTTGTTAACGGGTGCTTCCCTTCACATCCAACGAGTTAGAATCAGCCAGGTTATATATAAACAAAACTACAAAGAAAAATAGCCAAACATTTGAATTGATAAAAGATGATTACAGGACTCAAATATGATGTCTTTTGATGGAAAAAAAGTAGCATAAATCACAACAGTTAAAACTAAACAGATTGCCAGAGTTGCACAATTCACCAGCCTTCTCAGTTCCTTCTCCATGTTCTTTCAACTTTCTTTCAAACCGTAAAAAACCTGAATCCTGGCAATGAATGTGTTTGAAACAAATAATAAATAAATGAAACAAAACCTCAACCAAAAGATAAGAGAAAAAATGAGTCTTTTTTATGTTGTTAACCTCCAATCATCATATAATAATGTTCTGTATTTGTATCTTTCTATGAAATACTCAACCATTGACGGAGAGACTTCAGCTGCATTTCTAAATTATGTTGCCGACAAGTTCCCCAATAACATTTAGTTATCGAACTATTTTTATATTTTAATTCTATGGTGGTTGGTGCGTTATTTTTTTAATTTTGCATGATGATTTGACCATGAGATTGTTACATATAAAAGACTACATTATGTTTTTTTTCTTTTTTCTGATGTTTGCCTTCTGCTTCTTGGCTTTCATGTCATGGTTCCAACTATTTTTTATAATTATTTATAAAATGAAAATAATAAAAATTATATGCATGTTACAAATGATACTATGCACCAAATCCATTTATTAATATTTGGTGGTTAAAAAGTCCAAAAGGAACAACTTTGTTAATAAAGGTTTAGCCATTGGGTTAATAGGGGCTGCCAATGGGACAAGGTTTTGTAATTTATAATCTATAAATAAAGCCCACATTCCTACCTTAGGCCCAAAAAGGCTATTGGAGTATGGATGATGAACTGCCACATCAAGCAGTTCCGGGCTTGGTTAATTTGTGCTCCACTTAGTTTTGATGTTTCACGTTAACTCTTGAGCTAAAATCTTTGACAAAATGAGATAAAAAGTGATATCGGTTGAATTCAGTTTAATTTTTTTAGATATTATATAGTATTATAAAATTATAAAGTTTAATTTGAATTTAGATTGAATTTTGATTTTATTTGAATTGAATAGAATTTTATTGTTATTAGTTTTATTGATTTTAAAATTTTAATTTTTTATATATTATTTAAATATAAAATCTTAATATATATAAGTTGATTTTGATATAAAATTTTTATTTTTATTTTATAAAAATTTAAAAGATATATAAAAATTAAAATATATATATATAATTCGATTTGATTTTTTGTTTCTATTTTTTATCTTTTGTAAAATCTGATCCGAACCTAATATATATATATATATATATAATATTTAAATTTAATTTAAATAAAAAAAAACTGATTTAAATTGAGTTGAATATTTCGATTTCAAATCAAATTTTAATTTTTAATTTTTTTCTCACTCCTAAAATGGGCTAAGATTAAGCTTTGAATGGTACCATAAAATAATAGTATATTTGAATCTGAGAAGAGAAAAAGCAATTTCACTGATGTAAAGGCTATCATGTCTTTCAAAACTTTAGAGCAAAACCATGAATCTGTTTTTCTCAAGGTTGGGATATAGAGTGGGTGTCAGCATCTGAAAATGCCACAAGAATATCAAAGGGAAGCAGAAAAAGTAAGATAAGGATCCATGTTAGCAGCCTCAGCTTGGACCACCCCCCCCCCCCCCCAAGGCCACAAGACACAAGTGGAATTTTATAAGAATGATGATATGTCCTTATTTCCCACCACATAAATCAAAAATAAAAAAAGGGGTTCTAACATTTTGATATCAGAAAATTTGGAAACATCCAAAATGGTAAAATCCAAAGAGAACATGAAGGGGAAGAAAAGAAAATTCCAGGCAGGTTAACCTCACATGGATATCAGCAAAAGATAGTTGAATAGCTTTTCTTTTCAAACAAAGCATCTGGCACTAGCATTCAGGGTGCTATCAGTTTGACAATTTGTTTCTACTAATATGTCTGGCTGACATCAAGTCTTGTTGGTTCCACAACATTAACCTTTCTTTTTGAAGAATTGAGTTTTCACCAAAACCTGGTAATGGTGCACTGAATCCAGCTGCCAACAGCATAAAGGTAATAGTCTATGCTACTTGGATTAGGGTGAATGTCAGATTGAATACTTATCCATAGTACATGTAATTTTTCTAAATTTTTTCACATATTTGCAGCATTGGACATCTATTTCCATGTTCATTGAATACTTGAAGAAAAATGAACAGTCTGAACAATCGCTTATACTACATATGTTGTTTGTCCATTTAATAATTTTTAAGAATAATTTTTATGTCCAATTTGAATGTTACCTCCTTCAGAATTGGATGAATAAAAGGACAAATCCGATGCACAAAGGTCACAAAATAGCAACCCTACCATTCAGAATTGGATGAATGGTAGAAGAAAATTTTGTGACTTCACCAGTTAAGATATGCAAAAGTTAGTCAAAGTTATCTTAAAAGAAAGCCAACTCTAATTGTTGTCATACCCTTTTTCTTGCAGGCTATAAGAAAAGTGAAACTAAGCCAGCAAAACATTGTTTGTGCATTACCTTGCAGACTTTTTCTGTATAGTTGAACATCAATTTCTAATCCTGAAAGATCTTTAGAAAAGAAAAAGGAAAAGGAAGGATGAAAATCTATTGATAACTACAGAAAACTCAGTTGAAACTTCCCTGAAAGCTTGTTAATGAGTCAAGGTAATTATACCATCAACAGAGCAAAAGAGACTATTGACTGTAGTTTTCTTGTCATTTTGGATAGTTTCTTCTCTCTCAATCTTTTGTTTTGAGACTAGAAACTCAATGACCAGTTGACCAGTCTATTACTTACTGTGTTCTGTCAGATGAACTGGTCAAGGATTGATTTTACTTGTTTCAATTCAGACAAAATTTTCTTAGATACTTCTAATTGCTGATAAAACATTTTTTTTTTACTAGGATATTATTGCTGTGACTAAAAACTATGAACCATGGAAGGAAGATGCCCAGGCAAACACTAGTGTTTTAATTAAATCCCTTTCCTGCACAATTATACCTCATCCACATATCACACGGTTATAGGAAAATTTCAAGAACTGATATTCTGAACATTTTTCTCATCAAACAAATGTTACAATGTGTGTGTGTGTTTGTATATATATATATATATATATACACATATATATATTTATATTTATATGAGAAGTACTGAGATATATGGAAAAATCCTTAAATCATATCTATATTAATACAGAAATATAGTATGTGTACAATCCTACGCTATGTGTAATTTTTTGTTTCGTGAACCCTCAAGGTAAAATATTGTGTGAAGTGCCTGAGGAGACTAACCGTGCATCTGTTTGGCAAGCAGGAAAATGAGAGAAAAACATGCATGATCTGTACAGACCAGGAAGAACACTGGACATGGCTTAGTTTAATTAGTTCTCCCCTGACCAATCATAAATATTATACCCAAACCAATGATCCTAAACTGATGGTAAATATAATATGATATGATGAAGACTTGAAGAAAAATACACTTAAAAGGCTTTCTGATAGAATCCATGAATCTTCTTCAAGACTCTTCCCTCTGCATCTTCAACTGTTTGTGGAAATTTCCAATGAAAGTTTCAGATTTAGCAAATAACTCATCTTCTTCTTCCTCCTTCTCATGTTCCTCATCAACAGCTTCTGCTTCAGTCTCTCCACTTCCTACAAAAAAAGGGCTTGGAGTGGAATCACTCTTCTTGACTTTATCCACCTTGATCATTGTCCCAACAATCTTCTCAGGGGCAGATTTCTCGACAACCTTAGCTTTCTTTTCATTGCTTGTAGGAGCAACCTGTGTTTGATCATCCTTACTTTCAACAGCCTTAGCTTCTTGGCTTGTTACTTGTTTTGCTGCAACATAAGTAGGCCTAGAAAACACTGAGAGTAATCCGGCATCGGCTCCAAGTGCTATAATAAGGAGATTGAGGACAAAGTAAAGATAAGCAGGCCTTGAGGATGAAGATATAAGTGGTGCAATGTGTTAGGAAAATGGGGTCCAGTCCCATGTAAGTGGTTTTGGACCAAGTAAAGGCCATGGGCCTTGATCTTTTATTTTACACAGAGCCCTAGCTACTTAATAAAAAAAAGAGGTGGGGTTGTTTAGTGTGTGTGTCGAAAACCAAGCAGAGAAAGAAGAAAAGCCAGGAAAAGCAGAGAGAGAAAAAGGAGAAGGGAGAGTTGGTTGAACGGAAGTCGATCCGTGGTCCAATTGAGTTGGAACCTTGTCAGGAGGTTTATGATTCAGAGTTTGACATTCTGAACGGTGAAGATCGGGTTTGAAGCTCTCTAGGAACAAATCCAGGGTGTATTTGTTGAGTCACTTATTTGGTGAGATTTCTCCAATTGTTTCTCTAGTTGTTGATTAGCTCTAGTTTTAGCTAGAGAAGAACTTTGTATAACTATTATTTGATAGTGAAGATTTTTCTGGCGGCCCGTGGTTTTTTCCCTCTACACTGGAGGGTTTTCCACGTAAATCTTGGTGTGCTTTATTTTTCTGCGCATTTGATTATTGATTGTTGTCTATTGCTTCTGTATTGTTGTGATTATTGCTTCAGGCGCAACAAGTGGTATCAGAGCGAGGGTTATTTTGAGACAATCGATACAGAAGCATCTCAGGATAGAAGTAATTCTGTTTGAGATCATGGAGGGTGATACAGGTTCCATGATAAAATTGACAGATCAATTATTCAATTTGGAAGCCTATGATGGAGGATCATCTATACTGCAAAGATTTGTATGAGCCAGTATTAGGTGATTCGGTAACCAGCAGATATGAAAGATGAAGCTGGAAGAAGCTAGGTAGAAAGACGCTGGCTACAATCAGAAAATGGGTTGATATCAGCATGTTTCATCATGTAGCGCAGGAGTCAGATACTCACATTGTTTGGGAAAAATTGGCAGCATTGTATGAGAGAAAAACAGGTATGAATAAAGTTATGCTTGTTAAAAAGATTGCAACTTGTAAGTCTAAACATAAAATCTAAGTTTAGAGGTAAAGTGAGTGTTTCCATTGTGGTAAGGCTGGTCATATAAACGAAATTGTAGAATCTTGAAGCAAGAGCAAAAAGATGAGAAAGGCAAGAGTTCAGATGATGGCAATGTTGCAGCAGTGAATTCAGATAGTGATTCAGTTACTTTGATTTGTACACATGGTGATTGTAATCATGTTAGTGATCCCGGCATTGAGTGGATAGTTGACACAGGAGCGGCATATCATTGTGTTCCTAAGAGAGAGTTGTTTACAACTTACAAAGCAGGAGACTTTGGTTGTACCAAAATGGGAAACAAGAGTGTGTCGCAGATTGTTGGGATTGGTGATATTGGTGTACAAACTAGTACAGGCTGCATGTTGACTTTAAGGGATGTCAGACACATTCCAGATATGAGAATGAACTTGCTTGCTATTAATGTCCTTGATAAGGAGGGATATGAAAGCCGACAAAAGAATGGACAGTGGAAGCTTCTCAAAGGATCTATGGTAGTTGCAAAGGGAAAACTATGCTGCACAATGTATAAGACATGGATGCAATTGAACGGTAACCAGGTAAATACCGTTGAAAATGATGCTTCAGCAAACTTGTGGCACAGGAGGCTGGCACACATGAGTGAAAAAGGGTTACAGGTTTTGGCAAGGCACTCTCTCATTCCCTTGACCAAAGGTATGTCTCTCGATTCATGTGATTATTGTTTGTTTGGTAAGCATCATAGAGTTTCTTTTCGTAAAAGTTCTCAGAGAAAAGAAAATAGATTGGAATTAATTTATTCTGATGTATGTGGTCCCATTGAGGTTGAGTCATTAGGTGGTAGCAGATATTTTGTTACTTTTATTGATGATGCTTCACGTAAAACTTGGGTGTATATGTTGAAATATAAAAGTCAGGTACTGCAGTATTTTCAAAAATTTCATGCCATGGTTGAAAGGATGACAGGGTTACCCTTAAAGTGTATTCGAACTGATAATGGTGGGGAATACACATCTAAAAGCTTTGAAGAGTATTGCTCAAAGCATGGGATCAGGCATGAGAGGACAGAACCTGGAACACCGCAGCATAATGGTATAGCTGAAAGAATGAATCGCACCATTATGGAAAAAGTCAGATGTATGTTGAGGATGGCAAAATTACCAAAGCCATTCTGGGGTGAAGCAGTCAACACAGCTTGTTATTTACTTAACAGGTCACCATCAGTTCCTTTGGGCTTTGACATTCCAGAAAGAGTGTGGACAGGAAAAGATGCTTCATACTCTCACTTAAAAGTTTTTGGGTGTAAAGCATTCATGCATGTACCAAAAGAGCAGAGGTCAAAGCTTGATAGTAAAGCTACACAGTGTGTGTTTGTAGGATATGGTGATGAGGAATTTGGCTACAGGGTATGGGATCCAGTAAAGAGAAAGACAGTCAGAAGCAGAGATGTGGTCTTTCATGAAAAAGAAACCATAGCAGACCTTGAGAAAAATGAGAAGACTACACGAGTTACTGTTGAGTGTGATGTTTCAACACCGACAGGGATTTCACAGGAAAGAGCCACAGATGGTGAAAATGAGCCAGAAACAGAACTTGGGGATATGAATGAGCCAGCCATAGTTGGTGATGAGCCAGATGCTATTAGTTTTGAGCAGGGGGAGCAATCCTCTCTACCTGAGAGTGTTGAGCAGGGGGAGCTACCTTCAGCATCAAGTGATGTAGAGTCTCAGCTCAGGAGATCTACTAGAAAGCGCAGGCCATCTACCAGGTATCCAAGTTCAGATTTTATTTTAGTTACCAGTGAAGGGGAGCCAGAAAGCTTTCAAGATGTGCAGGCTACTCCGGATAGAGAGGCACTGGTTAAAAGCAATGAAAGAAGAGATGGAGTCATTGCGAAAGAATGGTACTTATGATCTTGTTAAACTTCCAACAGGGAAGAGGCCATTAAAGAATAAATGGGTGTTCAAGTTGAAAAAGGATGGTGACAAACTAGTGAGGTACAAAGCTCGATTGGTAGTAAAAGGTTTTTCTCAGAAACCAGGCATCGATTTTGATGAGATTTTTGCTCCAGTTGTAAAAATGAGTTCTATTCGAGTGGTACTGGGATTGGCAGCTAGTTTGAATCTTGAGCTTGAGCAACTTGATGTTAAAACTGCATTTTTGCATGGTGATTTGCAGGAGGACATTTATATGAATCAGCCTGAGGGTTTTGAAGTGAAAGGGAAAGAGCACTTAGTTTGCAAATTGAAGAAAAGCTTGTATGGCTTGAAACAAGCTCCGCGACAGTGGTACAAGAAGTTTGATTCTTTTATGATGAGTCATAGCTATAAAAGAACAGCAGCAGATTCTTGTGTGTATATTAAACAATTCCCTAATGGTAACTTCATTATCCTATTATTATATGTTGATGATATGTTGATTGTAGGACAAGATGCTAGTATGGTTTGCAGGTTGAAAGAACAATTGTCTAAGTCCTTTAATATGAAGGATTTAGGTCCAGCAAAGCAGATTCTTGGTATGGACATTATCCGAGATAGGAGAGCTGGAAAGCTGTGGTTGTCACAGGAAAAGTATGTTGAACGAGTGCTTGATAGATTCAACATGCAACATGCTAAATCAGTTAGCAGTTCACTTGCCAACCATTTTCATCTAAGTAAGAAATCTTGTCCAGTGTCTAAGGAAGAGCAACTAGCTATGTCTAGTATTCCTTATTCTTCTGCAGTCGGTTCTTTAATGTATCTTATGGTTTGTACAAGGCCTGACATTGCTCATGCAGTTGGTGTAGTGAGCAGATTTCTTTCTAATCCAGGGAAGGTTCACTGGGAAGCAGTGAAATGGATTTTTAGATATTTGAGGGGTACCTCAAAAATGTGCTTGACTTATGGAGTTTCACAACCAGTTCTAGAAGGGTTTACTGATGCTGACATGGCAGGCGATCTTGATGGTAGGAAATCTACTTCAGGGTATTTGTTTACTTTTGCAGGAGGAGCTGTATCTTGGCAGTCTAAGTTGCAGAAGTGTGTTGCTTTGTCAACTACAGAGGCTGAGTATATTGCAGCAACTGAAGCATGTAAAGAAATGCTTTGGATGAAACGTTTTCTTCTTGAATTAGGGTTGAATCAGAAAGAGTATGTGGTATTTTGTGATAGCCAGAGTGCTTTAGATTTGAGTAAGAATACCATGTACCATGCTAGAACAAAGCACATTGATGTTAGATATCATTGGTTACGTTCAGTGATTGAAGAACAGCAGATGCTATTGAAGAAAGTCCATACTGATAAAAATGTGACAGATATGTTGACTAAGATACTTCCCAGGGAAAAGCTTGAGCTTTGTAGTAACTTGGCCGGAATGAGTTCCCTGGCCAAGGTAAGTTCCAAATGAAACTGCTATGGTGATGAATCTCCTCCTAATGGGGCTGGAGGGGGAGATTGTTAGGAAAATGGGGTCCAGTCCCATGTAAGTGGTTTTGGACCAAGTAAAGGCCATGGGCCTTGATCTTTTATTTTACACAGAGCCCTAGCTACTTAATAAAAAAAAGAGGTGGGGTTGTTTAGTGTGTGTGTCGAAAACCAAGCAGAGAAAGAAGAAAAGCCAGGAAAAGCAGAGAGAGAAAAAGGAGAAGGGAGAGTTGGTTGAACGGAAGTCGATCCGTGGTCCAATTGAGTTGGAACCTTGTCAGGAGGTTTATGATTCAGAGTTTGACATTCTGAACGGTGAAGATCGGGTTTGAAGCTCTCTAGGAACAAATCCAGGGTGTATTTGTTGAGTCACTTATTTGGTGAGATTTCTCCAATTGTTTCTCTAGTTGTTGATTAGCTCTAGTTTTAGCTAGAGAAGAACTTTGTATAACTATTATTTGATAGTGAAGATTTTTCTGGCGGCCCGTGGTTTTTTCCCTCTACACTGGAGGGTTTTCCACGTAAATCTTGGTGTGCTTTATTTTTCTGCGCATTTGATTATTGATTGTTGTCTATTGCTTCTGTATTGTTGTGATTATTGCTTCAGGCGCAACACAATGAAAAGAAGTGCTGCTACAACCGATAGTATTAGAACTTCAGACCTTTTGAATTTGTTCATGGCTAGTTTCCCTAGTAAATGAAACTGTAAAAGCTTTGGGATTGATCAGGAGCTTGAAGGAATGTAATTAGAGTAGCAGTTGCCAGAAGTAGAGACCAAGAAGAACCTTTTGAAGATATAAATAGAACAAATGGTGATGGCTGCATATCTGTTAATCATGAATTTAACAGTTGACAAATTACAAAAGATATCTAGGACAGGAATCTGTTGATTATCCCTTTTGTGTTCTTTCTTATTCTTTGTCAATTTGACATTCATCATCTTTAAATCTCATTTTCAGGCCTCCAATAATGAAAAAGGAGATCTTCTTAATGAGAATGGAACATAAGAATATGAATGTAAATTTTTTATAGTAGCTTCTCATCATTTTTTTAACCAAATACAAATTAAGCAAATCAATTATTATTTTATTAAACAATACTAATATCAAACTAATCATTATCAAACTCCAAAACCCTTTTTTTCCTTTGTTAAATAGATCCATATCTCCTTTGAAAATCATGATTTAAGGTTTAAGGTTCAATCACAAATATGCACAGATTACCTGAAGGCACTCATAAGATGAGACAATCCCTTCAATTCTAAGGCTATACATCCCTTAGGAGGGGATGGATGCCACATAGGCATAAGCCATACGACTTGATTGATGCTAAATGGAAATAACAGCTGGCAAAAAATGTAGAGACAACAGAACATGCAAGGGGGAGTAGATACGAACACAATTGGACAAAGGCTTGATAAGGTCGGTGAAAAGCACACTCATGACTTCAACCTTTTTTTTTTCTTTTTTTTTTTGAGAAATGCTGGTCCCTATAAAAGAGAACATTGGCCCAACCATTATGTGGGTCCTATTTTCAATACATAGTTGGGCCCCACCTTTGGGGCCTTTGTCTGTATTAAGGGACTTTTATCTTAGTAACTCCCCCCACACTTGAATTGGTGCCTTTGTTGTCCTTAATTGCATTTTTAAAAGCTTAAAATGGCCAAATTTTGGGCCTTTTAACTTCTTTATAGTCTATGCATAATCAAGAAAAGAAATAACAAAAATTTATTACAAATAATCAATTAATTTATATAATTACTTTTATGAGTTAAAATTAAATTTTAATAAATTCGAGATTTAAATTTTAACATCTATAACTTTTATGTATTCTCAATTTACAACCTCCCAAATACCAAAAAAAAAAAATGTAAATGGGGTGCAAATTATCTTGAAAAATGCATATCTCAATCAAATTAAGTGTGACAATAATGTAAATAGTAGGTTATCCTGTAATGTAAAACTCTCTTATCTCATGCAAAAAGGTCATCGAGTTCAAATTGCTTTTAGTTTCCTATGAGAATTACGCTCTACCAATCAAGAAAAAGGGAATCAAGAAAGGAAGAAAGTGTGGCCAAGAATCCCTTTCGAATTTTCACTTAAGTTGCTTTCCTTTTGTGGCCAATCCTTTGCCATGCTCACTTAACTTTATCCATATCTTAAAAAGTTTCCTCCACTTTCTCTCTCATCTTTTCAATAACAAGATAATTTTCGCAGTTGAGTAATAAATACATCATTTTTGCTTAAAAATTGAATTCGATTATTAATTTATTTAATCACCAAAATGACATCCAATAAATTTAAATTTAAATGAGAAAAATTTACTAAAATTCTCATTCGGATCATAAGCCTTAAATGATAATAACAAAAAGAAGCAATTTTTGCGAATAAAGGAGAGAGTCCTTATCTCGATTGTTAGCAAGAGCCAACACTGATTTTCTTTTCAACGAACATTGGCCAATGCAGCTAATTTCTTTCAACAAATGATCATTGCTTTTTATAAGTCATTGTCTAACATTACTTTCACCAGAACCACACTTTAACGCTATAATCCATGATGCAGTTGCCAAGGTATTATAGCATATTCTGTTCTAGAAAATGATATACTACTTGATTTGGCATTTTTCTAATGAAAGTTCAACCTGGACTTTCATGTTTGAACCAAAATAATGGACAATCCTCATCTTTTATATATATATATGTATGTATGTATGTATGTATGTATTTGCTCTAAATGGTCACATGTCATATTCTTACATTTGTTCATGATTATCCATCTTTGTCGCCCTACATACAGATATCATACCGAATCAAGAGATGCCTTTTGCATCAACTTCATAATGGCATCTATGGCTTTCTATGTCAGCCTACACAACCACGGCATTCTATTCATAGGAGTCATATTTCAATATGTGGTTGGATTGAAGACTCTGCATGACTTCAATATAGCAGACAAAATTACATAGATTAATCTTTACTGATCATTTAAGGATGTCATCATGAGCATGCATAAGTTGGCAGACAAGTTGACACAATGGCATGCAACCAAGCCAATCACAAAAATAATTCATTTTCTTCTTCTTTTCTCCTGCCATTGCTGTAGAGTTTATAGGCCTAAAAATTCATGTGCTACCACCTGATAAATTCATGTGCTTAAAGATGAGCTCCAGGCTATGGCAGAGCCCAAAGCCTTGCCACAGCATCTGTGCTTTGCCATGAAGCAGCGGCTAGCTGTATACTGGGATCGTCTAAACTGGGACGATCTCGGATGCTTAAGCCATGCTCATTAGCCAAATAATGCAACAGACAGGTGAAACACAGATGGGGTTTGGATATTGGAGTTTGCAATTAGATTAAACCCACAATCTATGTGCTTCAAATGAGGTTGACTGAGTGAGGAGATCAGCTCAATGCCCTCGATGAACAATTAGTTAAGCTTTCAATGAATTCGGTTTTAATTTCTTCTATGTCATTCTAATAAATAAAACCATAATATTAGGTCGAAGAAACAACTTGACAGGTTGGTTATCCTTTGGATAAATTGGCATGTCATTGGAGTTAACACTTAAAAGACGTGAATTTGTAAGAGCTTACGCGTATAATATTTTTTTAAGGCAGGTAAATAGTAGGATAAGAGAGTTTAAGGAAACATTAAAAATTAAAAAAAAAATACTAATTAATATTCAATACTACAATCACTTTATATCTAAAATTTTATGCTTTTTTTTTTAATGTTGATAATGTTGGTAACTAACTAGTAATTATATATAAAAAAAAAATTTAATAAAAATAAAATAAAAAACTGAGAAAATTAAAATTAAAAGCTTAACTACATTTTGAGGGATTATTGTTCATGATCAACATATGGGCCGAGGTGACTAGTTCAAATGCTTCTTTCAATAGGCTTGGGTTATCTTACCTTGGGCCTTAAAACATGTACATGGCCATACCAAGAACAAGATTAGGAATGTGGCCCCAACCCAATCCCACAATTTGTCAAAAAGCAATCCCTTTGGATTTTTTTTTCTTTTTTTTTTTTTAAATCTTGGAGGGCAAAATGGTTTTCTTTTTAAGGGGGAAAAAAAAGGAAGTTAATTAATTTCTTTGTCATGTTCTATTTCTTCTAATAACTAGGTATCTTTAATTAGTATATGGGTTAATAGAAAGATATTAACTAGAATTTTTTTATTATTATTACATGATGAGTATAAAATAGAAAATTGATTGCTTCAATATTAACAATTAAAATAATCTACTTTCATTTTTTTAATAATATGATCAAGGGTATTATGAGCTTTGATCAAAAAAATAAATTTTCATTTGTGGAATTTAAAATTGTTCAAGAAAAAAAAAATAATGAAGTGTATAATTACAATAATTTACATAAAAATTTTGCATTATTACCCTTTTTTTTATTTTTAAACTTAATATTTCCTTTGTTTTAAAAAGTGTGAAGGTAATTACAATAATTAATCAAAATTTGCATTTTATGCATAAAAATTTACATGTTCCAAAGCCCAAATTATTAAATTTTTCTTCATTCAAATGTGTTTAATTTGCATTACATGGAACAAAGGTTTAAGTAGGGAAGAAGTTTCCAAAGTCATTGTCATGGTGGTAGAGTTGCATCTTTCTCAATGGTCTAAAGTCTAAACTATCGATTTGGAAGCATTTAAAATACCCCATTCAAGTTGATAAACTCATGTGGTTTTTACCTTCTCATCTTGTAGTTTTTCCCTTTTTTTTTCCTTGGAGAAAAAGCAATCCATGAAAATTAGGGCTCATTTTTCTAATTTCAACCTTCTCCTTTTCTTGTCATATGAGATTCTTTTAAATATTTTATTTTTTGTCCACAAATTATAAATAGTTTAAATATAGTAAATGTGAAGCATATGACTTGATTTTTTTTTTTTTTGACAAAAGATAAAAGCTTAGTCCAACAAAATGGCTAATCATGTTTGTTAAAGGAGGTAAATTTTCTCAAAAAAAGACAATTTGATCACAAAAAATTACTATAGATGGATTTTTTTCTACCACATAATTAATCACATTAATCACATGTTGATCGTGATATTAATTTTAAAAATTTGTTTGCTTGGATTAATACATTTTTTAAAATTTTTAATATATTCTTAAATCTTAACAATTATCTATTTAATTCACCTTAAGATAACATTATGCATTTAAATCCTATCGAACTTGCAACCTAAAAAAAAATTTGATTAATATGCATACCATTTGATTTAATACTCAATTGGCAAATTAATATTAACTTGATTGTGACAAATTCAATTTATTCTTTATATATAATCTAACTTTTGAATTTAATTTTAAATTGTAGATAATAATTTTTTTAAAATAACTTAATCAAATTTAAAATTTTAAAAATAATAAATTTATTTAAGTGACTAATTACGCTTAATCTAGAAAAGGAATGTTCCATCAATAGATTCCATAAATCCGATCCCTATTTCTGGCCAACTTGAGAGAACCATTGAAGTAGGATCAAACCAACCAAAAACAAAAGTATATTTCCATTCATGAGTGATTGAGCCAATTCCACTAAACAAAAATGAACATGTCTTGTATTTTTTAATATAAAATTAAAAATTAAATCAATTTGGTATTATAATTATGAAATTTCATAACTTTATAAAAGCAAGATCAAAGGCTTTTATAAGTAAAAAAAAAAAAAAAAATGTACTGCAACACGCCAAGAGTCACATGGGGAAGCAGATGATATCCTATCAATACACACCAAGAGTCACACGGGGAAGCAGATGATATCCTATCAATTATTATCATAATGTGAGATGAGTGGCTATGGTTGGGTTTGGCAGAGGCCAGAGATTATCCCTTCAAAGATTGATGGATATTTCTGTCATTTAGTACTCAGAAGAAATTTCCTGTATGTACCCTTGCTTTAGACACTGGACCCATTCATAGGACAAATGGCAGATGCTTTGATAGCAGCATACATATATATATATATATATATATATATTTATGAATAATAAAAGTATTTTTATTTTTATCCAAACATTTTTTGATTTTATTTTATAAAGAATATCTTTCATATATAAATTAATAATAATAATAATATTTTAATATTTTAATTATTGGTGATAATAATTTAGATCAAATTATATTTAGTTTAATTTTTTTAAATAATATATAATATTATAAAATTTTAAAATTTAATTCAAATTCAAATCGATTATTTTTGAATTGATCCAATCCAAATTGAATTCTATCGATTCAGTTCGATTCATCGATCTTTAAAACTTAAATTTTTTATTTTTTATATATTATTTTAATAAAAATTTTAATATATTTAAATAAATTTACTTATGAAATAATTATTTTTATTTTACAAAAAATTTAAAAAATATATAAATTGTTTTAGTTCAATTTTTTCGATTTTTTATATCTCAATCCGAAATTTAATTTAAACTTAATATATATATTTAATATTTAAACTTGATTCAAATAAAAAAAATTAATTCAAACCAAATCAAATATTACGATTTTGAATCAATTTTCGGTTCTCTTAATTTTTTTCTTGCTTTTAATTTTAATATGTGATTAAACCAATATAAATAATATAACAATTAGTATTTAAATGTGTGATTTAAATAATTAATATTTATATAGTTAAAAATCTCAAGTTTGAATTTTAATAGTAATAAAAAAGATTAAAAAATGTGTAATTTAAATCAATTCCCATTTTTTCTATGTTGGATAAATGAATGTTTTTGTTGATAATCAAACACTTTTGGAGGAAATATGTGTTAGTAATTCATTGCTAATCTCACATTTGTAGACAAATAAAAAGTCTCGGTCAAGAAACTTTTCAAAAAGGCATGTTATGTACATCAAGAAATTCTTATAATCCAACTAAAATAATAATAACATTAAATTAACAACTTGAAATTTAAGTTAAATGAGGAGAGACATCAAATTTGACATGTTAATTTTTTAATAATCAAACTAAAAAAGTTTTGCTTTTACAGCCAAATTCATGCATCAATCATTCATTCATCATTAAATTAAAAAAATTATTTTATTCATAATCAATAAAATTAATAAATGATATACTATAAAATTTTTTTATTTTTTTATTAATTTATTATTTTTATTTATAAAATTTAAAAATTTTGTCCAAAATAAATCAATATAACCATTAGTCATTATATATAATTTAGATAATAGTATTAAGATACGACTCTTTCCCTCTCAAAATAATTATTATTTATTTATATTTTTAGTAAAAATAATTTCATTTTGATCTTATTTTTTAAAATAAAATATTAAATTAAAATTTTAAAAAATATATTTTAAAAAATTTGAAATTTAAAATTTGAAATTTGAAATTTATAAATTTTTATAAATTTTATTATTTTATTAAAAATAATGGTCATAATTGAGTGAAGAGTATAAATAAATAAATGAATAATCCCTCGACCAAAAGAAATTGTATGGTTAAGCAAGAGGACAACACCACTCTCCTTTCCAGGCGCATGTGTTTTGTGGTCAAACTATAATTTGTCATTCGCTTTCCGTACAAATTGGGATTTCAATCCTTTCCTTAATTCTGTTTACATCAATCGTTTTTTAGTTAAGCAAACAATAACCAAATCTTGGAGGAGCCAACCAGACCAGACCCAGTAGAATCTATAGCCCTTTTGCGCCGAACCACATGGCCTGACGCGGGTCGAAGCTCCCCGTCTCCGGCAGCATCCTAGTGTCCTTCGAGGCTCGTACGGGTTGAAGAAGAAAAAACCCAATAAAACTCTGACAAATACCATCTCTCTTTCTCTTTCTATTTGTCTCGTTTTCGTATGTCTCTGTCAAGTTAATTGTCCTTGTGCCCCCAGAAACCTACCACGAGAAGGCACCAGGGCCACTAGCTTTCTTTAGAACCCACTTCTCTCAACTATAGCCACAATCTCTTCGAAGAACAGACACCACCCTATTTGCCTTCTCATTCACTCCCATCTTATCTATATATCTTCTTCGTCTCTCCTTTCAACTTACACCACCAAAAAAGAAGAATTGGAAAACGGGTTCGAACTTTGGGTGCAGACCAGGTGTTTGATAATAGTCTGATTGAGGTTGGAGAGGTTGGGTATTTGGGTAAAGTAATTTAAAGGGGATTTTGAATTTTGGGTTTTTGGTTTTGGGGGGGTTAACACCCAGGGTTAGACAAATTGTGGACATCACGGCTATACACGGAGTTTCTCGGCCTCTTATTCATGTCCGGGCTGTACGCCGCAAGGGTTGTGTGAACGAGAGCAACCCTTCGCCGCACGGCGGGCGTGGAGCTTTGCCTTCTGAAGGCGGTAGTCCTTCCGATCTCCTCTTCCTTGCTGGTGGTGGTATTGTCTGTTAGGAGTTTCAGTAGTCAATTAAGCTAGCTTTTTAGTCTATAAAAAATTACTATTGAAGAAGCTTTTCTAGATCGCTCGTAAGAAGAAAATTAAAGGCTGTTGTTTTTCGTTGTCTACGTTGTTCTTTGTGGGATTTCTTTATTTGATTTTTTATTGGATAAAGAAAGAGGAAAAGAGAAGTAGTAGCAAAGATGATGCTCAGGATTAAGAGGGTTCCCACTGTTGTTTCCAATTACCAAAAGGATGAGTCGGAAGAGACTGCTCGCCGTAGCGGAGGATGTGGAAAGAATTGTCTTAGAAGCTGTTGCATTCCAGGTATTTGTTAAATTTACTTTTGTAAACCTTTCTTGGTTGGACAAGTTTTTGACAGAATTGAGTTGTAACTGGAACTGGGTTTTGGTATATAGGAGCAACGCTTCCTTTATATGCTTTCAAGAAGGTGAACAATATTGAGAGTGAAAAAGATGTTCTTGGAATTGAGAACAAAGAGCCTCCGGTTGCTTTTCTTGACTCACTCGTTCTTGGGGAGGTAAATTTTGCTATTAAGCTTGTGGGGAATAAGATTTAAGAGCATTGTTATGGTTAATGATTGTTGTGCTTACAAATAGTGAGGTTAAAAATACTTTATGGTTTTATCATAGTGGGAGGATCGCATGCAAAGAGGGCTCTTTCGATATGATGTCACTGCCTGCGAAACCAAGGTCTTATTTTGGGCTCCTTTTCTATTCCTTTGCTTTACTTGTTTATCTGCAAATTGTGAAAACCATAAATTTTATAGTTAATTAAGTTGTTGGTACCATCTAAATTTTCTGTGTTTATCATTCTTTAGGTGATTCCTGGTGAATATGGCTTTATTGCCCAGCTGAATGAGGGCCGCCACCTTAAGAAGAGGCCAACTGAGTTCCGTGTTGATAAGGTACTCCAGCCCTTTGATGGGAACAAATTCAACTTCACCAAAGTCGGGCAAGAAGAGGTGCTATTCCAGTTTGAAGAAAGTGAAGATGGTGAAGTTCAGTTCTTTCCAAATGCTCCCATTGATGTTGAGCATTCTCCAAGTGTCGTTGCCATAAATGTATGTTAGCTCTACTTATTCAAACTGTTGAATAACTTGTTGATCATGAGTGCTAGACTCATATGATTAACATTATTTGTATAAAATTCATCAGGTTAGTCCTATCGAATATGGGCATGTGCTGTTGATCCCTCGAATTCTTGAATGCTTGCCCCAGAGGATTGACCATGAGAGCTTCTTGCTTGCACTTTATATGGCAGTTGAAGCTGGGAATCCGTATTTTAGATTGGGTTACAACAGCTTGGGTGCATTTGCTACAATCAACCACCTGCACTTCCAGGTATCTGACCTCCCAATTTGGTACTCTTCATGTATTTTGTGCCTCCATGATATCTGTTAGATATAGTTCTGTACAATTAGAAAAGAGAAAGGTGGTTTAACTATTGCAATTGCTGCAGGCTTACTACTTGGCTGTGCCGTTTCCCATTGAGAAGGCTCCTAACAAGAAGATAACCACTTTGAAAGATGGAGTGATCATCTCAGAGCTTTTAAAGTATCCAGTTAGAGGTCTTGTCTTTGAGGGTGGTAACACTCTCCAGAACTTGTCTGACACTGTGTCTGATGCCTGTATTTGCCTTCAAGATAACAACATACCATACAATGTCCTCATCTCTGATTGCGGAAAGCGGATCTTTCTCCTTCCACAGGTAACGAACTAGAAGCATAGTTGACAAGTTTTAATCATCTCTATGATATTGTTAATTCTTACAATTGAATTTGCAATACGTCAATTGAACAAATAGTGTTATGCTGAGAAACAAGCTCTTGGGGAAGTTAGTTTAGAGCTTTTGGACACCCAGGTGAACCCAGCTGTGTGGGAAATTAGTGGTCATATGGTGTTAAAAAGGAGGAAGGACTATGACGAGGCATCTGAGGAAAATGCTTGGAGGCTCCTTGCAGAGGTTTCTCTCTCTGATGAGAGGTTCCGTGAAGTCAATGCACTTATCTTTGAAACCATTGCCAGTGGTGAAGATGGCATTGAAAATGTTCCTGAGCTTGAGGAGCCTGATACTAGATCTCAATCTCTTGAAAAAGAGAATGACATCACCAAAAGCTCCCACCAGGCTATGGTGTCTGGGACACAAGAATGCCTTGTTCTGCAGTAAGAATTGGCATTCAGTAAACAGAACCCTGTACCTTCCAGGATCAGTTTCTACTGTTGTCAGTTTGGGATCTAGGACTAGGATTGTGCTTAGAACTTCCATGAATTATGGCACTGGTAGCCTAAATAAGCAAACTTAGTTTGCACTGCTGCAATGATATTCGACTTTGTGTAAACTGCTATATGCTCATCGACTTCAGGATGTTCTTTCTTGGATCATGTAAAATACAATGTAATGTTTGCTGTTATGAGCTAATAAATGCACGTGATGATGTGCTTCATGTAAATAATTGTTTGCTCTGCTGCTGGGTTCTTGGCTACCTAGCCAAGTAACTGGTTTTGTGTAACAGGACACATGCAAGTTTACTGGTTTCTTTAGGGGACAAATGTTTGGTAATAAGGATGACACCCGAATTATGAAACTGGTAGGTTTGGATTTGTAATGTAAGCAGAAAATATAGTTGATCTGATCCAACCTACCAATAATTATTGATCTTCATGGGACAAAAGTAACGAAACGTAAAAAGGAAACCTACCCATTAAGCACGTTAATGTGGGGTCTAAACAATGAAAATATCTTTTGACTTATGAGCTTCACGTGTTTTTCATGGATCCTATGAAAAATATTGTGGGTCTTGTAGATGAAAAGAATAACAATACCCATTTATTTATATATATAAAATTTTCATTGGTGTTTTTATTTTTTGCTTTTTATCTTTTGTTTTTAGTTGAATCAAAAGAGTTATAGATTTGATAGAATCAAATGGGTATTGTATTTGATAGAATCAAAATTAAAAGAAAATTATTTGGGAAACTTAAAGGCAATAATTCTCCTTTAAATAGATACTAACAACTACTTCAAAAAAAAAATAAATATATATATATTAATATCTTTTTAAAATAGATGAAGAATCAACTTGAAATTTTATATTCCAATTTGTACATATTTTAAATAAGGATGAAAATAAAATAAAATAAAATAAATTTATTTGAAATCGTAATGTTCAATTCGGTTTAGATTGATTTTTTTTTATTTAATTTAGATTAAATTCAGATATTAAATATATAGATTTGATTTAGATAAAGTTCAGATAGTAAATATATAGATTAAGTTTGGATCAGATTTCGAATTGAAATATGAAAAATTGAAAAAAAAATATTGAACCTAGTTATATATTTTTATTAGTTTTTTACATATATTTTTAATTTTTATAAATAAAAATAATTATTTTATATATAAATATATTTAAATATATTAAAAATTTTATTAAAATAATATATATATAAAATAATGAATCAAACCAAACAAAACATGTTGAATTCGATTCAGATCGAATTGATTTCAAGATAAGATTTGTTTGAATTCATATTATATTTTTAAAATTTATAATATTATGTATTATTTAAAAAAATTAAATCAAATCGAATTTAATCTGAACATTTATTACCATCAATTTCAAGTATGAGTGTAATTGTTATCTTTTTTAGCTACTTCACCATTTTTAATCTAAAAATTTTATTTTCAATATTTGGTTTAGGAGTGTAAAAATATTTATGAAATGAGCAAGATAAATAGAAAAAATTAAAAAAAATGGGCCATGGGCTTTTATGAAAAAGATTTGTTTCTTCCCACCTTTCTCCAGATGGGCCATGGGCTTTTATGATAATAAATAATATAAAATTTAAGATTGGACCTCCCTTAAATTTATTTGGGCCCCGCCCAAAGATATCTTTTCATTTTTATTATTATTATTATTTTGCAAAATCTCTCTCCCCGAGGAAAATTGTCTTTTCCTCTCTCGACCACCCCTCCATTGTTGCGCCGCAGCAGTTCGGCCTTTTAGGCGTTGCCACCGTAGGCTTCACTTGTTCGCCGCTGATTCCATAGGCAGGCACGGTTGTTTATTTTTCTTTTTATTATAATTTTCTTGTATATCCAATATGTTTTGCTTTGCTTCTCTGTGAAACTAGTTTAAAACTTTTATTTTTCCACTTATCTTCATGTACCCAGATTCTATATTTTGGATAAAGAGGTAAATTACATAATTTGAGAATCTGGGTTGTGTTTTATTTGGCCATTGAGTCTGGGTTGTGTTAGGATTTGATTTCAGTTAAGTTTTGTTAAGAAAAATGTTGGGTTTCTTTTTGCACCTTTAAAGACATTGAACATTTATATCATAATCAAAGCAACCTCTTTTGTTTGGTTGTCTCTAACTTGAGTGTTTTGACCTTTGATTCTGAGTTAAAAGTTTTTTTTTTTTTTTTTGTTCCATACCATTGGCTTTGGTTATTATAATTGGTTGCAATGAGAATTTTTAGTGTTGTTTTTGACAAATTCTTGTTGCTATAAGTTCTAGTAATGGAGTCTAATTCTTTATGAATTCATTGGACATTGATTTTTTTTTTTTCAACTTTGTTACTTTCATAGTTATATTACTCTACTAAGCTTGTTTTGGAATTGTAGTTTTGTGGAAAATGAAGAAAGGATTGCACCCTCAGATGCAATGGATATCTTATGTGACCCAGAGTGGTCGATTGGTGAATGTTATGATGACAAAAATACACAGTGTTGGTAAAGTTTATCACTTAAGGGCGAAACGCCAAATGGCTGCAAGTGTAGGACAGATTGCTAAGTTTAACCGTCGTTATGGGCTGGAGAAGCCTGAGGACTCAGAGAACTCAGAGAAAAATGAAAAATGAAAAATGAATTATGAATGGTAATGAAGATTGGGTATCTGTAGTTAGATTTAAATATCTATGTTGTGGAATAAGCATGAGTGTCATTAGTGAAGTGAAGCACATTTGTTTTGCGTTTTACAAGCACTTGAATTTTAGAACATTCCTATTTTGATAAAATAGTTGTTTCAGAGATCGTTTGAGAGTTTTTGCCAATCTTTCGAGGCTTTGTTGCTTTAATATAGCATGCAACAGTTATATGTACCTCAGATTTTTGCTAAGAGTACCAAGCATTTATATACTGATTGGAAATGGTTAACGTAGTTGAATATTATCCAGTTGTACATTTCCATGAATTTATTTTTAAATTGTCGTTACTCATGAGTACTGACATCAGTTAGGGAGTAACTTCTAATATGGCGCGTCCAGGCCTGTAGTTTATTAACTCCATCTTGTTTCGTGTTTTTGATGAGGTAAAATTTAGTTTTTCATTTCTCTCATTGCTCTGATTGATACCCGAGTTTCATCTACCTATCCATATATTTGCACATCTAGGTCTTGGACCTTTTGTGTTGAGTAATATGCTTTGGAGCTTTCATCGGTGGGAAGTTGGGAATGGTTTGTAATCTGCATTTTACTGCCATGGTTTTTGCATGATGTCTGTCTTGTATATGCCTGATATCTTTCAGATGGCTTATAAGTTTGTTAATGTCTCAACTTGAACTTGCTAAAGCATGTGATCTGGTTTATGGTTGAAAGTTGAAACTACCTGACCGATCAAATCTAGATTGTACGTGTAGTGCATGCTTTTTGCGGTTCATGGAAATAGTTAGCTCAGGTTTACAACGCAGCAAGTAATGGCCTTTCTGTTTTGGAAAAACCATTATATTTGCAGGAAAAAGGTCTGGTCACGCCCTTCCATGCCTTAACAATTTGGACATACTAAAAGCAAAGGGCTTCTAAACCACATCAAACCAAGGCCTTAGATAGTATATTCATGTAAGCAAGCCAGAACTGCTTTTTACCAATTTATATCCTTCCTTGGTTTTGTGCATCTTGAAATGATCTGGTTAGCCAAGGGTTCGATCCATATATTGGTGCTATTGCCTGAGTTAGTAACATTTATGGCGGAGGCTGATAATATATCGGATATCCAAAGGACAGCTACAAAATGCAGCTGCTGGCTCATCGTCATCTTTCTCACCATGACTAGGGAAAGTCATGAACCCGCGACCGACTGGGTGTAGGTGTAGGCCATGAATATGTAGACGGGAACAACATCCACCAAGAGCTCGAGGATGCAGTATTGTAGGAACCAGTGTGTTGACCTTACCTCTGACGTTAACAACTGTGGTTTATGTGGGATTAGATGCCCATTTAACTGGCGATGCTGCCGGGATTATGTATCACTAAAGATATCAGTTCCTTGTGGTAGATGTGGAAATAGATGCCCTTAGGGGCAGGAGCGTGTGCTTCAATGGCATGTGTGGATATGCACAACCTTTACCACCATGGCCATTTCCATTGCCTCATCATCCCCCTTACTCTCAGTCACCACCATTACGTCGCCCCCCTACGATGCCTGGACACCCGACTTAGCCGCCAGGGAGTGATCAGTCGTCAGTCACCTCTAGAAGTTGGAAGTTGTTAGTCTCTTGTTTCTTCTTTGTTCCTAGATGTTTCTCGTCTTGTCTTTACTATGAATTTCACATCAGTTGAATACTAAAATTGGTCACCAATTTCATCTTGCGAGGCGTTGATGTGGACCGTAATATTTCTCATGTTGTAGTGTTTTTGTTTTGTATCCCTAAAATTAGTCAGTGCCACTGAAAAGAATATATCATACGATAGGAATAGGATGCTTCACAAAAGTTAAAAGAGCAAAAGGAATCTACAAGAAATGCTAACGTTTGATTGCTGGAAATTGTGAATTTCAATTCCGAGAAAGGTTAAACGTATACGATTGAACTTGCCTTTCATTGCAAACTCTTCATCTACACCCGGACACAGATAACAAAATCCAATAAAAATCTTTCAATATGAAAACAAAAAAGAAAAAAAAAGAGTTTATTTACATATTTTCCGCCAAAAATCTTGAAAATGAATTTTAAGACAAGCACAAAACCTTCGGGAATTTTTTCACTCTTCCCAAAGATTCCCCACTTCTCGTTCACTTTCTATATAATATATTCAAAGGGCAAAAGAAACCCTATCTTTCTCTGCTTTTCACTTCTTTTTCCCAGCACCCAAACACCACTTTCTTTCTCTTTCCTGGAAAATTCCCGGGTATATTTTCTCGGTCTTGTTTCTTTCTTTCTAATCGGTTTTGTGATTTGTACTCGTTTTATGTTATTGGATACTTTTTGTTTGTTTGGTTGATGAGAAAAAGTGGGAAATAATGGAAATTTTGAAGTGGATATTGTACTGAGAGTAAGTGGGTACTGTAATTTTCTTTTTAAATGTTTAATTTGTATGCTACTTTTTCTTGGGTTGTTTTTTGAATTTGGAATTCTGGGATATTTCTTTTGATGTGGTGATAGATGATTACTTAGAAAAGTTGTGATTTTTAATACGCTTACCATTCCAAAATCATGGTTTTATGTTACCAAGCTAATAAAATGGGGGGTTTTCATAAGTTTCTTTTTGGGGTTGGTTGGTTTTCATTATTCTAAGTGTTAAGCTTGATTAGTGTAATGAGAATGGTTGGTTTTTTAGTATACTCAATGAACGTTCATGCTTTTTGATTCATGTAAGTTTTCTTGTTTTCTATAGAAATGAATGTGGATTCATATTGTTACTTGATCAAAGATAAGTTTAACTATTGGTTTATATTTTGTTTCAGGGACTTTGAAGCTACTTTTTTTTAATTCAATTAGAATGGCTTCTTCGCCATCATTTTCTATGTGCACACTGAACAGGGACTCGTTTGCCATAAAAGCAATAAATTTCAATAAAGTGTTCAAGTGTAATGTTTCAAATCTCCTGAATAAACTGCCTGTTCAGGCTAAATTATCTGCTGACTTTATCTATTCAAGATTGTTAATCAGTGGGAAATCACCGAAATGGGAACAAAGCCAAAGGCTTTCAAGGAATGGGATGCAGTGCTGTGCGTTGGAAATTGAGGATGTACCTACATTTACAAGGGGAAAAAAGTTTCAACTCGATGATGTGATTGAAGCTCAACAATTTGATCGAGATACTCTAAGTGCTATATTTGAAGTTGCACGTGAGATGGAGAATATTGAAAAGAAATCGCCTGGAAGTCAAATTCTCAAAGGTTATCTTATGGCCACCCTTTTTTATGAGCCTTCAACTAGAACTAGACTTTCATTTGAGTCTGCCATGAAGCGGCTTGGTGGTGAAGTTCTGACAACAGAAAATGCACGAGAATTTTCGTCTGCAGCAAAAGGAGAGACACTTGAAGGCAATTTTTTTTACGTTTTAGTTAGGGTTCTTAGAAGTGGTTCCATTGGTGTTTTTCTAATCAAGTAACTTGGTATGCAGATACCATAAGAACCGTTGAGGGGTACACTGATATAATTGTGATGCGACACTTTGAAAGCGGAGCTGCTAAAAGAGCAGCAGCTACAGCGGGCATTCCTATTATTAATGCTGGTGATGGTCCTGGACAACATCCAACCCAGGTATGTTCAGAGCTTTTCCCTAATGTGATTTTGGGAAACTTATAATTGATTGTCACAACTTTGAATCCTTCAGACAGTCTTGAATGGTATTATGGCTGGGAAAGAATTGTAAATGTAAAACAGATGTGATTAAGAAAAACTAACAGTTCCTATTGTGTAATTTTTTGTTACTTCTAAGTAAATGCTATCTTGGGTAGGATTTGACTTTACTGCTTCTTAGTAGTAAATATATGGTATCTAAGCTATGGTAAAAATGAGCTATCACTCACATCGTCACCCCACCCTCGTTCACGACCCTCTCTTCTGGCATTTTATGATCCTTTCTTTGAGATTTTGAGGATGTTCTGGTATATATGTTTAGATCATACAACTCTTGATTTCAAAGATTGTTTCTTTTTTGATGTTGTGTAGGCCCTTTTAGATGTCTATACCGTAGAAAGAGAGATAGGAAAACTGGATGGCATAAGAGTTGGGCTTGTGGGAGATCTTGCCAACGGGAGAACAGTTCGTTCTCTTGCCTACTTGCTTGCAAAGTACCAAGATGTGAAGATCTACTTTGTCTCCCCTGATGTTGTTAAAATGAAGGTTAGTATTTGACAAACTCTGCTTAATGAAATCTAGATGACCTGTGTTTATTGTCAAACTGGAAGTATAACGGTTAGACTAGCTGTCAAAGATTGCTGAATTAACCTGTTAAGTAGCAAAAGGAAGTCCGAATTATTTCATCTCACTTCCGATTGCTGCCTTTTTCAGGATGACATTAAAGATTATTTGACATCAAGGGGTGTGGAGTGGGAAGAAAGTGCTGATTTAATGGAAGTGGCCTCTAAGTGTGATGTTGTGTATCAAACCCGAATTCAGCGAGAACGGTTTGGAGAGAGAATTGATCTTTACGAAGAAGCTCGAGGTAAATACATAGTGGACAAGGATGTGTTAAAGGTGATGCAGAAGCATGCTGTGGTCATGCATCCTCTCCCAAGGCTTGATGAGATCACTGTGGATGTTGATGCGGATCCAAGGGCTGCCTATTTTAGACAAGCAAAGAATGGTCTTTACATCCGGATGGCTCTTTTAAAACTATTGCTTGTTGGGTGGTGAGGAAAGCGTTCTTTTTCCTTTCCAGATTTTGACATCTATCATCTCAGCTTGCATGGGTCATTTATGTTTATCGATGAACAACATTCTACAAGTGAAAGAAAAAGTTTGTTAGTTTCCCATGTTGAGATCATAAAATGGTCGGCTTTGTTTTGCCAGAGTTTTGGTGTTTTGTTAGTAAATTAGCGTTAACAGATATTAAGATCATCAATGGTGGAATAATGGTTTTTTGGGGTTGTGTCCTCAAAAGTCAAAGTAATCTAATAATGAAATTTTAGTCCTCAAATTTCTGTTTTTTTGGATTCGCCTGGCTGGCATGGAAATCAAGTTGGATTGAGGCTGCATCTTGCAATTTAAATCTCAAAAAAAGACAAATACCCATTAAATTTTCAAAAGAGTTCACTTAAATTTGATAATGTGATGTTACAAATATTGAACATTTATGAGATTATAACAACATTTGGACCAAAACATGTTACAACACAAACATGTTTTGTACTAATACAAAGGGAAGTTGGGATCAACTTCATGGGACCAGGACTCCAATCCCCCAACAATATCGTTAGCTAAACTGAAACCCCTGTTGTGGAGGAATTGCACGGCCCTTTGTGAATTATTACCTCTTCTACATATTACATACAGGTTAGCACCCGGTCCAGTGCCCTCCTGCTCTTGCTGTTGTTCTTTCAATGCAGAAGAAATTTCAGGCAACCTAGCCTCCAAGCTTGCGAGCGGAATGTTCAAGGACTTGGGGATAGAAACTATCCTGTAATGGTGTTCTGGTCGCACGTCTACTAAAATGTCCGCTTCACCACTAGCAATCCTCTCTTTGTACTCCTTACCGGTTATTCTAGAATCAGTGGCAAGCAGTTTCAGCTTCGGGGGAGACTGAAGGCAAGTATGATCACGTATGAAGAAAAGCGTAAGTCTCAAAATATATGGCAATAAAATATGAAGTATAAAGTATTTTATCTTCGCCTTTTCTGAAGTAACATGAGTGAACCTAATTACAGAATGACTATGTCAACAGAAAAGCAAATTATGCAATTAAGAACAAGGAGGGCAGAAAGGAAGATTGCCGTTGACAATGGAGATTGAGTCAACTTCTCATAATCGAAATCCTTGAAAAGCAGTTGGTTGAATGTTGGATTTTCTCCACAAGCTTCACATTGCAATGACCCGCCTCTTATTTTGACCTACGCAATAAGAAATTCACTTATCAGAAATTAATATATATCCAGTATTCATATTTTCAAGTACAAATGGTACCAAAAGATGAAGGAGTGGGTGGATCATGCCATACAATACGAATTCGAGCTGACAAAGCATCAAACAGAAGCATCTGCCCTGAAAGTGGTTCACCAACAGCTCTTGCTATTTTAATGGCTTCTAGCGCTTGAAGACAGCCGATGATTCCAGGGACTGAAAATACGTAGATCGATAAGCATTGGAACTGAGAATACACAAATTAATATGGTAAACCCACAACTATCTGGAAATAGCAAAGAATAGAACAGATTTACCGCGAGGAATGCAGAATAATGGACTAATAGTTACTGCTGGATTGCGAAATGGGAATAATATCTTGACATACCCACTCCTAAGACTCCACTATCAGAGCATCTTTGGCAAGCAGTTGTAGAAGGTGGAGTTGCAAATAGGCATCGATAGCATGGACCTCCTTTGTAATTGTAAACTGTCAGCTACATAATAAATCAATGATGTAGTTTTGTTTGAAGCTTGAGCAAGATGTTTTAAACACACTTAATAGATGCAAACTTGTAGACTACGAAATACGGAATATGAATTATACAGCATACCTGCCCTTCCAATCCTAGTGCCGCACCTGATACTAGAGGCTTCATGTAAACACGGAAGCAATTAGCACTAAAAATTGAATAAATTAGGGACATAACACTGACTCTTTACCTTTCCCAACACAACACAGCAATCACTGATCATGTAACGACTAGGAGCATTGTCAGTTGCATCTATGACTATGTCATATCTAGGAAATGTCAGCAGTCATGGATATCACACCCCACATGACTTACCTAGCAAGAAAGGAAGAAAGAAAGAAGGAATGACATTTCTATGTCATCAACAAGGATACTGGCTCAAAATTTCCAAAGCATTAGATGCGCGCAAAACTTCTTTGTATTCAACAATCTGTAGAGTTGAGTTGATCCTGAAATTCAAATCAATATTAGATAAAAGCAAACAAAGTAAATAAAAAATGAAATTACAAGAGACTACAAACTTTATTCAACGCTACAACTTAATATTTAAGCTATTGAAATGGAGCTGGATATATTTGTAAGTTTGTAACATACGCACGACAAGCAGCAGCAGCGGACTTCACTTTTGGCCGACCAATATATGCTTCAGTGTGAATAACCTGAAGTATAGCAAATCAACAATAATAAAAGGTGAGTACCGGAAAATTCATGGTCACAATTGAAGATCACAGTGAAGAAATCTAAGAGGTATGTTACATCAGAGCTCAAACATAAAAATCGATCAATCAAAAATGATCAATGCTCTAAGTTAATGCTTCAATAACAACAAAATGAATAACCATATGCAGCTTATTCCATTCAATTTAGCACTACCATTTGCCACCTTCAATTTCAATAGAAGAAAAACAAAGTTTGAGGGTGTAGGAAACAAAGGATGAAGATTCAGCAGTATTGACACTATGATTCATGAGTACACCATGATTAGAACTTAGCCATCAGACCATAAATAATAACATGAACCTACTTTCAGTTGCAAAGTTTACAACTTAGACCTGCCTGTGCATATTATTAAGCTCAACCACATCATGATCCACAATTCCCAATCTACCTAGAAATCAATGAACAAAATACGCGAAATCCCTTTTCAATCCCGCGGCCAAAAGAACTAAATGAAATCTCAGGTATGCCTCAAAATGCTGCATCCTATTCTTACCAACACCACAAGCTGCAAGATATAACAGAGCCGGCGAGCCTAAGCCTCCAGCTCCAACAACCAATATGGACGACTTCAAAAGATTTGATTGTGCTACAAACCACACCAAGAAACTTAATTACTCAAAAAAAAAAAAAAAAACCTTCTACCTGATTCAAAGAGAATTAAAATAACCCAGATATTTTCTCTTCTTTCCCTCACAAACATGCCAATTTCCTTTCAAATATCAATTTTTTTTTTAATACAGCTTAGCATAAAAAAATTAACTTTAAGAAACTTCTCATTGAGATTAAACAAATACGTTTCACTCAATTTAATAACGTAATTAGCCATAAGCAACCATAATTTTACATAATTAAATAATTAACGTCAAAATACAAAAAATATGAATTTTTCTTTTTTTTACCTTGGATTCCAAAAGAAGGAAGCAAAAGATGGCGGCTGTAACGGTAAATACTATCCGCCGACAGACCTGTGCCAGGTTGGCATCAATGGCAGAGATTGGAGGACAAGAACCATTGCCAACGCCGTCGTTTTGCTGCTGCTGAGTTGCTCTTGACGCTGTTTCTTTGAGCCGAGCTTCGAGGATTGAAATCTTTTGCTCTATCCGGGCTTTCTCGTCGTTTAAAGCTTCGATTTCGAGGCGGGTTCGTGCCACGTCGTCGCCGTTTGACTCCATCCTCTAGCAGCTCTGATGACTGAAGACTGAAGACTTTTTTTCGGAAACACAAACAGGAACCTAAGCAGCGTACTTCGGTTAGTTCGTACTTGACCAAGGGTAGTTTTGTCAAACTAAAATTTTGAGTTTAACACGTATAGAAATAATAATATGCGGCCGGTTTCTCATGCAATTGCTTTAGTAACATTTTTTTTTAGAACTTATATTAGTAAATTTAATTTTTCTTGAGGAAATATTTTTTTGGCTTCTCAAGTAGGAAAGTTCGACAACGTGATTTATACGAAATTTCGTGTTAATTTGAATTAATTGATTTTGAAGTAATATTATATTCTATCTTCGAATAAAAAAACAAATGTGATTTATCCCCGTCAACTGCAAGCAATTGGTTTATCAAAGATGGTGACTGGCATCCCAAGTAAAGGGCACCTGTGCGTCGCATTGGATGGTTTCCTATATCAAAAAGTTTGGGTGCATGTAGTTTATGCTGGACTCCCTTGACTTAAATTATTACTGAATTATTTTAAAAATTATTTTGATAAAAAATTTTTAATTTATTTTTTTTAAATAAAGTTTGAGCACTAAAAAAATTTTTCAATAAATAAAAAAAATAAAAAAAATTATTTTTCAAACACCGAAAATAAGACTGTTTATATTAAAATAAATATATAACACATAGTTAATTAGTATCGTTTTAAACGGGTATTGTGGGGATGCTAATTCTTCTCTACACGTAACCGACTCTCGAACTCAGATCGTTACGCAGACCCTAAAATTATCCTCTTAATAAATTTTAATTAATTTTAAGATTTCATTAAAATGATATACTTTAATAGGTGGTCAATTACACCTAGCCCAAAAAAATTGGTAGTGACTCTGTTAGTTTTTATTTCGTTTTCAAATTCGTCGAGTGGATATAAAATCGTTACGATAGCTTGGTGACTCCACTGGAGAGACCATTTATTTTTTAGAGTCAAGCCAAAATTAACTACATGTTATCTTTAAATTTTGATTTAAACAGTCCTAATTAATTTATTAGATTTTTATTTTTCACTTTCAATAAAAAAAAAAGGTAAAAAACAAAACAAATTGAAAACAAAAAGAAAAAAATCACACACATTTCTTTTACTATGCCTCTTATGCTTTATTTTTTTGTATATATTACTCTTGATAGATTAAAAAACATGTAAACACACAATGACACGATGCACCTCAATACATGAGCTCTATACCTGGATTTCGTTTCTTATAAGAAGAAGTAAAGTACCTATGCCATCATGAGGTGATAACCTTCGCAATGATAAGTGAAATACTTTCATTCAAATTGAACCATTTTCATTCGTAACTTATAATGAGTGAGGATTGGGATGCTTTACTAGTGCAATGTGGACGACAGTGAGAAACAATTTGGGAACCTTTAGACACGTGTCAATCTAAACCTAGCATGTAATAAGTCTAGAAAACCAGCTTTAGATAGAGCTTCATCCACCTTCTTGTAGGAAATACTTATGTCTAATACAAAACAAAACAAAAAATCTCAAAAACACAAAAAATATTTTTTCTCAAACCACATCCTCACACTAACTCGATTTTGTTTATTTTTTTTTCCTTTTTGCATAATCATGTCATACAATTCTGCATCAAGGTATTTGTTCTAGGATATCTTTCTCTCAAGAAGTTTTACATAGATCTTATAGAACTATAGATTCGCTCAAATCTCATGTAACAAAAGTTGTATGAATCAATGAAAGTTTCTAGTGTTGAAATTTATCCAAGAGCAAATATCTCCCACTTGCATTCATGCATCACATGCACCATTTTTTTAAAAAAATAAAAAATCAAAAAATAAAATTTTTAACGCATGGCATTCTAATTTTAAAAATTTATGATAATAAATGTTCAAAAATAGCTCGTCCACCAAAATTTTTGACTCAACCTACCTATCATTCATACAACATCAGAGCTCGAACAAGAATCATGGAATAAGAATCATGGAATAAGAACAAACTAGTCAATTTGAGAGGATGGAGAAGGCTCAAGAAAAACTAAAATAAGATATTGATAAGATAATGGATATGCTTAAGAAGCTTGATAAAGGAAAAACGATGGAAGGAAATTTCAGTTTTCAAAAGCAATTGCCAGACATAATGGATCTTATTTACCCTTCAAAGTTTGAGTTATGACCAACCCTACCTTCTCAAGGAACCAAAGTGTAAATTTTTACTCCCGGAGGATATTTCAATCTTTATCCAGGAATGACATCTACACCTACTCTAGGACAATTTCAAAATTTTATCAATCCTGTTATGAAGGAAAAACCACTTGAGCCAATCTTGGTTTCTGATTTGGATGATCTTAATGAGAGAGAAAAAACAAGGATAAAGATACCTGAGAAAGTGAAATATACCAGTGCCCAAGAAAAGATAAAGTTATTGAAAGAAAGGCTTAGAACCGTAGAGGGAATGAATTTTTATGGCTCAATGGATGCAGATGACCTTTGTTTAGTCCCAGATGTGATCATTCCACTAAAATTTAAAGTCCCTGAATTTGAAAAATATAATGGCATAAAATGCCCAATGACTCATGTCACTATGTATTGTCGTAAGATGACGGCACATGCTCATGATGAAAAGTTGTTGATGTCCGTATTTTAGGATAGGCTTATGAGATCTACAGCTAGATGATATGTCTAACTAGATAGGACTCATATTTATTCCTGGCAAAAGCTTATTAGGGCATTTCTTACACAATATCGACATGTCACGGATCTGGTTCTAGATTGTCTATCTCTATAAAATACAAAAAAAAATAACAAAAAGTTTTAGAGAGTATACACAGAGATAGAAAGATGTGGCTGCACAAGTTCAACATCCTTTCATCGAGAAAGAGATAACTATCTTATTTGTGAACACTCTGAAAATATCGTACTATGAGATATTGATAGGCAATGCAACCAAGAACTTTACAGACAGGGTGATATAGGGTGAGATTATTAAAAATGCTATAAAAAATGGCAAGCTCAATGTAGGAGAGATAAACGAAGTAAAAAAAGGTGAAGCCCCCAAAAAGAAAAAGAATGAAGCCCAAGCAGCGAACTATATGGGATAATAGTTTGGAGGTTTCACTCCACACCCTACACCAATAAAAAATGTCACATCCATCCCTTATCCTTGTCAACCGTATCAATCGCTACAACAACCAGTTTGTACACTTTATTTTCAATCATTTTTTTAGATACTCAGCTATTCATACAACCATTTCATTGCACCTACCATATCAGAATAAAGATCCAATCTAGGTAGTGATCCAAGAACCTCAAGAAATACCAAAAAAAGAATCATGTTTGACCATATTCTCATATCTTACATAAAATTTTTACCCTAACTTATCCAGAATTGACTTTTGAAACCTGTGCATCTAAAACCCCTTCAACCCCCTTATCCAAAATGGTACGATCCTAATGCAAAATGTGATTACTATAATGAAAATCAAGGTCACTCAACAGAGAACTGTCATACAATGAAATACAAGGTTAGAGACTCATTAAAGCTAAAAAAATAGAATTAAAAACTAACAGTGATCATCGTGTTGTTGAAAACTCTCTACTTGATATATTGAAAAAAAGATAAACCAAGGGTGTTAAAGCATTGATGTGATGGATAGATAAGGAATTGGAGAATGATTATGCGACTTTTCTCGAGAAATGATGGATATTTCATTTGGTGTTGCAAAGAGGTGGATTGATTCAAAATAAAAAATGTGCCCTTTTTGTTTCCTTTTTCACTTCTGTATTAAACATGTGTATGAACTTCATAACTTGTTGTAGACACTGATTTTATCCAGATTTATTGTTTTAATTTTAATAATAATAGTTTTTTTTAAAAATAATTATTAATTATTAATTATAATAAATAAAAATAAAAAAATAAAAAGAGAAACAAAAAAATAGAATGTAGGGTGGCTGGCGTTGCTGTCGCCCCCGACCAGCCACCCTACAGCCCCCTGTTAGCCCACTGATGCCCCCTGAGCAGCTCCCTTTTAGCCCACCTACAGTCACCCTACAGCCACCTAAATCCCCCTAATTGAAGCCCTTTAAAATTCCAGCCATAATCCCCCTTTAATCTCTCTTTGAACCCCCCTCTAAAAAAAAAAAGCATTCGAATATACTACCCTCAGCACCCTCTCGTTTCGAGCTCAAACACCAAGCCAAACTCTTCATTCAACAACCCCAAACACCCCACAAAATACCTAAAATAGAAACGCAAAAACAGAAACAAAAACCAAAGATAAACAGTCCTCCCCGTAGGGAGGAACCTTAGCGCTAAGCTCCTTGCAAAAGCAAAGAAATCATCAGTTTCTTTCAAAAAAAAAAAAAAGAAACTGAAAGCTTCAAGCCTCGATCTACTTCGATCGGGGCTGTTTCTGGTAAAACGAACTTCAGATTTGGTAAGATCTCGTTGAAAGGAGCTTCTGGAAAGGTTTTGGTGTTTTCAATCGTCGGTGACCACCGACGACAGTGGACCAGGTGGCGGTCGGCGCAGTGCTCTGGTGGTCGGACGGCAAGACGACCGGAGCTCTCCCCCTAGAGTTCTCTCTCTCTCTCTTTTTCTGAAACAGAAAATAATGAACCAAAAAAAAATCTGTAGCTATATATAGGAAAGCAAAATTCAAAAACGACGTCGTTTAGGGAAAGACTCAAAATGACGTCGTTTTAACCAAGAAGGATCCGCGTGTGGACCCGAATTCGATCGAGATCTATGCAAATCGACCCGCCAACCCGTTTCAGCCAACTTTGAATCGGTCTGAGCCGATCCGAATCGTAGACCGCTCAGCCGAACCACGCGTCGATCTGACCCCTTTTCGATCCAGCCGAACTGGTCGTTGACCTGTCTGGTTCAGGTAAAAAAATTTTTTTTTTTGAATTTTCTAATTTTTTTCATATATTATTATTTTTGTTATTTTAAGTATATTTTTATTTATGCATAATAAATTTCTAAATTTGTTAGAATAAATGTTTAATTGTTTTAATAATAATAAAATTAAAAACAAGTAATAACTAAAAATATGTATTAAAAATACTCAAAGAAGTGATAATAATTTTTATTATTTTCCCTGCCTAGATGTTGAAGGGAATAAAAAATATTTTTTAAAAAAATAATTTTGCCTAGATGTTGGAGAATTATTATTAATAAATTTTCATAAAAAAAAACATAAGAAATTTTTAATTAGTTTTCAAAAATTATAAAAAATTGAATCTGCTCCGAAAGTCCGTCTAGATGATAGGGATTTTTTAAAGATGTTCGCGTTTTACCTAAACCTTAAACACTAATTTTTAATTTTCAAAATCCTAAGTTTTTAAAACCCCTAAAAATCCAAAATCCCTAAAAATCCAAAATCCCTTAAATCCAAACCCCCCATAAAATTCGAAACCCCTCAAAATCCAAAATCCCAAACTTTTAAACTCTTAAACCTAAACCCTCTAAATCCAAAATCCCTAAAATCCAAACCCTTAAATCAAAACCCCAAACCTTAAAATCCAAACCATAAAATCTCCAAACTTTAAAATCAAAACCCTAAACCTTCCATATCCTAAAATTCAAGCTTTAAAACCCTCTAAACCTTATAACCAAACTTTCAAAACCTCTACTCAAGCCCTTTAAAATCCAAACTCCTAAAAATCTTAAGGACACGTGTGAAAATTCTATTTGAAGCAATTTGTTCCCGAATGTCGTCTAGATGATAGGGTATTTAAGAAATTTTACTTCGTTAAGTCTTTTCACACGATTTCTTAATTTACATTAATAATAATATTAATAAATAAAAAGCATAATAGTAAATTAGGATCTTAAATATAAATAGTTGCACCTAAGCTCTACCTAGATGTTGGAGAGTCGGGGTGGCCTCATTATACTTAAGAATCCAACTTTTAAATTATATTTCATTTTATATGGCACTCATTAGCACACATGCGTTAGCATATTGTCATCGATATTTGGCTGTATTATTCTCTCTTTAATTTACTGTTCGATGATAAAATATTTTATAATAAAAAGAATAATACATTTTTTTTAAAAAATTATGATATTATAAAACAAAATAAAAATAACATTCCGAAAGAAATAATTCTTGGTACTCTGCCTAGATGTTGAAGAGTCACCAACAATTTTTTATAAAGAGTGCTATTTCATTTTAAGGATTGTTGTGTTAAATCTTAAGCGAAAAGAGTTATTTTAAATTCTGCCTAGACGATAGAGAATTTTAAGATAATTCTTTAACTTAAAGATTTTCTTAATAGTTCTAAATAAATATTTTAGCAAAATTTTATTTTTTTAAGTGAAGGGAATTAGTGTTAAATTTTAAATTAAAATCATTTTTATCCAACACCAAAAATAGCGCGTAATTAAATGGTACCAATTTATAGGCGTTGTGGGGGTGCTAATCCTTCCCCATGCGTAACCGACTCCCGGATCCAACCTGGTCTTTCGTAGATCGAAATTATCTTTCTGATAAACTTTAAATCTGTTTTTATAGTTTTATTAAAAAGATAAACTTTTGATTGGCCAATTACACCCTAACAAAGATTGGTGGCGACTCTCACTTTTTATTTATTTTTTCAATTTTAAAACATCATCTTTTACGTCTGACGGTCTCAAAACTATTATGACAGCTTGGTGACTTCGCTGGGGACTTGTTTGAGAGTCAGGCCAAAATTTTAATTATACGCTATTGACAATGATTGGATTTAATTGATTTTATTTGATATTTAATTTAATTTCTTTTATTCTATTTTTTGAAAACATTCATGTTAATAAATAAAATAAATTATGTGTTAGTTATTACTTCATTTTGATTTTGTTTTTGATTTATTCATGTTATTTTGATTAATACATTACTTTGCACACACTTTGTATATTCACTCACATGCATGAGCTCTATACCCGGGCTTAATCTTTTTTAAGAGGAAGTGAAGTAGCTACATTCTCGTGAGGTGATAACCTCCGCATTTGCTAGTAAAACACTTTTACTCAGATTGAATCCTTCCGTTAATAACCCATAATGGGCGAGGATCGGGGAACCTTACTAGTCTATAATATGCGATAATGTGAGTAATAGTTTGGAAACCTTTAGACATATAAATCCTAACCCAACATATCGTGAGCCATATGAAGCCTGCCTAGGATAGAGCCATGCCACCTTTTTAGAAAATTACCAAAAATTAGGACATTATACGTTATATTATTTTGTTGTATGGTTGTTATATTATTTATCTTACTTGTTTGTTTTGAATTCTTGAGTCATTTTATTTTTTTTTATTTTATATATTCTTTGATTGTGTGCATTATATTTGAATATGTGGTATTTATTTTAGGTCAATCATTGAAAAAAAAAAACAAAAAAAGATAAAAGAACATTTCCAAAGATTAATGATTTTTTTTAAATTCTTTGTTTATTGGCCGAATAAAGACTAATTTTCAAGCCTTATTTCTTTCTTTTTTCCTTCTCAAAATAAAAAAAATTTCATATTTTATTTCATCCTTTGCAATTCATACATCATACATGTATCTCACCTCATGTGCATTATAATAGGATAATACGTGCATTCCATCCTATCCATATCAATAGGTAGCACACGTATTTTACTTCATGCACATGCATCCCATGCACTTTTTGACAAGTAGTATATGCATTCTATCTCGTTACGTATCTTAAGGTAGTGTTTACCTTATTAAGCCAGCACAACACATACACTGTATTTCATACATACATATCTCATACATACAGTAGGTCTGTGCATTCCATACAAGTATGCTGCATTAGTCATAGGAATACATCTCATCATTTACGTAAATAAGTCATTGCATTTCATGCATATAGATTCATGAATAATAGGGTAGTATGAAACATACATTGCATTTCATATCCCACCATTCTTGCAACATAATATTGTATTTTTTTTTTTTTGCATATACATTTATGGTTGATGAAAATTTTTATTTGGGTCTTTGTACATATAAAAATTCATTGTCATAAGTATATATGCATTTCGTGACATTCTTATATTCATGTATTCATAAACATATTTTGTGTGTATTTGTTTTTATGATATTCATTCAATAAAGGTAATAGTCTAGAATTTTTTATCTAAGTTCTGGAATAAAATGTCTGTCTTGGTGGGGTTCAGAGTGATGAAAATGATAGATCAATTGGAAGCAAAGATTAGTGCTTTGGAATTGAATCAAGAGGAATTATGGCTTGAGCTTCGAGAGATGAAATAACAGATGGCTCAATTGATAAAAATGGTTAGAGGTAGTGATAGAGTTGAGTTTGTTTCTCCTTAAAGACCGTTGTCACTTCCTTCAAATCAAGGTCAATTGACTCCCTTTAGTTCCAACACTCTGCCAGAGTATGCTAAAGCATTGGGTAATTTGAACAGTGATCGAAGTATGGGTGAACTCAAGAGAGGAATGGGTGAACTAGCAATGCAAATGACTGAGCTCAAAAGTTTGATTTTCAAGAATAAGCCAGCTGGCTTCAAACAACCTTCACAAACTATCTCGAGTCCAAACTCGCACCCAAATCCTTCTTATGACCATTTTTAACCTCATTTCCAAACACTTAGGATTAGGCCCCCAAGTGTCATGCAACCTTCAAAAATTTCACACTTGAATTCACGTCCCCCACCTCACATTTCATAATCGCTTGTTCAGCATGCTATCCAATCATCACTTTATCAACCCAATTTTTAATCTAGAGTTTCTCAATTCACCTCGAGACCAACTACTCCAACACCTTTTCAGCAAAACAAACTAATCATAGGATAGAAAAACTCTAGTAACACCAAAGGAAAAGTCCCTATTGATCCAATACCCATGTCTTACACAGAGTTATACCCGCTACTCCTAGGAAACTACTTCATTGCCTCTATCCCTGCTGAACCTCGCAAACCACCTTTCCCTGAATGGTATGACCCCAATGCTCGATGTGAATACATTTTAGCATCATTGGCCATTTTTTAGAAAATTACACAGCTTTGAAACATAGGGTGCAAGGACTGATGAATGCCAGATATCTGAGTTTTGATGCCAAGATGAAGCCAGTTATTCACAAGAACCTTTCTTTGATCCATGTCGAAATGGTAGGTAGTGCTGCAGGCAATAGTAAAATTGGTCAGGATGATGAATAAAAAGCTCTTAAGTAAAGACTTGTCTTCCCTAGTAATCATAGTCAACTATTTTTTAGATGAGACAAAGAGAAGTGAGAATAGATCTGGTACTTTTTGGCCCCAGCCCTAGAATGGTTCATAATGTGTAAACTTGATACTTTTGAAAATGAATGAAAACTTCTTTTAACCTAGATTTTCTATGAATTGATACATCTGTTTATTTTATTGGCGTGCCTAAAAGAGTGTAAAAAAGAATGATGGTTGCAAGTATGTTTTCACCAAACTTTTGAGACAGAAAAGATATATCTAGATGACCCATTTTGAATGTAGGATGGAATTCAAGTTTCCTCTCACCAAAGTAACAAAATTTGACTTGCATATCATGCATCATTTGCTTGAATTCATTACTTTTTCATGCCAGCTAAGGACAAGGAATGATAATTGTAAATATACTTTCGTCAAACCTTCGAAGTAATTTTTTTTTATATAATAGAATTCATGCCATGCATTTCTAACTTCTGGTAATTAATAAAAGGTTCAAGGATAACTATTCTAAAAAACGAGGTCAGTTGAGTCTACACATTTATAGCACTCGAGTCAGTATCAAAATCATGGAATATGAATATACTAGTCGAATGGACAGAATAGAAAAGGCCCAAAGAGAGAATGGTGAAACAGTTACAGGAATGCAACAAAACATGAACAGATAGTTGACAGAATTAAAACAGATTTTAGCAGAGTTGACTAAAGGAAAAAGAATTGTTGAAACACACAGGGTAAGGGAGGAAACAGCTGTTGAGACATCATTGTATCCATCTGGGTTTACATATATTCAAGACTCTCATATTTTACAGGCACCTCCAGTAAATCATCAATCTTATATTGGCTTTTCTGCCAAGATGCCATCAATTCAGACAAATGTCAATCCTGGGCATACTCCTCATGACTTCACTACTGTGCCTAATATGGATGATCATAAAAAATTGAAAAAATTAAAAAGGGTGCTAGATCCATCAAAAGATATAGTGATAAAAGATAAGTATGATCTATTAGAAGGAAGATTGAAAGTAATTGAAAGCCATGATGTGTACAAAAATGTTGGCACCAATGAGTTTAGTCTAATGCCTGATCTCGTTATTCCATCAAAATTTAAAGCCTCAAATTTTGTAAAGTATAACGAAACTGGATGTCTTAAAATATATTTGGCTCAATACTGTCATAAAATGGTTGGGTATGCTGATGATGAAAAGCTACTTATTCATGTTTTTCAAGAAAGTTTGACTGGAACAGCAGCTAATTGGTATCACAGTCTGAAAAGCACTCAAATTCGTACTTGGAGAGATTTTTCACGAACATTTTTGAAGCAATACCAGTATATATTGGAGTTGGCTCCGGACCGATTAACCCTCTAAAATATGAGAAAAAACCTCAATGAGAGCTACAAAAAATATGCTATTAGATGGAAGAATATGGCATCGCAAGTACAATCACTTCTTACCAATAGAGAGTTGAATTTCCTGTTTATGGATACCCTTCCTTCTCCCTATTATGATAAGTTGATCAGCAATACTTCATCAGAGTTTATGAATTTATTATTTGCTGTCGGTAGAATTGAGGATGGGATAAGAAGAAGAAGAATTATAGATACTGGTAATGAAAAAAGAGGAGATATTTTTGTAAAACAAGCCCAAGAAATAATTATTAAAGGGCAAAATGAGAGAAATCTCACCATGATGCAGGAAGATCCAACGGATGATTATTCACAATGGCTACCATATTATCCCCAACCAATATTTTTGATCGATGATTTTTCTTGACCACTTCATCTGCGTGCTCAAATTCCTTCACCACAAACAGAACTAAGGATCAACTTAAGCCATTCACAGAGTTGTAAGAGAAAGAGAGCCAAAGCGTATCATTCACTTTCAATACCTTACGCTGAGCTTTTTACTTTACTGATAGAGAATTATATGATCTCTGTTATTCTTGCAAGACCCAGAAAGCCTTCGTTCCCAAAGTGATATGATCCTAATGCTAAATGTAAATTTTATGATGTAGTTAAGAGGCATTCCATAGAAGATTGTACTACCTTCAAGGATAAAGTTTAAGCTTTGATCGACGCAGATGATGTAAAGTTTAAAGAGCTAGTTGGTCGTTTTGATGATTGATAGTAGTAAAGTTACAAGTTAGTAATGCTAAAGTTGAAACATCAAAGGGAAAACTTTTGTTTATGTAACTTTAAATATCATCTCAAGAGTATGATCAAGATGATAAATTCTTTTTGGTCAAGTTTTAAGGTTTGCATTGCATGAGTAAACATTGTGCAGTATAGTGTTTTATTTCATGTAAGTTTCGATATATAGTTGATTTTTTTTTTTAAAAAAAGAAAGCGAAAAGATGTTAGATGTGAATAAAGCCCCATGTGGTTAAGTACCAAGGCTAAAGAAATTCTCTTGAAAAAAAATGAAGTTTTGAGTCTAAGATGAATTGACGATCACTATTAGAAATTTTTCAAATACCTAAATGCCAATTTGCTCATTCAATTGATCCCATTTCATCAGTCATGACCCCTTGATAGCCTTAAATTTGAATTTGTGAACTGCATTTTCACCTGATATTATTGGCAATATTCTTTTCTAAGGCAATGAACAAATGAAACAGCAATTAAAAAATATGTGGTTCATAGAAAATCAAGTCTATATGACTTTTTTTTTTAGAATTCAACTGTGATAATTGAATATGACAAAATTATGCTGCAGTTCTAAAATTTTCAAATCGAAAATACACTTAAGCATACTACCATTTTAGCTTTTTATCTCAAAATTAACCCGATCCTTTGTCTTGAGGTATATTTGTCAGAAAAAAAATACCTCATTACCTCTAAGGCAACTTGAGTTATGATTAACCCATTTGTTCTCTTTTTATGGAGTAACTTAGATCATTTGATACCTTAAACATGTTTACCCCACATAATCTTTTTCTTATCCATTTCATATGACCCTTCTCTTGTAATTACTTTCATTATGGGTGATTTGCTAAAATGGGACATCTTTCATGAAACATGTTACTGACAAAATGAATCTAGGTGTGAGCTATGGGGGCATAAAAAAATAACAAAAAAAGAAAAAAAAATTGGTTATGACATCATGCACTAAAAAATTTGAGCAAATCCAAAAAGGTCATGACAAAGTCAAGGTTTTGAAAAAAAAAACCAAAAAATTTTTTTTTGAGATTAAAAAGAAAAAAACCTTTTTCCAAGTTCATTTTCCTAAAGAGTAGTCTTCAATTTAAGTGTTTATGCTTGAAGTGACAAATGGCCATCTTTCATTATCTCTTCACAAAAATAAAAATTTATCTTTTGTTACCCTTTTAAGCCTGATTGAATTCTTTCAAAATAAACCCTGACTAAGGATCACTTTTCATATTGGAGGCAAAAAAAAAAAGAAATACGTTTAAAGGATAAGAATGAGAATGTCTAATGGAATCTCATGTGATAGGGGCACAAACCCAGTATAAAAGTTCATAAAAGTTTTGAATCCACTCAGTGAAAAGATGTAAAAAAAAAAGAAAAGAAGTATAAAAAAAAATGAATGGATGGAAAGCATAAAATAAAATATACCTTAAAGTGTATCCTTCTAATGAAAAATGATCCTTAGCTTCAAATACCCTTAAATACTTGTTTTGGGCCTTTTTATCCTTTTCTTTGGCAACCATGAACCTTAACCTACATTACAACCTTTGAAAAGTCCATATTGGATCAGACATGAAAGCTTAAACTTAAAGAGTTTCTCTTAAAAAAATGAACATGAATTTTTTGAGTTTTCCTTTTTGAAAAAAATTCTTTTCCTCTTTTGGATTAGATTTGAATTCTCAAGTGCATGGTGTGTAAAAAAAAAAGAGAAAAATAGAAAGAAAAGTGGCTCTAAGGTGAAAACCCTCAAAAAGACAGTCTAGAGCCAACCCTGAGAGGTCACTCCTGATGCTAAGTATGATGAATGCTAAACAAAAGTAAAGCCAAACCTTTTGAAAGATCTGAAATATCAAAGCCATAGAAGTCTGAGATGGGTTGATTATTCCCAAATAACCCTTTAAAATCTCAAGCCCTTACAGCTGATCTTGACATATATCAAAATGTCACATTTGGAGACTAAGAAAAATGTTAAATATGTTTGATTTTCAAGGAATTCATACTTTTAGAAAAGCTTGTGTTTCATTTGTGAGCTTGCATGCCTCTTTCACTCCCTTCAAAGATTGAAACCTTTTGAATCAACATCGCTATCTACAGAACTATTACATCCATTTGAAAAAAAAAATCCTCATATTTTTTATTTTTGATAGGGATCGCTAAATTTAAAAAAAAAAAAAAACTTTAAGCCCAATTATCTGGCCTTAAATGAAGTTTTAAGCCCAGTTTATCTGATCATTAATGAAGTTTTAAGCTCAGAAGCATTTAACTCCAGTTTATCTGGCCATCAATGAAGCTTTAAGCTTAGTTTATCTAATCATCAATGAAACTTTAAGCCCAATTTATCTAACCATTAATGAAGTTTTAAGCCCAGTTTATCTGGCCATCAATGAAGCATTTAAGCTCAGTTTATCTGGCCATTAATGAAACTTTAAGCCTAGTTTATCTGGTCATAAATGAAGTTTTAAGCCCAGTTTATCTCACCATCAATGAGGCTTTAAACCCAGTTTATCTCGCCTCAAATGAAGATTTAAACTCAATTTATCTTATCCTCAATGAAGCTTTAAGCCCAGTTTATCTGACCAACAATGACATTTAAGTCCAGTTTATCTGGCCATTAATGAAGCTTTAAGCCCAGTTTATCTGGCCATCAATGATATTTAAGCCCAGTTTATCTGGCCTTAAATGAAGTTTTAAGCCCAGTTTAGCTGGCCTTCAATAAAATTTAAACCAAGTTTATTTGGCCTCAAAAAAAGTTTTAGAGTTTCAAAGTTTTATCCAGAATAAAAATTCTCGATGCATAACCTTTTGAAAGATCTTGCATTTGCATTACTTATATCATGAGAAAGACATTTAATCTACAAAAAAGAGATATTCAAATTCGCATCGCTCATCTGTGCATCATGAAAGGGATATTTGTGTTTGCATCACTTATATCTATACTACAAGAAAGACATTCGTATTTGCATCACTTGCATTTGTACTTGCACAAGATATTTGTATTCGCACCATAAAAAAAATTCGTATTTGCACAACCATGGCATCTGCATCCTAAGAAAAGGTATTTGTAAAAGAATTTATATGAAAATAACATTGTCATTGTCAAATATAGTTGCATCAAGCATTCGCATTCTTGCATTTGCATTGAGATTTGTATTTTTATCAACATTTCCATTAGCATCATTTGATCAAGATGGACATTTGTATCATTGATTGCATTCATTAACTCTGATTGAAAAAAAAATATTTTAAAAAAAAAATTTAAAATTTTTAAAGTTTCATTGCCTCTGATTATGAGGAGCATTTAAAGATTTTAAGATTTGTAAGACCTCCGGGTATAATCTCTAAAAGCCTCTGCACATGACTTTCAAGATTAAAAGATTTTTAAATTTTAAAGTTTCATTGCCTCTAATTATGAGGAGCATTCAAAGATTTTGAGATTTGTAAGACCTCCGAACATAATCTGTAAGACCTCCGGGTATGATTCTATAAAACCTTCAGGCATGATTTCTAAGACCTTCAGGCATAAATTTGATTTACAGTGTTATCCCGATCAATTCTTTATCTTTTGACTTGCGGTGTTATCCCAATCAATTCTGTAAGACCTCCAGGCATGATTTTTAAGACCTTTGGGTAATTTTGTAAGACCTTCGAACATGATTCTGTAAGAACTCCAGGCATAAATTTGATTCACGGTGTTATCCCGATCAATTCTTTATCTTTTGACTTATGGTGTTATTTCAATCAATTCTGTAAGACCTTCGGACATGATTCTGTAAAACTTTTGGGCATGATTTCTAAGACTTTCGGGCATAAATTTGATTCGCGATATTATCCTGATCGATTTTTTATCTTTTGACTTATGGTGTTATTCCAGTCGATTCTGTAAGATCTCCGGACATGATTTTGTAAGACCTCTGGGCATGATTTCTAAGACCTTCGAGCATAAATTGGATTCACGGTATTATCTCGATTGATTTTTTATTTCTGACTTACGGTGTTATCCAAGTTAATTCTGTAAGACCTCCGGACATTATTTTTAAGACCTCTGGATAATTCTGTAAGACCTCTGAGCATGATTTTTAAGATTTTCAGGCATAAATTCAATTCGCGGTGTTATCTCGATCGATTCTTTATCTTTTGACTTACGATATTATCTCAGTCGATTTTGTAAGATCTTCGGGCATGATTCTGTAAGATCTCCCAGCATGATTTCTAAGATCTCCGAGCATAAATTCGATTTACGGTGTTTTTTCGATTGATTCTTTATTTTTCAACTTGCAGTATTATTCCAATCGATTCTGTAAGACCTTCGGGTATGATTTGTAAGACCTCCAAACATAAATTCGATTCGTGATATTATCTCGATCGATTCATTATTTTTTAACTTACGGTGTCATCCCAATTGTTTTGTGTTTTTTTTTTTAAAAAAGTCAATCACAATTTGTTTTTGGACAAAATCGTTGTCTTTGTCTTTGTCATGTTCCTGATTCTCAGTAATGTGCAAAGAGGGACAACTGTAGACACCGATTTTATCCGGGTCTACTATTTTAATTTTAATAATATTAATAATAATAGCTTTTTTAAATAATTATTAATTATTAATTATAATAAATAAAAATAAAAAAACAAAAAGAGAAACAGAAAAACAGAATGTAGGGTGGCTGACGCTGCTGTCGCCCCCGACCAGCCACCCTACAGTCCCCTGTCAGCCCACTGACGCCCCCTGAGTAGCTCTCTTTCAACCCACCTATAGCGACCCTATAGCCATCCTACAGCCACCTAAATCCTTCTAATTGAAGCCCTTTAAAATTTCTAGCCATAATCCTCTTCAATTTCTCTCTAGGAATCCCCTTCAATCTCTCTTTAACCCCCCCTCTAAAAAAAAAAGCCTTCGAACATACTACCCTCAGTACCCTCTCGTTTCGAGCTCAAACACCAAGCCAAACTCTTCCTTCAACAACCCCAAACACCCCTCAAAATACCCAAAACAAAAATGCAAAAACAGAAACAAAAATTGAAGACAAATAGTCCTCCTCGTAGGGAGGAACTTCAGCACTAAGCTCCTTGTAAAAGCAAAGAAATCATCAATTTCTTTAAAAAAAAAAAAGAAGGTAAAGAAACTGAAAGCTTCAAGCCCCGATCTACGTCGATCGGGGCTGTTTCTGGTAAAACAGACTTCAGATCTAGGAAGATCTCGTTAAAAGGAGCTTCTGAAAAGGTTTTAGTGTTTTCAACCGTCGACGACCACCGACGACGGTGGACCAGGCGACGGTAGACGCGGTGCTCCGACGATCGGACAGTAAGACGATCAGAGCTTTCCCCCCAAAGCTCTCTCTCTCTTTTTTGAAACAGAAAATAATGAACCAAAAAAAAAAATCTGTAGCTATATATAGGAAAGCAAAACTCAAAAACGACGTCGTTTAGGGAAAGACTCAAAACGACGTCGTTTTAATCAAGAAGGATCCGCGCGTGGACTCAGATTCGATCCGAGATCTGCATAAACCAACTCGCCAACCCGTTTCAGCCAACCTTGAACCGGTCCAGTGAACCGGTCTGAGTTGATCCGAACCATAAATTGCTCAGTCGAACCACGCGCCGAACCGACCCCTTTTCGATCTAGTCGAACCGGTCGTTGACCGGACCGTTGATCGGTCCGGTTCAGGTAAAAAAAATTTTTTTTTTTAATTTTTTAATTTTTTTCATATATTATTATTTTTGTTATTTTAAGTATACTTTTATTTATGCATGATAAATTTTTAAATTTGTTAGAATAAATGTTTAATTGTTTTAATAATAATAAAATTAAAAACAAGTAATAACTAAAAATATGTATTAAAAATACTCAAAGAAGTGATAATAATTTTTATTATTTTCTCTGCCTAGATGTTGGAGGGAATAAAAAATATTTTTCTAAAAAATAATTTCGCCTAGATGTTAGAGAATTATTATTAATAAATTTTCATAAAAAAAACATAAGAAATTTTTAATTAGTTTTCAAAAATTATAAAAAATTGAACCTGCTCCGAAAGTCCACCTAGATGATGGAGATTTTTAAAGATGTTCGCGTTTTACCTAAACCTTAAACACAAATTTTTAATTTTTAAAATCCTAAGTTTTTAAAACCCCTAAAAATCCAAAATCCCTTAAATCCAAACCCCCCATAAAATCCGAAACCCCTAAAATTCAAAACCCCCCAAAATCCAAAATCTCAAACTTTTAAACTCTTAAACCTAAACCCCCCAAATCCAAAATCTCTAAAATCCAAACCCTTAAATCAAAACCCTAAACCTCAAAATCCAAACCATAAAATCTCCAAACTCTACAACCAAAACCCTAAACCTTCCATATCCTAAAATTCAAGCTTTAAAACCATCTAAACCTTATAACCAAACTTTCAAAACCTCTACTCAAACCCTTTAAAATTCAAACTCCTAAAAATCCTAAGGACATGTGTGAAAATTCTATTTGGAGCAATTTGTTCTCGAATACCGCCTAGATGATGAGGTATTTAGGAAATTTTACTTCGTTAAGTCTTTTCACACGATTTCTTAATTTGCATTAATAATAAGATTAATAAATAAAAAGCATAACAGTAAATTGGGATCTTAAATATAAATAGTCGCACCTAAGCTCTGCCTAGATGTTGGAGAGTCGGGGTGACCTCATTATACTTAAGAATCCAACTTTTAAATTACATTTCATTTTACATGGCACTCATTAGCACACATACGTTAGCATGTTATCATCGATATTTGGCTGTATTATTCTTTCTTTAATTTACTGTTTGATAATAAAATATTTTATAATAAAAAGAATAATATATTTTTTTAAAAAAATTATGATATTATAAAACAAAATAAAAATAACATTCCGAAAGAAATAATTCTTGATACTCTGCCTAGATATTGGAGAGTCACCAATAATTTTCTATAAATAGTGCTATTTCATTTTAAAGATTGTTGTGTTAAATCTTAAGTGAAAAGAGTTATTTTAAATTCTGCCTAGACGATGGAGAATTTTAAGATAATTCTTTAACTTAAAGATTTTTTTAATAGTTCTAAATAAATATTTTAGCAAAATTTTATTTTTTTAAGTGAAGAAAATTAGTGTTAAATTTCAAATTAAAATCATTTTTATCCAACACCAAAAATAGCGCGTAATTAAATGGTAACAATTTATGGGCGTTGTATGGGTGCTAATCCTTCCCCACGCGTAACCGACTCCCGGACCCAACCTAATTTTTCGTAAATCGAAATTATCTTTTTGATAAACTTTAAATCTATTTTTATAGTTTTATTAAAAAGATAAACTTTTGAGTGGTCAATCACACCCTAACAAAGATTGGTGGTGACTCCCACTTTTTATTTATTTTTCTCGATTTTAAAACATCATCCTTTACGTCTAGCGGTTCCAAAACTGTTACGACACTTGTATGAAAGTTGAATCTGAATGCTAATTAAGAAAGTATTTTTTTTTTAAGTTTTGTATAAAATAATGAAAATTTTTCTTTTCTTTTCATAATAAAAAAGTCTCAAAAGTTTTGGTGATCGTTATTATGAACATATCCAAATAAAATATTCTCGTGTCTTTTTCATGTGCCAAAATCACTTGAAAAACCTTAATGCACCAAAGGATGCAATTTTGAACTTTGTGTACCTCTTGTCAAGGCAACAAACACTGAAACGATCAATTGGGAAAAACCTTCTAAATTTTTTAAAAATCAGACAAATATGATGCTTTTTTTCTAAATGTTGATGAGTTAATAGGTGTCAAAACTATACTTCAAACAAAAAGTCATGCCATGAATACACAAATGCACATTTTTCTCTAGGGACATATTGACAAAAGAGAATGATTTTCAGTTGCCCCAAAATTACCTAGTTCATGCCACTATCCAATTTGGTGATAATGTGTACAATAAGGACCTAAAAAAAGCCCTTTCAACATGATTCTCATTGTCATACAAACCTTATTGACCTACCAAGATAAAACAAAGATTGATTGTCATATGAGTTGTGAAGAAAAAAAAAAAGAGAAAAAAGTAAAAGAAAAAATATTGATGGGCACATCGTGCATTCTAAATATTCAAACAATCCCAAAAAGAGAAAGTGAAAAAATGAAAAAAAAAAGTAAAAAAAAGATAAAAAAAATAAAAGAGGTGAGAAAAATAAAATTTTGATTTTTCAAGAAATCACTCTTTAGCACAAGTGACCAGGCTTGAGATGACAAATGACTATCTTTCTTCATCCTTTCACAAATAAGAAATTATCTGTTTGCTACCCCTTTGAGCCTAGTGAATTCTTTCTAAATGAACCTTAATCAAGGATTATCTTCTGCATTAGGGGAAAAATACCAAAAAAAAATTATTTGGTGAAGTCATGCTTCAACAATAAAGAAAGAATGCTTTCAGTTGTAGGGGCAAATGTCCAACAAATTGAGTTTTAGAAGTTTTGAACATATTCCAACAAATGTTGAAATATGCAAGAAAGAGTAAAAGTGAAAAGAAAAAAAAGGGGAAAAATGAAACGATTACGACTGAAAAAATAAAAGGGATGAATGCCCCTTAAAAAAAAAAAGTCCCTCATATGATGTAAAATGATCATTAGTCTGATCACCTTCAAACACATGTTTTAGGCCTATTTATCCATTCTTTTAAAACCTCAAACCCTGACCTATGTTACATACCTTGAAAAGTCCATTTCAATCAAACATGAATACTTGAACTGAAGAGTTTATTCCTTATAGAATCCTCACGACCAATTTCACTTTTGTCTATTTTCTTTGCAAAATTTTCTCTTTCACAAGAGTACTTGAGTGCATGATGAAATTGTCAAAAAAAAAAGAGAGAAAAATGAAAGAATAAAACTCTAGGGTGAAAACCAAAAAAAAAAAAAAGGATAGTCTAGAGTGCAACATGAAAACTCATTGCAACCAATCATTGAGATGAGAAAATCTTGGCCTTTTCCAATATGATCTTAAATTTAGCATAGCTAGTCTTAACATCTATTAAAATACCACATTGTGATACTAAAAAGAGTGTCAAATCTGATTTAACCATAAAAGAACCTTCCTAAAAAATTTGTTGTTGGGCTTAGATAAAAATTTAATTTTCCCATGTAAACCTTAGTTTGACAATTAATCATCCTAGCCTTTTGAAAAGATAGAATTGCCAAGTGCATAGTAATGATCACTATTTTTTTTAGAGACTTAAGAGTCACATTGTTTCATAGAGGTTGACTAAGGTAATTTTTTTTTAGAATTTTGTCATTAAAATAAAATATTTTTAGAGAGGAAAAATAAAATTTTGAAAAAATTTTGAGTAAAATAAGGGGCAATATGGGAACACAAAAGTTTGTTTAATCAATTGAGTTTTTACCACGATTTGAGGGCTCATTTTCTTCAATTCCCTTTCATCAAGTTTGAATTGGTCATATGCATATTCGATTTGAAGATGAAAATGGAAAGAAAAGTTGAGAAATCCAAACTAAGAAGAAAAAAAGCAAAATTGATGAAAATGAGTAGCAAATAAAGGATTTGGAATTGAGATGGAAGATTTGGGATTGAATGAAAGAAAACTTTGAAGAAAAGAAGATTTTGGGCAGTAACATATCTTGACCTTTTTAAAAAAAAAAATTTTTTAAGCATTTGAACCTTTTGACATTACATTTGCATCAGTAGCTTGTCTTTCATTTATAAAGCATGTGTGTATTGGTATTTTAAGAAAAGATATTTGTATTTCATATGCATCATTTTAGGAAAAGACATTTATATTTGCATCCTTATTTTAAGAGAAGACATTTGCATCATAATGGTATTCACCAATTTTGGAAGCATTAAAGAAGAAAAAAAAATGGGGCAAAAATATATTCAAAATATCAAGACGATATGGCACATGATGAGAGCTTTAAGCTCAATCTAGCTGGTAAGAAGGATGTTAACCTAGTGAAATCGACATTAGTTAAAAAAAATATTGTGATAAATTATTTTCAAAGTTCTCGGTAATGATATCCAAGTATTAAAGTATAAATTTCATTTTCTAGATGATGATATCCAAGATATTTCCAAAATCAATCGATGGTGATATCCGAGTTTAAAGTTTAAATTTGTATTTGCATTTTCTTGGTAGTGAAATCTAAGACATTTTCAAAATCACTTAGTAGTGATATTCGAGAATTAAAAAAAAAAGTTATTTGCATCTTTTCAGTGGTGATATCTAAGTGTTAAAGTTTGAATTGTATCTTCTCGATGATGATAACCAAGTTTAAAGTTTGAATTTGCATTTGCATTTTCTTGATGGTGATATCCGAGTATTAAAGCTTGAATTACATTTTTTCGATGGTGATATCTGAGTTTTCTTCTAGTGATATCCGAAGTCATTTGCATATTATCGGTGGTGATATCCGAGTTTAAAGTTTAAATTTTCATTTTCATTTTTTTGGTGGTGAAATCCAAGATATTTTCAAAATCACTCGGTGGTGATATCTTAGTTTAAAGTTTGAATTTGCATTTGCATTCTCTCGGTGGTGATATTTGAGTATTAAAGCTTGAATTGCATTTTCTCAATAGTGATATTCGAGTTTCCTTCGGTGGTGATATCTGAAGTCATTTGCATATTATCGATGGTGATATCCAAATTTAAAGTTTAAATTTTCATTTGCATTTTCTTGGTGGTGAAATCCAAGATATTTTCAAAATCACTCGGTGGTGATATTCAAGTATTAAAAAAAATCATTTGCATCTTTTCAGTGGTGATATCCGAGTGTTAAGGTTTGAATTACATCTTCTCGATGGTGATATCCGAGATTATTTATCCTTTAATAGTGATATTCAAAGTTATTTTTTTAATGAAATTTTAAAGTTGTTAAGCCTATGTCTAGATGAGCTTTTTCAAAATGAGAATTTTAAAATTGTTGAGCCTCTGCTTAAAGGAGCTTTTCTAAAATGAGAATTTTAAAGTTGTTGAGACTCTGCTTAGAGAAGCTTTTTCAAGATGAATTTTTAAAATTGTTGACACTCTGCTTAGAGGAGCTTTTTTAAGATAGATTTTAAAGTTGTTAAGCCTCTGCTTAGAGGAGCTTTTTTAAGATAAATTTTTAAAGTTGTTGAGCCTCTGCTTAGAGGAGCTTTTCTAAGATAATGAATTTTAAAGTTGTTGAGTCTCTACTTAGATGAGCTTTTTCAAGATGGATTTTTAAAGTTGTTGAGCCTCTGCTTAGAGGAGATTTTTTCAAGATGAATTTTTAAAGTTGTTGAGTCTCTGCTTAGAGGAGCTTTTCCAAGATGATGAATTTTTAAAGTTGTGGAGCCTATGCTAAGAGGAGCTTTTTTCAAGATAAAATTTTAAAGTTATTGAGCCTTTGTTGAGAAGAGCTTTTTGAGATAAATTTTAAAGTCATTGAGCCTCTGTTGAGATGTGCCTTTTTAAAGATGAGAATTTTTAAAGTTATGAAGCTTTTACTGAGATGAGCTTTTTTCAAGATAGAATTTTAAAGTTGTGGAGCCTTGCTTATAGGAGCTTTTTCTCAATATGAATTTTTAAAGTTGTTGAGCCTCCAATTAGAGGAGCTTTTTCAAGATGATGAATTTTTAAAGTTGTGGAGCCTCTGCTGAGAGGAGCTTTTTTCAAGATAAAATTTTAAAGTTTTTGAGCCTTTATTGAGAAGGGCTTTTCCAAGATGAATTTTAAAGTTGTTGAACCTCTGTTTAGAGGAGCTTTTTCTCAAGATGAATTTTTTAAAGTTGTTGAGCTTCTGTTTAGAGGAGCTTTTTCAAGATAAATTTTTAAAGTTGTTGAGCCTCTATTTAGAGGAATTTTCCAAAAATTATGAATTTTAAATTTGTTGAGCCTCTGCTTAAAGGAACATTTTAAATTTTTTTAAAAAAAGAGGGTTTTATGCTCAATGTTTCTTTTTTTTCGGATAAAATGGTTATCTGTTTATCTTTGTCTTAATTCCTGATTCTCAGAAATAAGCAAAGAGGGGCAGCTGTTGATACCATTTTATTTATCTATTTATTTATTTACTTATTTTTTCTTTTTTATTTTTTTTATTTTTTTTATTTTTCTTTCTTTTTCTGGTTACGGCTCTAACAGCTGCCTGTAGCTGCCTGCAGCTGCCAGTCGTTTTAACAACCGATGGTTGTCCTAATCGCAAGTGATTAAAATCTCAAAAAATTTGAGATTTTGATCTTCCTTTTGCTTTATAAATAGAGCTGTAAAAATACCATAAAAAAAAGAAGCCCAAAACCCTCCAAAAAAATTTGTCAAATTAAAAAAAAATAATTTTCTATCAAACAAAAAATTTCAAAGCAAACCAAACACATACAAACACAGAAACAACAGCCTCTAGAAATAAGGACCACAATGCCAAACAAAAAATAACATACACACAAAAAATTTTTGGTTGAACCTTTCAGGTCAGATTTACGCCATTTGAAGCGCCTTTTTCATAAAAACAGGCCTAGATCTGAAGTCAAGAGACTGAGAACATCCATTTGGTGAATCTTGGGATTTTTTGGTGATCGACAAATGGCGACCTGCAACCACCGACGACGGTCGGCACGATAAAGTAGTCGTCAGATTCTGGGTTGTTAGAGAAAGAAGAAGAGAGCCTGAGTGGAAGAGAGAGAAAGAGGAAGAAGAAAAGAAAAAAAAATAGCTAATTAGGCTTTTAAATAGCCCTTCAAAACAACGTCGTTTAGGAAAAAAGCAAAATGACGTTGTTTCAATCCCAGAGGATCTGTACGTTGACCCACAATCGGATCGGGATCCGTGCACCCAACCCGACGACCTGTTCTCCCTTTTGTCTCTCGACTTATCCAATTGAATCGATCCAGACCAGCGTCGAACCGCTGAATCCAAACCAACCGATCGAACCGCTGAACTGGCCTAAACCCACGTTAATTCGATTATTGACTGGTCCGGTTCAAGTAAAAAAACTTTTTTTATTATTTTTTATTATTTTGAATTTTTTTTATATATTACTTTAAATTGTATTATTAATATTCATGCATATTAAAATGTTTATATCTTTAAAATAATTTTTTTTTGAAATAAGTAAAAATATATGATAAAATATATAATAAAGTTTTTTTTTATAATTTTGTTAATTTTAGAATAAGTCTTATAAATTAATAAAAAATATAAGAAAAGTAAATTCTTATCCGATGATGAGATTCAGAGATACTTCGAGTAGTGATACCTATGAAATCTCTAAGTAAGAAGATTTTTTTAAATACTACCAATATATTAGAGTATTTATAAAAAATTTTCAATATAACAAAAATTTTCTTTTTCTATTAACAATAAATAAAATTAACTAATTTATTGAAAAATAAAGTGATAAAGGAATAGTAATAAAAAATAATAAAAAGAAAATTTTATCCAATGATGAAATTCTAAAAATATTCCGAGTAATGATGCTTTACAAAACTCCTAAGTGAAAAAGGTTTTTTAAATATTAGTAGTGTATTGAAATATTTATAGAAAAACTTTAATATAATAAAAATTCATATTTTCTTCTTTTTTTAAATGAAAATATTAATAAAACAATTAATAAAATTTCTAAAAAAGAGAATAAAATGTGTGCATCAACATGGTAACATTCTGCATTGTATGCATAACATAATTGTTTTACGAAAGTAAATTTAAGCCTCCAAGGATGGGATTCTAAAGTATTCCGAGAAGCAATACCTAAGAAATCTCTAGTTGAGAAAAGGTTCTTCTAATATTACCAACGTACTGAAACATTTTAAGAATTATTTCGATAAAAAGGTTCTAATTTATTTTTCTCAAATAAAATTTGAGCACTAAAAAATTTCCAACAAATGAAAAAAATCAAAAAAATTATTTTTCAAACACTGAAAATAAGACTGTTTATATTAAAATCAATGGATAACAAATAGTTAATTGGTACCATTTTAAACGGACATTGTGGGGGTGCTAATCCTTCTTCACACGTAACCGACCCTCAAATCCAAACCATTGCGTAGACCCTAAAATTATCCTCTTAATAAATTTAATTAATTTTAAGATTTCATTAAAATGATATGTTTTAATAGGTAACCAATCGCATCTAGTCAAAAAAGATTGGTGGTGACTCCGTTATTTTTTATTTCGTTTCCAAATTCGTCGGACGGACACAAAACCGTTACGACAAGCATTGTTTGTTCTTTTTCCTCTTCAACATATAAGCTCACATGTACTTTGTCATGTAGTATGTTTATCAGTTCCTGTATTCCTGCAGTAACCAAATTGTCAATCTTTGCTTATCTTTGATTTATTAGTGGCTTTGAATCTTTGCTTGATTATTGTCTGGTTTACCATTCATGTAGCATATTTTTGCTGTTATGTTCTTCAGTTTTGGAGTTCAGTATGCTGCAATCTTCATCAAAGGAAACCAACCCTTGGGAAAAAGATTGTCTGATTCATATGGTTCCAAAATCAATGAGAGAAAAAAGGCACCCAAATGCTTTCGAGGTTTGTTGGCTTATGGTACTTAGACCACTATTAATATGTGCCACACAATTGAGAACCTTTGTTGGTAGGTATAGAGCTAACAAGATATATCCAAATTCCATTCCACAAGCATAATCATCCTTGTGCATTTTAAATTTTATAATTGTAACTAGACGAGTTTTTGTTTGCACTTGAAAAAGAAATTTTCTATTTTTGCTTTGACACGCATGTCTAACATGACTTCATATGAACATATCATGTCGATATATTTGATATATTATCAAAACTGTTAGTATATATATTTTATATACTATCAGTAAAAATTTTTTTTAATTTTATTCATTAATGAAATATTATCATCTAATTCATTTCATTAATAAGTTATCATCATCTGATTCATTGATTGTATATTGAATTTATATATTAGTAGTGTATCAAATATAAACTCTTTTGAATATACCATACTATTATAAAAGAATGTAGACAAAATTAAAAAATTGACAAGAAAAAGTTGCTTAAATAAGGAAAACAATGGATTATTATTCAGCTTGAAAAACAAACAATTCTTTTTATTCCTTTTTGTACAAACTTCTCTTGTTCTTCTTTTCCTGTGCATATAAGATTGGTTGCATATTATGTTTGAACAATTTCAATTGAGAAATTGATTTTTGGGCAACCAAAGGAGAATTAAAATCTCCATTTTCAAAACCATGCAACTTAGCCAAAGCCCCAACCAGGCTTGCTGTATTATAGGTGCAAGACTCAGTCTGCATGAAATTCTTCCTATCATCACTAAACTGATCCATCTTATCTGGTCCACCAACAAGGGCCCCAACAACAAGATTAGGGTTTGGATCATTTCTTTGAAACCAGTTATCATACCCCTGAGTGCACCCAATAAATCCCTTGTTCTCTCTATAAGATTCAATGGATGCTCCTCTGTGGTGCATCCTTTGAGGGTACCTTGAACCATATCCAACCAAGTAACTCATGGCCATTGGATTAGCACCCAAGATGTAATCAACCTGTGATTTTGCAAAAGCAAAGACTTCTTCCGGACCCACGTCGCCGCGATCGCATCTCAGCCGTTGATTTGAAGCTCGAAGATGATCAGAGTAAACTGTGAGAAGGAATGCTGCATTTGATACATATTGCATGTTATTCCATTGGCGGATGAACAATAACCCTCCTGGGGTGCGGTTCACATTTGTCACATTGTTTTTGTTAAGGCAAGCACATAAATAGTAATCAGCCTTTGAATGATACTGTTCCAATACATGCTTGAATTTCATTTTCCTATGCTTTTCTTCCACCAACAGCTGCATCAACAGAGAAATTGGAATAATAAATGTTAACAATTTTTTTTCATAAAAGAGACGGATGCATAAGAAAGAAATTGAGGACGGAAAATTTGCACGTGTAAAAAATCGAACCCTAACCTTGCATTAGATAAAATAAGGACTAGATTCAAATAAAATCCGAAAAACAGCTTTGATGATATTATTAAAAGAAATACGAAAATTTTATGTGCATATGTGGGTGCAGACACGTATATATTTTTACCATGGAAGCAATGATCTGAAGACCAGCAAACTTGACATCCCAACTAAACTCAGTTACGGACCAAGTAATCCCACCAAACTCATTTGCCATCTCCAAAGCATATCTCAAATAATCCTCATTGTCGGTGGCCTTATATAGCCACAAAGCTGCCCACAACAGCTCATCTTCAAACCCACTCACCGACGGATAGTACCCTTTCACCACCTTCACACTTTCATCATACTTCCCTCTAAACTTGTCTCCAAATTCAAACAACTGCCCAAATTTATAAAAAAAAAAAAAAAAAAAAAAACCCATTTTTTAGTTAAATTCAAATGTATTAATAAGCAAGAAATTAATATGCTGACCAAAAGCTTGCATTATGTTACAATATGGCAATCTCATTTAAGTAGGCTTACCTGTTGTGCATGTTGCAATAGTAGACGAGAGTAATGTGGGTTTGCTGTCCTAAACACAATGGAGGCTGACGCCATTGCAGCTGCTGTCTCACCGGAGACGTCCGATCCCGGGTTCTTCTCATCCACCTTGTAGGCTCGCCGGGATGTTGTCATGTCCTCCGGCCGCTGCCAACAGTAATGATCGGTGTCACCGTCACCCACCTAATTAAAAACATTAAATATAAAAAAGTTTAGTTATTTTTTTCTTGTATGAATATGATGTGAAGTAGTATACATAAGAAATTAAAAAAGAATTATAATTAAATGATCGAAGAAAAGGTCGCAAACCAAACTTATAACTAAAGTATGGAAAATCAAAATATAATATGTTCGGTGATTTCCTATTTTCAAAAATTGGTGTGGTAGAGTTATCAGTCTTACCTCAGCCCATAAGACATTTGGGTTTGTATGAGCTTTGATGAAATAATCAGTTCCCCATTTGATCGCGTCAAGAGCGTGACTATACTCTCCAGCGGTGGCGATTTCATCTCCATATTCAATGACACCCCATGAGAGCATGGTAATGGTGAATGCCATAGGCAGGCCAAATTTCACATTGTCTCCGGCATCATAGTACCCTCCCACCAAGTCCACCTTAAATGAGAAAGATACCATACATTACAATATTATAATCATTGATGCCATACATTACAATATATAATCATTTTTTAACATTGAAATGAACAAATATTTGATTTTTAAAACATTGAAGTTTTAGTGCACATGGGGAGATGAGGCTGAAATGGACTACTTACCCCTTGTTCTAGGCCATCGGTGAGGCCAGAATGGTGGCGCCAGGTGACTCTTTGATTGTAGGGCAAGCGGCCGGAACGTTGGGATTCGAAGTAGAGGAGGCTTTTGGAGAGAGCTTTGCCATAGTCGAAAGACTGAGTTAAAGGGAATATGGCCAACAAAGAGATGATCAAAAGAGTGCACCAATGTTGAAGAAACTTGTTTTGATTTAAGTGTTGCCTTTTCTCCTCCATTGGGGATAGCTTCTCCAAGTTTTCTCCTTTCCCTCCCTCTCCTACTCCTCTCTTTTTAGTCCCTCTCCATATATATATAGCTTCGATATTGATAAGTTTGGTAATCAATATGAACTTGCAAAAGTGGAATTGATCTACTTTTTTTTATTTTTTTACTGTTTCATATCGCTTTACGCAATTAAGAATATAAAGTCATGTATAGATCCAGTCAGGATTTTGTTTTTATTAAGGTGATTTTTTTGTATTATGGGATGACCGTTTCAAAAATTATGATATTTATATAGTGATTAGATCATCATATTTAGTTAAATTTAATAATCAAGTACATAATAATAATAATTTTAGTTCATGAAAGTAATTAAATTACTATTTTAATTAGTGATAAAATTTTTATTTAAAAAGTTAAAAAACTTTTATTATTAAAGTAAAATGACATGTAAAGTTAATTATAATTAATATTAGTCTTTTAAGGTATGAATTAAAAATTTTTGACTACGTAGGCTGATAGAAAAAAACTATTACTATCCTATATTCATTTTTGGAAAGCAAATCAATATTTGAAATGATTGACCAGTTATTTTAATTGTCAAATAGGAGCATAGTGTACCTTAAAAAAGAATGAATGCAAATAGATTGATTGAGATAGAGAAGAAAAAAAAAAGAAAAGAAATTTGCTTGTACTAAATGAAAAAATTATGTTACTTATGTTTATAGATAAATGTAAAAATTAATGTGACAAACTCTAGATATAAATATATGATTTATTGTTTAATTAAATTAATATTTTCATAGACTGAAAATGGAAAGGAGAAATAAAATCAGAGAAAAAAAAAGTTACAATAAGCACTATAAAAGGCCGAAAAAAGGTGAACAGAAGAAAAAAAAATAAAAACCCACAAAAGCAAAGGCCTAAAGTGCAATTAGAAAAGGTGCAAGAGAAAAATAGCACAAAAGGAATGGCCCAAAAATCTTTTTTTTTTTTTAGCACTCTTAGATTCAATTGCAATAGAGATAGGATCAGCTTATCGACTTTTAAGAAATTTTATGAATTTTTAAAATTTGATTCGAATTTAAAATTTTATTGATTCGGTTTAGTTTATCAATTTTAAAATTTTTTTATTTTTATATATTATTTTAATAAAAATTTTAATATATTTAAATTAATTTTTATATAAAATAATTATTTTTGTTTTATAAAAAATTAAAATATATATAAATTAATAATAATATATAATTCAATTTTATTCAATTTTTTTTATTTTTCATGTTTCTAATCAAAATTCGATCTAAATTTAATATATATATTTAATATCTGAATCACATATGTAATTGATCGAATTCGAGTCGATACAGTATTAAGCTCGAGCTTAAACTTGATTCGAAATTTGATGTTCGAAACTCAATTCGAACTTGATTAAGTTTTATTTTTTTAGCTCGAATTCGACTCGAAATAAAAATTGAACTACTCAAATTCGTTCAATTATGTAGTACTAATATATTATTTATACTCCTAATCTAAATTGAATTAAAAAAAATCAATCCGAATCAAATATTATGATTTCGAATTTATTTTTAATTTTTTCGATTTTTTTCTCCTCTAAGATGGTCCCCCTAATGGTTCCTATTCTGGAGGGTTGTTCTTTCATTAGATATGCTTTTTCTCAAGGGATTAGCCATTCCCTGCTCTCAAATTTATCTTCAAAACTAAGGTAATTAATCATTACATCTATATACTGTTACATAAAAGTGACAAAATGAATTCAAATATGAAAAAAAAAAAAAAAAAACAAATTCCAATATGCTCAAACTTGATTTGATAAAAAAAAAAAGTGAAAGATCCAAATTTAAAAATATTCTAATTTAACATGAAAAACATGTTAAAAAGATTACATCTTATGTAATTATATATATAGTGTGCTTGTCTTCTGAAACAAAAGAAAGTAGCACTTTCTTTGTTTAAAACTTTAGCAGCTTGAACCACAAATTTATTGGTTACTAACTTGGGATTTGTGATACTGGTTATATAGCAATGTCAATATTTCAAGATCCTTCGTATTGTCTATTCACTCCTCAATGATCCTGACCTCTATCACGGCATTGAATATGAGGTTGGCCTAGCCTCATATCAAACAGAGAGAGTGGAAACCGCAAGGGCATTGACCAAGGAGTATGTAAACACATGTAAGATACATGTCAAAAACAATGAGGATGTCCTTCGGGAACATATGTAGATATTTCGAAAACCAGCAAATTTATTGAAAATGCATGAAAGCTCCCCCACTACTGAGCTTTGAAGGCCTATTCATCAATTCATTGTTTATGTTTTTGTTTTTGTTTGTTTTAATGAACAATCCATGGTAGGAAAAACTATTCCTTACGGTTTCGGATATTTATTCATGTGTATTAGCATGCATGAACTGATAAAGCTGACCTGAACATGAAAATTTTATCAGATTCTTTCCAATCCTAATCTTGTGTGTTTTTTTTTTTTTTGTCACTAACAAATTTTTTTCTTTTATTTATTTCCTAGAAGAATCTTTTTTCTTTTTCATTTTTTTGTCACCGATGGATTGTTAATGAAATACTTACAGATTTTACTGTTAATAAATTCTATTGTTAATAATTTCATCGATAATTATTAACGAAATTTATCGATGAAAATTCTTTAAGTAATCATCGATGAATTTTATTTATTAATTATTGATGGAATAATATTATCAACTTGACTAACATCAATAAATTTTTTCCGTCAATAATAAAAAATTAACTTTTATCAATGAAAATTCTATCGGCAAAAAGCATTTTTCTGGCAGTGCAAGTTTAATAATCCAAATTGTTAGCATTTTATACCTTTTGAACATCTTTGTGCTCCAGCCAACAGTACCAGAAACCAAAACTGAAATGGGTAGATTTATTAAGAGTCTCTTGCTGTGAGGGTAGCAAAAAGAAGAAAAATGAAGGTGAAGAGTTGATGGTAGCTGAAAACGTGATGATTTTTTAGCTGTGGAGAAGCGAAATTTTCTCTACTAAAGTTGATTATATTACACAACTGGATGCATTTTCCGTCAGTACCAATTAAGGACTTTGCAAAAGCATGTGACAAAGGGATTTTGTGAGGCTGGAAACATGCTTTCAGGTCCAGGGAATTGCAATGATGTGCTGATCAGGTTTACCTTATGAGGTCCCAGTTCACCAGGAAAAGGTTCCCTTTTTCAATCTTCTGAAGAGTATTATATTACAAGGAAAAAGAGCTAGCTCACGCCCTTGCACACCTTAATCATTTTCCATTTGTAAAAAGCACAAAAAAATAAAGGAAATGCAAACAAGGCACGACTGCTTAATAGATAAATAGTGTAAGAAAAACATGAACAACTTAACCGCACCTTTCTAGTGTATATATATCTTGACTAGTTTCCTTATAATTTTTGTGCATCTTCAAATGAACCGGTTAGCCAATGCTTTCATTGCTTTGCTTTTGCCATTGTTTCTGTTATTGCCAATTGAGATAGTAGAAGCTCAAGTAAAAACCAAATGGGTGCATTGGAATGCAACTGCTGGCTCATCACCATGGCTAGGGCAAGTAGCAAACGCGAGGCCAAGACCAGGTGTGTGCATGTTCACGCCATGGACATGTGAACGAGGAGAACATCTACCAACAGCTCGGATGCTGTGTTGTGGGAACCAATGTGTTGATGTTTCCTCTGATGATACGCACTGTGGTTTATGTGGGATTAGATGTCCGTTTAATTGGCAATGCTGCAGGGGAATCTGTATCAATACGAATATTAGCCCTTTTCATTGTGGTAGATGTGGACATAGATGTCCTTGGGGGGTTCCATGCTTGTATGGGATGTGTGGATATGCACAGCCTTCACCACCACGGCCATTTCCGTGGCCACCACACCCTCCTCATCCACCAGAACCATTCCCCCCTCACCCTCCTCACCCAAGGCGACCACCAATCCCTCACCCTCCTTGTTCTAGGCCACCACCCTTGCCTCATCCTCCCCATCCTCACCCAAGGCCACCACCATTACCTCATCCTCCTTGCTCTAGGCCACCACCCTTGCCTCATCCTATTAGACGGCCTGGGATTTGCCCTCCAGGTTTGCCGCAGCCCCCAGAAGGTGATCAGCCGCTTCAGCCCCCATAGGGTGATCGGCCAGAAACATAGGGTTGAACTTATTGAATTTCCACCTGAATATTCTAGTTGTGTTCCCTATTCTATTGGATTTTATTATCTGCTCACTTTCTCAACAAAGGGAAAGCTAAGATAAAAGTCTTGTATATGTTACAGTAGGATTCCCTGGTGTTTTTCTAGGAGTCCTTACAAAGTGGCATTTGTCTCCCTCAAAATGATTATTCTCTTTACGTTGCTGCTTTGAATTATTGTCAACAGTTATTAAACAATATAAGGGAATGATTAGAGAAATTATCCTTCAATTAAACAGTCAAAATGAAGAGCAAGTTAGCAATTTGCAGGAAGCAGTTACATTTCTTTTTGACTGGTCCTCCTTCAGTTATTTCCTCTTTCAGTGCATTATATTCATCAAAGATAATTCTTCATCAACCCTTCTCCTTATTTTAAACCGACTTTATTCTACTGAAAAACAGGCTCAGCCTTCACATCAAATCCATTCATGAAATGGGTTGAAAAATCCAAAATCAATGGGACATCACACACCCTAAGCCAATTATGATGTTACAACTTATTAATTAGGGTTTTTAGGCCCTTCATGGCAATGTGATAAGTGAAGCAATCAAAAACAAAGACTTTGCCAGCATATAAAAAGCTTCCATAAACAGCCATAGTTGTATACTATTTAGAAGCAACATCCACAAACAGAGTCATGAAGCAAACCACATAGTTTCAGAGGTTATATACAATAGGTCCTAATTTCACAAGTACTGCCACTGGAATCATACATAAAGTAACCTGAAAACCAGCTAGTTAGACCATAGCACCACCCGTTTGATGTAGCATTGCATCTATCTCATCCCCATCCTCCATTTCCAACTGCAACAACAAAAACAAACCAAAAAAAAAAAGGGTAAGAAACAAGAAATACAACAATAGCGACAGAGAGAGAGAAGAGAGACATACCTCATCTGGAGTCTGCTCCCCTCGCAGACGGCGGCCATCAAACAGGAAGGCAATAGAGTTGAACTCCACTGATTGCCGATCACAGTATGCATTCATAAGCTTCTTCAATTGAGTAGTTCTTTTAATCCTAAAGAACACTTCATTCCCATCCTACAAACATGCAGATGGATGAATTAGCATCTTGTAACTTAACATCCTTAACATTATTTCAATCCAGATATGCTCCATAACATAATCCACCCTAACTTAAAGTAAGACAAGAGTTCTCATAAAATTATCTTTCTTATTTAGGTGTTCCAAGCACAGAAGCATAATCTTCCTTACATTTCCATTTAACTAAAGCATAACCCTTCGTGGTAAACTGTTTAAATTACCAATCCATGCTCAAAAGAGACAATCATGCATACAAAAAAACGACACATGGTGATGCCATAATTATCAAAAGTCTTGATTCAAAACATAGATAAACATCATAGAAAGACAATTCACTCTTGACATTTCAAATAAAAATTTGTTCGAGCATACGCTACTACTTGATTTGCTTAAAGAATGACCATAAAATGCTAGACATCACTAAATAATATGAAACAAGATACTATAACCTAGGTAATGAGCATACTATTGCCATTAGACCTGGCAATCTAAAACACAAAACAAACATGATAAGAAAATAAGACATAAAGGTGACAATGCTTAAAATTTTAAAATTAACTACACATGAGTATAACAAAAGTAAAAAATATATATATTTTATATTTTCATATCAACATAAATTATGACATAATTTTCATATAAAATACAATATATATATATAAACAAATTTTAGTATTTTATACAATACGAATACACAAATTCAGATCTAATTGTTGTCTATAGACCAAATTACGCCGCACTGTTTTTCTCTTATAACTATTTCCATATCTGATTTAGCCTACTCTTCTTTGCCATGTTTAAAAATCAAATTCTTTTTATGTGAAATTACATACCAATTCAAGCATCCTGTAAGTGAAATAAAAAATATCTTAATTTTCATGCTTAGCAAAATAACACAATAAAAGATGTAAATTTGTGGGGGAAAACTAAAATTTATAACAGTAAAAGCCAATTGATAGATGAAATGTATCCAAAGAAAGCAATTCTAAAAAAGAAAATAATTCAAAAAAATTCAGTTCATAATTTTTCTAAAATTAGGTAAACAATGGGACCCAAAAAAGAAGAAATTTACTCAAAAAAAACCCAAATTTAAGAATTTTTGCAGTACAAAATAATCAAACTCCTAAAAATTAAAACCCATAAACCAAAAAAAAAAATAAAAAAGAGATGATCCAAACGCCAAAAAGGGCGGAAGTTGGAAAATTTTTTAACCTGGCTTTTGACTTTGAGATTGATGTGAGCCGTTTGATCAGCGGGCTTCTTGTCTTCCTCTTGATTGGTTACTCCTGACATCCTCTTCTACTACTTCTGGGCTATATGGGAGGGTCCGTTTAGGGTTTGTGTTTCGGATTTTCGGGGCTCCGAGTTAGCGATTGATTTTTCTCTTTCTTTTTTTTTTTTTTTGGCTTGGCTGGAGAATCACGCGATCACAGTGGAGGGAGATTTTTCTTTTATCTTCGTTGTCGGAATAAGAAATGGACGGTTAGGATTTTTTAGTGGAGATGCATCGGGCGGACTGGAAAATATTGGTTTCTCATTGAGACTCGGCATCGTTTTAAACTGTTTTGGGAGAGAAATCTCTTGCTTGCCCAATGGACAAAGTACAAAAGGGAATTAAGCCCAGATCTAATTAACCCAAGCCCTAATTCGATACGACCACAAAACAAAAACCCAAACAAAAATAGCTTTTGGGCTTTGGATTAATCGGATTTTTGAAGGTAAATTTGAGATCCAAATTTTTACTTTGTTTTTGATTAAAATACTGAGAAAATCTTTGAATTATTTTACTTTTTTAAAATAAATTCCTATACTTTTATCGTATCCAATTAAATCATTAATCTTTGATTTATATTCAAATAAACTCTTATTTTAAACGAAAATTTTATTTATATTATGGGTTTATTTATAAAAAATTGAAGATGAAAGGTTAATATTTATATAAATTAAAAATTAAGGACTTATTTAAATATAAATTAAAGTTCAGAAGCTTATTTTTATATAATAAAAGTATAAAGATTTATTTAAGTAAAGTGATAAAATTTAACAAATTTTTTATTATTTTAACCTTTATTTTTTATCGGAAAAAAGAGTTTCAAACTTTTCTTTTTGAGTAAGAAATCATACGCAATCAACAAGCTAAAAGCTTAGGTGTAATTTATTGTATGAAAATATTTTTTTAATGTATTTTGAAAAAAATGCTGTCAAATACTAATGCTTATTTGTATGGTTTGTTTAGTCTCAAAACGACGTAAGAGTATAGTGAAAATCAATCATTCAAATAAAGTCTTAAGTAGAAAACAAAGAAAATTTTTAACTTTTGACTTGATTATCCAAAATAATCAATGAAAAAAATGGTCACATAGCAAAATCCAACATAATGAAAGCTATAGGCAATACCTTTAGTCTACAATATCATTCATTTAATTTCCTTCTATTCACATATCTCAATTTGCAATGTCAATCCTTTAATTTCAATCTTTCACAAGAAGTGAGGTGTGACGAGGCTAGCAATCTCAATGGTGCAAATGAAAGCTTTGTTAATTAGGGGGGGTACCTATCACCAAATTCCCATATTCAATAACTCATGGTAAGAGGAAGTAGGAAATTCTATAGCAATTTCCCATACCAAATAATAGTTGCTTCTTCATGGGAACAAATTGCACACCTCCAATTATAGGAACTTTGTTTAGGCCTCAAGTACATTATTTTGTTAGAAACATAACATTTACAACCCCAGCACCAACCATTAATTAGAAAGACGAAATTGCTAGCTTACTCTTTGTTTCACATCTGCATATTTGATTCAATAATAATTATACATAAATATATGTATTCTTTGTTCAAGAAACGAGTTTGAACCTATGCCAATTAAACTCCAATCATTATCAATTAAATCCAAATGTCGATTACAATTATATCTATTCGTTATAAATTTTTCATTGAAATTTTTTTTAATTATAATTATAGTAATTTTTTTTTCAATCAAAGTTATAGTAATTTTTATTATTATTTTTAATTTTACCAGAACCAATCTTATGTCCATCTAAATGAATCATGAATCTATCTTCTTCTTAAAAAAGTCAACATTTCATGTATATAATAAAGGCTACCGACCTAAGCAACAAAGCCAAGCCCCTTTTAAGAAGATCTTGGTGAACAAAAATCTGCCGACTTGTATGTGTACTCAACAATGAAGTTCCCATTAAAACTTGCCCAACGCCCACCAAAATCTTCACCAGAATTGCCTAAGTCCTAACCAGCTAGCAAATGAAATAACTTTATTATTAAGACAAGGGAAATCAATTCAAAGGATAAGGTCCCAAGGGTCTCTTGATGCTTCAAAAAACAAGTCAAGGAAGGAGTTGAGAGACAGATTTGTAGCGCAAAAAAAAAAAAAACTATGGTTTCAATGTCCTCATTTTTCCTAACTGAAATTCACCAAATTCCAACGTTTACATTAAGGAAAGGTGTATGTGGTAAGACTTTTTCTTCAAGTTCGGTGAGTTCCTCCCTTTAGCACTTGAGTAAGGAGTTGTGATTCTAATTAAATATGTGCCGTATAAGTCCAAATTGTATGCTTAAAAACTTATATTTTTAGCCATTAAAAAGAAGTAATTCCTTCATATACTTCAACCATTATTTAATAAAAATAATTTAAAAAATAATATATGTGTTAATCACTTAATAATATTCGTGCCGTTAAAAAATTTTGTTGGTAGTATATAAAAAATAAATTCTATATAAAATATATATTTTATATATGTTATACCTAGCATTAATCAAACTTATTATTATTAAACTTAACTTGTACAAATTATTTTCATTTTAAAATCTTGACTTTGAAATTGAAGTTGAAATCGGCCTCGTTTGGGGTAGTCAATACTCGATACAAAGCACGCGAGTGATGAGCATGATAATTTGCGTAATGGGCCTTTGCGTCGTCGTGTAGGATAAAATGAACTGACATTTACCTCGGCAGCCATAATATTCCTTGGTGGGCATGTATGAACACAAGGACCTTTGAGACCAAACCATACAAAAAAACAAATTCCAACACTATCTCCAATGTCTATTTTGTTTTCTAAAAAACAGTTGTTTGGTTATCAAGAACTTGTCTTACTGTCAAAGAATAGGTCTTGGTAACGTAGAGCTTAATTCAAATGGTTATTTTTTTTAAATAATGTAAATAATTTTTAGTATTTGTAATTTTTAAAATTTTTAAACTTTGATTTTTTTATAAAAAAAATTTAAAATCTCTCATGTTTAAATCTTCATTTACATGAATTTAAAATTAATTTAGATAAAATGGTTAAAAAAAATCTTTGAATAAAAATTTAACAATCAATAAATCTACGATGTTTTATTACAATCAATTAAATTTTTAATTTTTTATTTCAATTCAATTGAACTTTAATTGAACAAAATTTAATCATATAGCAAAATGAATTAATCAATTTTTGAATTACAATCAATTAAACCCTTAAAAGAATTTTAGAGAGAGAAGAGAAGAGAGAATAGAGAAGAAAAAAAAGAGAAAAAATATATTTTATTTAGTTTTCACATATATTAATTATACTATATGACAAATTTTTATCTATTTTATTGACATTACAAAAAATTTTATCTTAGTTGACAAAAAAATTAAAAATATTAAAATTTTCATCCAAAAAAAATAATTAAATACAAATAAATATTAAAAAATTAATTGATTGTAATAAAAAATAAAGACTTAAATAATTTTTTAATTATAATTTAGAAACTTTCAATACCCTTTAACCATTTATCAATTCATGTATTAATTTATTAGTAAATTTATTTGTTTGATTTAATTAATTAATTAATATATATATAATGCAATACGTAACGTTTGAATATGATTTTAATTTTATTTATATTTCTAAATTTATTAAAAAAAATTAATTAAAATTGATGACGACATTGATCCCCTTTCTATCTCCATCCTTAGCCAAAAAGCACGAGTCTCTATCTGAAAACATATGGTAGATCAAATTGAAAAATTCTAAAAGGTTCTCAGGCAGGTGAATTTGGGGGACCAAATTGGATTCAGACGAAAGATTTGGTTTTGTGTTTGAAAATTTTAATGAACTTTGTAGTACATAGTCAGCTTTGTAGCTAAACCACAGCAGCATAATTTGTACTAATCGAAGATTGTTCTCAAGTTGAGAAGGAAAAAAAATTGATTAGTTAATTGGTTGATTATTGATTGATTAAGTTGAGATTAATTAGTGGTTTTATGGTCAATTTTGGGATTTAAAAATATGATTAATAAGGTTTAATATTACTAATCATAACCGGCATTTTGCTTTAGTCTTGTCTTTTTCTTCATTCAAGTGTGGCTGTTCTTATCCAATTTAGAGTAGATTTGCATCTCTAACTGCCTCCAATACGGTGCAATTAAGTTTCAAAAATTTTCAATAAAATTCAAACGTTAAAATCAATGAGATGAGTTTCATCAAACACAGTATACAATTTTTATAAACTTAAAAAGTTCGAAGAAATTTTTTTAATCATAATTATAATAATTTTTATTGTTATTTTAAATTTCACCGTTTATTTAAATAATCCTTTAAACATTCAACATTTTCCGATTAAAACTTTGGATATCGGTAATTGCAAATCGCAATTACTCTTTATTGTTCTTATCCATAGACAAACTTGGGTTTGAATTTTTCATTTTTTAAAATATGTATCTTTTGTTTTTAAAAATTATTTTATCCAAAGCAAATGCTGTTTAAAATTTAATTGATTGGATTAGGGATAGTTACCTATCCCATTAAAATACATTTAAAAATTAAAAAATATATATAAATGAAAATTGTGATAATATTTTATCACGAAATTTTTAAATTTTATTGATGGTTTAAATAAAATGAACTCATGTAAAATTTGAATACAAATTTAAAATTTTATTTAAAAAAAAAAAAAAAACCATATATCCTTTTGATTAAAAGTTGGTTATAGCCAAAGAAAATGGCTCAATCAATCATATCATATTGGAATACTTGTTAGCCAAGAGTTATAGTGTGAATCCTAATAATGGGAGACAAAGACTATTAGAAAATTGCTAATAGGGACAATGAATCATGTTGTTCTTTCCCTAGCAATGCCTTGTCTTGCAATATTCATCCATTTGCAATATTTATGATAAAATGTATCATGTAATCAACATGTCATATTATCTCTATGATTATGGCATATTAAATATAATGAAACTTTGGTTGGACTCTTTCTTTAATCACATTTTTACACCTTAACCACAATTAAGAATACGTAAAACACTTGTTAAATTAAAAGTATATACATAAACATTTTTTTTTTTATGGAAAGTGAAAAATGTGTCAAAGAAAGTAATATATTTTTTTGTTAAAAAATAAAAAATAAATAAATTATTCAATCTCTCAAATCAAAATAAAATATATTGTATTAAAAGTATTTAAGACGAGTGATTATTAAAATCGTATATTCAACATAACTCAAACAAATGATCATTAGCTTTTATCTCAATATAATATTTTTAGTTTTTGATAATTTTAAAGAATTTTTTTTTTTTTTAACATCAACTCAATTTATCAAGATTTTTATTTTTAGAATGCTGTCCACAAAAATTAAATTAACCTTTGTGGTTTTAGGAGGGCTTAGATGTTTTAGTAGAAATGAAGATAATCAAAGAGTTAACTTTGAACAGCAAAACATGTCATTTCCCAACCATATTCAGCCAATTGAAGCATACCCATCGTTAAAAAAATTTCTCAATTTGATCCAATAATAAAACCAAACAACAAATTAGCTGTCAATCCAACGTTTGAATTTGGGGAAAAAACATAGAAACCTGAGCAGAATTTCTCATTTTGCGAAAGATAAAATGTATCCATCCACATAAAGATAATGAATCATCTCGTGATTGCTAACCATCATGTGATTGGCCGAACCCCATTCATCAAGGACATGTGTATGGCCATGATGCTATGTCCCACTCCAAATCTAAATCGAACCGAAAGACAGTGCTGAAGATTGGTCGAGTTGGTAGTTTCCATTGGATTTGAACCCACTTTTTTGCTTTCAGCAAGCTTCGTCATAGGATCCCCCCATATTACCCCACTCTGCTCCTATATAACTACGTTAAAATAACACTTATCAAAAATTAAAATTTGGTTAATTTCTCTGCTAATCTAATTTTTCTTCCCCCATTTTTCATTTTCATGCTCTGCTTGATCCAAGCTCAGGGCATGGCTTCCCAAGCTTTCTCTCTTCTCTTTCTTCTCCTTTCAGCCATTGCTGTTTCAGGTATGAACTTCAAAGTTCAAACTTAAAACCCTTTTTTTCTTCATGTCTGAACTCAAACTTAAAACTCAAAAGTTTTTTGTTTAATTGAAGTTGTCAGAAACTTAAAGCTTCCTTTTTGCCCAACTTTTTATTTACATTTTTTGCAGATGCTGGTTCGATTGGGATTAACTATGGTCGTGTAGCCAACAACTTGCCTTCGCCAGACAAAGTTGTGGAACTCTTGAAAGCTCAGGGGTTAACCAAAGTCAAGCTTTACGACACCGACGCCACAGTTCTAACAGCTTTAGGAAACTCAGGGATCAACGTAGTTGTTGCTCTTGCTAATGAACTCCTGGCATCAGCCGCAGCCGACCAGTCCTTTGCTGACAATTGGGTTCAATCCAACATCGCCAAATTCTACCCTGCAACAAAGATTGAAGCCATAGCTGTTGGAAACGAAGTCTTTGTCGATCCCAATAACACGACAAACTACCTCGTACCAGCCATGAAAAACGTCCATGCTTCACTTGTTAAGTTCAACTTGGATTCCAACATCAAAATCTCTTCCCCTATAGCTCTCAGTGCTTTGCAAAATTCTTACCCTTCATCATCCGGTTCATTCAAACCGGACTTGGTCGAACCTGTGATTAAACCCATGTTAGATTTCTTGAAACAAACCGGGTCTTACGTCATGGTTAATGCCTACCCATTTTTTGCTTATACAGATAACTCTGATAAAATCTCACTTGACTACGCTTTGTTTAATGAGAATTCCGGGGTGGTTGATCCGGGTAACGGGTTGAAATATTACAGTCTTTTCGACGCTCAAATCGACGCCGTTTTTGCTGCCATGTCGGCTCTTAAATACGGTGACATAAAGATGGTTGTGAGTGAAACGGGGTGGCCTTCAAAGGGTGATGCGAATGAAATTGGTGCAAGTCAGGCTAATGCGGCGTCGTATAATGGTAACTTGGTACGAAGAGTTTTGAGTGGAAATGGGACCCCTTTGAGACCCCAGGACCCACTTAACGTTTATTTGTTTGCTTTGTTCAATGAGAACCAAAAATCAGGTCCTACCTCAGAAAAAAATTATGGGTTATTTTATCCTAATGAACAAAAGGTATATAACATACCATTAACACAAGAGGACCTTAAAAGTGGCCAGCCAACGCCGGTCAATGTAAATACGAGTCAGCCTCCGGTGTCCAGTGAAGTGTCCAAGACGTCGGTAGGGCAGACATGGTGCGTGGCCAATGCGAACGCCGGCGAGAAGAAGCTGCAGGCGGCATTGGATTATGCTTGTGGTGAGGGAGGGGCTGATTGCAGCCCTATTCAACCTGATGCAACATGTTATAATCCCAACACTCTTGTGGCACATGCCTCTTATGCTTTCAATAGTTATTACCAAAAGAACACACGTGGGACTGGCACGTGCGACTTCGGCGGTGCGGCTTACGTGGTCTCGCAACCTCCTAGTACGTATCCTATCCTTTCCCTTCCATCTTCAAATTCATAAAATAAAAATAAAATTAGGGTTAAATGCAATTCAAGTATTTGAATGTTTATCTAGTGGAATTTCTTTTTTAGGTACATTGCAAATGGGAATTCTAATAGAAGCAACTAAATTTAGTGTTGATGATGAATATCACATTGATTAGGAAAATGATGGGTGTTTTATGGGCATTTAGTGTAAAATGTTGATATATCTATATATAGATTTCATGGAATTTGTTACTTGATTTTATCATGGCAAGGACTAGGACATATAACTTATTTTAATATTTTATAGAACACATTTTAATGTCAGTCCATTTGATTTTAAGTCCATTTTTTTTCTGCTTTCATGTCAATTCATCAAAATAAAAACAATGAAACTTGAAATTTAAGTGATCCCAACATTCTTGATCACCGATTTAATTAAGAAAGGTACTTGATACTTGCAAACTTTTAAATCTTATTAAAATGGGTAAAATGGTTTATGGGCAAAAAAGCAACTTGTGTACCTATGAAAAGTTTCAAACACTTTCCTAAGCTATAAATAAATATATATGATAACCATTTTAATAAAAACAAACTAACAAAGTTAGGCCATTCATAATTAGGACAGTTGAAAACTTTTCATATTACACTTTAGCAGTTGGAAATTGGGGCTGAAATTCATCATGAATATATATATATATATATAGATATATATATATATATATATATAATTTTTGAGTTTAGAATTCAATTAATTATTTCGTATAGGTACTTTTAAAAAATAACATTTAATTTGTCTGAATTTAAATTTTAGTACATGTAATTTATTTTTTTATTTCCAAATTGTAATTTCCTTCATATAAAAAATTATTTTTTAAAAAAAATTATATGCTATCTCTAGCCATTAAAATGTGGGGGCTATAATAAATAAGTTTAAAGGGATTTTCAGTGATAAACTATTAAGACTTGCTTTGCCTTAGTTTTTGCTCTTTTTTCAAACATATCATTTATTGCTGTTGTGCCCACCTTTGACTTCTAAAGAGTTCATTTTGGCCTAAACTTTGCTGCTTTATTATAAATTTGCATTGCAGAATATGGCAACTGTGAGTTTCCAACAGGTTACTGAATGTGGGAAAACAAAGGGAAGATTTGGTGAATTTCAGCAACAGATTTGTTGGGTGCTACAATAAATTTGACAATTTTATTTTCTTTGTATTAATCTATTCTTATATATGAGTATATAAATATATATAGTAGGTGGAGTTGTTGTCAGTTGGTTTGACTCTCTTTGTCTATTATTTGTGTCCCTATTTGTTATTATCATTTTTCCTATGAATTATTGTTAGTATTACATAACATATTCATTTTATTATTATTTGGTGTTAGATGATGCCTTTTGTCTTTTTTTTTTTTTAAAGGGGGGGGAGGGGGGGGAGAGTAAGAATGTAAATAATATATTAGTGCTTATAAGTTATTCATGTTCGATTTAAATAACATTTAAATTTAGCTCAATTATTATCGAGTTAAGCTTGAATTCGAGTAATTCAACTCATTGATCGAATCGAGTTTAAGTATTTTTATATCCGATTCGAGTAATTCGTAAATTTAATCGAATTTTTATATTTAAATATATTTTTATTATTTTAATTAATAAAATATCTCGAACTTGAGTCAAACACAAATAATCGAATTTTTGTCAAATATAAGAATCGAGTTTTATTTTACATGTTATCGAGCTTAATTGAACGAGTTCAAGTAATTTGATTTTCATCTCGAATTAAGCTCGAGCTAAAAAAATAACTCGATCGAGTTTGAGTTTAATTTCAAGCCTCAAATTTTGAATCGAATTCGAACTTAAATTTAATATTATATTAACTTGAACTCAATCTATTACACTTTTAAAGAAAAGGCAAAGCTTTCTTACATAAGACAAGAGAGGAGGTTTGATTCGAAATGAAGTCTGTGTTTTCCTAAAGGCTTCTATACCTATCAAGCCACGAAGCGAAAGACTTATACCTTTGGGTATTTTCATATATAATTTTTAATTTTTTACTATATATAATTTTGTAAAATAATTTAATTTTGATCTTTTTGTGATGTTATTCATTAACAATTATATATGATGTTCATATAAAAATAATATTGACAATATGAAAATATTGACTTTACATCATTTCGGATTATACACGAGCGTGATGTTATTTTCAGTTAAATATGTAATAGGATAAGAGGATTTAAGCGTACAATATATATATAAAAAAAAACAAAAAACAAAACAGAACAAAAGGGATCCAAATAAAATAATTAAAATTTGGGCAGATTGGAAAATTATTGGAAAGATTTGGGCCATAGTTTCTTTACCCATGTTTGAATTTTTTTTCATTAAGTTGGAAATATGCAATTAGCCTAATTTCTCACCGATTGCCCAAGTTTAAGATTCATGGGCTTATGGTTTGGATTAGCCGAACATGAAATTGCCTGAAGATCTATGGAAAAGAAGCATTTGGGCTCCAAGTTTTTTCAAATTGGGCTATATGCGCAATCCCTAATCTTGCAGTTTCCAATACCCAAATACTATGTACATGCGTTTATACATATATGTATTCATACACGTACATATATACATATTTGCATATATATATATATATATGCATACGGCTGCATTGTTATGATGTATATATTCATCACCGATATACCAATTAACAGTTATTTTGAAATATTTTTCCATAATATTTTAATTTTTTTACAATTTTTGTAATTTTTTTGGTAACTCTCGATGAAATTTTGATAACTTTTGACATTTTTTTTTATAAGGTTTGAAGTAATTTTTGTAATTTTTGATGTGATTTTCATAACATTTGTAAGATTTTTTTTAACTTTAGTAAAATTTTTGGTAAAAAAATTATAAAAGGAATAATAACTAATTCCACACAAATAGGTTATGATGCTTTTTCACTTTAAAAGTGGGCTTAGTTAATCACAAGATGCCAAAATTTAGCTTAGTTGTGTATTAACTCATATGGAATGAATAATGTCGATGAGTTCAACATTTGCTTTTACGAATCGATCTTCGTTTTTGTTCTTGTTCGTTTATTAAATTTAATAAAATTATTTTGTTATTAAATAAATTGAATACAAATAATTATTTATATATGCGATTACATTTATTTAAAATTTATTTTAAATTCGTTTATTTATTATTTATTTATAATAACAATAAAATTATATTTTTATTTTTTTACTTTAATTTTATTTTAAAATTTGTTTATGTTTATTTGATTTATTTATGTTTGATTAGGATTTATTTATTTAAATTTATTTGATTATGATTGATTTATCATTTATAAATATATTTATTTATATATGTTCGTAAACATATTTGTTTAATATTCATGAATAAATTATTTAATTTAATTAAATCAAATATGAATTAAATGTAAATATTATATTACTTAAACGAATTAAATTTAAATAAATAAAATAATTTTTTTATCGAACATTTATAAAAATAAACGAATAAATCATAAATATATATATTCATTTATTCATTCATATTTAATTCATTTCCAATTTTATACAAGAAACAAATGAATTTATAATAAAATTAAAATTCGATCTTCAATATTTACAATTTTTTTTCTTTGACCTCGTTTATGCCAAAAAAGTTCCTTTAAAACAAATAAAAAAAAAAATCAGACGGCAGCGATGTGTTGAAACCTGTCTCCTTAAACAAAGATCAACTTGCACAATTTTGGACCCAACTCAACTCCTTGTTCAGTTCTGACTTAAATTTGCTCATTAACAATACTATTTCTTTCAAAAACAAATGCTAATTGATATGAAAAGTCTTTTCGCAACTATTTAATGTAAATATGGTCCGTAATATTCAACTATATAATGATAATTAATTCTTTTTCATCTTATAAATTTATAAATTTTATTGATTTCAAATTTTAATTTAATTAATTTATACAATTATTTTTAATTAATAGTATTTAGTAGATCGAAATTTCGTATCTTATCACACACAATCTTTTTTTTTTCACTCTCGAATTGTTATTTCCTACGTACCAAAAAAAAATATTTATAAATTTTATCTTGCCTATCAAAATTCAAACTTTTAATGTAAATTTTAAGTTCTAATAGTTGAGATGTCTACTTGTAAAATCATCCTCATATGCTAATACTTACTTCATTTTAGTTAATCACGAAATGGATACAAGTGTTTCCTATTCTAAAATCAAGCATATGGGACCGTATGTCTCATGTATTAAGGCATTGATATTTGATACTTACCGTTGAGTACAGAATTCATTGACATGATGAAGACCGGCGAATATAAGTTAGTAAATGGTTAAACTATATATTAAAATTTTACCATTTTATTTAGGGTATAAACATGATAAATATGAATGAATAAATGAATGTTCATAATTTGTTCGTTTATTTTTAAAATTATTTGATAAAAAATTTGTTCATTAAGTTTGAGTTAGATTCGATTAAATGATTTATTATGTTTATTACATTCAAGTTCAATTTGAGTTTGATTTGGCTTGCTTTTAGTTGCATTCGACTTATTTCAATTAAATGAATTTGTTCGTAAATATTAAATAAACACTTTTATAAATAATAAATAAATATGTTCATGAAAAATAAAAAATTATAATAAGACAAATAAAATACAATTATAAAATTAAAAATAAATAAATATAAACAAACTTTATGTGAATATAAATGAAACCTAAATGAGCGAATTTTAATCAAACCTTAAACTAGTTTATTCGTGAACATAAATGAACCAAATAGATTTTTTCATATTCGGTTTATTTAATAAATGAATGTACAAAATGTTATTTAAGATTATTTGTCAAACTTAATAAACGAATATAAACCAAACATTCACGAAAAATTTATAAAAAACTATATTCATTTACACTTCTAATTTTATTTATATAAAAAATACATCTCTCACCTATTAAACATCTCATTAAAAACTAAAGTCAGGCATTAAAATAAAATTTTGTTAACCAGTGTTTTAAAGGTATATATTAAGGATATATTTGATATACAAGTTTATGATAAAATAAGATAAAATGATATTACAAATATGATTATATTAAATAATATCATCTTATCTTGTGTTTGATGCGTGCAATGATTAAAATAAGATAATTTATTTGTTGATCAAAATTATCTTTTTTTAAAGTTTATATAATTTAAATTATTGATATAATTTTTAATGGTATACTAAGATATATATTTAATCTCATAAATTAAAAATAATATTTTTTACTTTAAAAGAATTAGACTATTTTATATCAAAAAAATAATTAATTCTCTTTGAAATCTTATCATTTTTTATATACAAATAAAGTATAATATAAAATAATTAACATCATATCCTATTTATCTTCTTATATATAAAACATTATCTAAAATTATTAAATTAAATAATATTTTCTTTCAATTCATTGAAAATCAGTGTATTAACTATAAAGTATCGTATTTAATGAAAAAATTACTATAAATAAAATATTAATTTAAAAAAATAGTCTTAAAGAATGTTCTTATAATAATTATTAATAAAATTTTTAAATATATATATCTTAAAAGAAAACAATTAAAATTTTAAAAGCATATAGTAGTTTTTTTTTTTTTTTTTTGGGGGGGGGGGGGTGGGGTGGGTTGAGTAAACAAATAAAATGAGAAATCACAATGGAAAGCAATCCCCAAACAAAATAGAAGAAAACAAAGCAAAAGATGAAAAGAAAAGGGGCGACTGTAATGAGCAGTTTGTACGCTGCTGCATTTCTCATTAGATGGCGTGTGAGTCTCGCAAAGAAACATACATGGGTTGCGGGGCAGATGGGCCAGCTGGTGGGGTTCGTTCATCGTTTTGATGCGTTTTGCGCACCAATGCGTTACCTTCAAGGCACCTCAACATTGAATTTTTTACTTTCTTCCAATTTCTTTTTTATTCAATTGAAATTTTAGTCCAAATGGGTTATAAGAATAGATTTGGAAAAATTGAAATTTGATCCCAACAATTATATTTCTTTTTTCTCCGACCCCTCTTATGAAAAAATTTATATTTTTTTCAATTTCAAGAGAACACCATATTTATTAGAGTTTCAATCTCCATTTTCAATATATTGAGTTTGAATTTTGAGATGAAATTTGTGAAATAGGAGACTGTTACTTCTGATTATACACCATAAGAATTTAACTACTTCTTAATAGCCCTTCCCTTTTTTTTTTTAAATATGACGATTCGTTTATTAGTATTATAAAAAGTATTAAAATTCAAATATTTATATCATATTTTATAATATAATTATGTGTAACAATATGTATTGATAGAAAAATATGAAATATATTTTTTATTTTATTAAATTTATATATATTTATTATTAAAATTTTAAGTTATGTTATCTTTATGTCTTATTTTTATATCGTATTCGTATCATATCATTATATCACATTTTAAATTATTAAATATATATTTTTTTCAATTATAAAAAAACACTTCACCAACTAAAAGTTTTCATTTTGAATATTTTGAATTTAAATTTTAAAATGGATAGGATATAATTTACTATTTAAGATAAAAAAAGACTTTTTTTTTTCAAATTTGGAGGAAAGATGTCACTAATTAAATTAAAACTCCATTTTAAATTTCTTAAATTTAAATTTTGAGATGAACAAAATAAAATTTATAACACAATTATAAGATAAGGGAATTTTACTTTTCACTTTACAACCCAACACCACAGATATAAAAAAAAATTACCACTTATAGTAAAATAAAATTTTGCATTCGCTATAAGAATAACAACGGAGTAAATATTTACTATTTTTAAAATATTTATATCTGAATCTATTTTGTTTAAATATTCATTTAAATTTAATATTATTATTTAAATTCAAATTCATTTAAATAAACAATATTTTTTTAAATATCCAAATTAGTTAAAATATTCATTTATTTAAATTTTATAAAATTTAAATTTACTCTTAATTAGTAATAAATAAAAGTTATTTTTTAATATTCGAAACTACAAATATAAAAGTTTACATATCTAAATGGGTAATAGATTTTGATACAATTTCATATATTAATTATTATTTATTAAAATTTAAACATATTTTAATATTAGTTATTTAGAAGATATTATCCATACTTATTCTAAATCTGCCAAGAATAATAAATTTTTTATTTAAATTCATTAATTATTTTTTTTATAATTATTTGAATTTAATATAAATAAATCCAATAATAATAAATATTTATTTATTTATATGAATTTAATCTATTGTCATCCTTAATCCTCTGTCTCGCATAATTTAAAATTTGTGTCTTAGACACATGTTTCACCCACAACCAATTATACAATTTTAAATGTAGCTTACTTTAATATAGTATCGTACGTAGATTACTGATCTTTTCTTATTTCATATAAGATTCTATACATTCTAAAAATAAATAAAAAAATAAATAGTAGTTTTGGGTATTAGTACAAAGAAAAAATGGTTATATTTTTGGTACGTAAGATAAAAAAAAAAATTCTCAAGTAGGCAATAACATCCATGGAGGCAGCGACTCAATCCATGATTTATAAAGCTATTTGCAGAAAAGAAGGTTACCTAATTACTATATTTATTTGTCCCAATGCCTTTAGTTTTATAGTTAAAGCCTTTTTGAGAGAATATTAAAGATCTGATTTCGAATTAAATTTTTTTTTTATTTATATTAAAATTTTATCTGTTTTATATAATAAAAAATAATAATTACTATATTTAAATCTTGTGCTATAAATAGTAAATAAAATCTTGAAATTTTAATGATCCCAAATTTGCTCACTCAATTTGAGTAATAAAGGAATTAATTTAGTGTGAGATGTAAAATTACACCTTTTAAACTCCAAATTTATTTTTTTGGTAAGACAAAATTTAGGATTAGATAAATAATTCAATATTTTAGATAAAAATAAAATGTGTCGTATTATACAATCTAAAAAATTATTACTATAAATAATGTATTCAAAATGACTTTAATAAAAAATTATTGACTAAAATCGAACTTAAAATTACTTACATCGAAGTTAATGATCTTACAATTGAACTAATCTTTTATTGATATTTTAAACTCTAATTTATACTATACCATCTTACTTAAACATTAAAAAAAAAATTAAAATCATGATATTTTAATGGTTCCAAATTTGCTCAATCAATTAGAGTAATAAAGGAATTAATTTAGTGGAAGATGTAAATAAAAATATGTTAAATCAAACTTAAGAAAAATAAAATTTTGAATGAATTAAATCAATAAAAAATATTAAATCCAAAACCTTATTCAGTATTACTAAAACAAATTAAATCATCTTTAATTTTTAAAAATTACATATATTTTTATCATGAGAAAATTTCTCTATGAAATAGTTTATACAAGTTACATTTACACCTATTGCGGTAAAAAAAAGAAAGTGATTGTTTATTTGTTTTTCATGAATAAAGAAGAGCCAGTAATGATGGTGACATGGCATGGCATTACTGGTCAACTGGTAAGCTTATCCTGACTCTGACCGGACACTACCCACACCCCTCCATCAATGCGTGCCCACTTCCCCACCCAACAACCCACCCATCTTTCCACAATTCCAAGAAAATAAAATAAAATTTTATTTATATTATAAATAAAAAACAAAATTGGGATTTTAATATTAAAAAAACAAGGGAAAGGAGGAAAAAAAGTCCAATCATATAAAAAAGAAAATCTATCAACGTGTCGGCTTGTCATGGATTGACGCCGTTTAAAAGGAAAACACAGCTGTCGGTTAGCGTGCTCTCGAGTCACGAGACCGGTCAGAAGGACGGCCCCTAGATCCTGCATCCTGACTGTCCAATCAACCGGTTAGGACTCACAAGAATACCGGCTGTTGTCGGTTAAACTTAATAAAAGAGTGAAAAATTTTACTTGTATTTATTTATGTACCTCATGATTTTCTAGTTTTTGCTCTTAACACCACGTAGGGTGAGCAATTCAATCCGTTCTCGATAAATTTCGATTCGATCTGATTTTATATGATCGATTTTTTTTTAAATCAAATTTTGGATCGAATTGAATAACACTAAAAAAAAAAATTGGGTTCGGATCGAATTTAAATTTTAGATAAATTCGATCTGATTTGATATTATATAAAAATAATTTTTAAATTAATTTTTTATTTATATATTTATATAATTATATATTTAAATATTTATACTTAAAAAATAATATTTTATATTTAAAAATAATATTTTATTAATTTCGGATTGGATACGAATTTTATAATATCGGATCAGATTCGAGTATTAAAAAATAAAAAATTCAAATTGGATTGAATTCGAATTTGACGGATGTAAAAATCGGATCGGATTCAGAACAAAGAAAAACTCACCTCGATCCGACCCGTTACCATCCATAATACCATATGATTTAATTAATTAATTAATTAAAAAATAAGTTAATGGTGATTAAAATAATGAGATTTTTGTTTATGTTTTACCAAAAGAACTAAAAATACAACTAAAAGGTGCTTAGGCCTTATTATGATATAACAAAACTTTCATGTGAACTTATGGAAAATGTTTTATCAACTAAAATCATGCAATTGTGCTTTTTCCATGTTTTCAAAATGTTGATTATTTTCATTATAAAATAATTTTTTTAAATTTTTTAGTAAATACATTTTTAGTACTTTTTTGGTTTTTGATTAATGTTTAATCTTTTACTTTTTTCTACTTATTTTTATAAAAATAAATAAAAGGAAAACATCTATCAAACAAGATTTTATACACTTAAAAAGATTTTTTTTTAAGTTCAATAAATTATAAAAAGTGTAATACAATTGTGTTGTCAAATAATATTAAATGTCTTTTTAAAAAATAAAATTTGTATTAAAAAAGTTGTAATCTTTAATATGATGAAGCAATCAAAATTTAAAATTTAAATTTATTGAATATCATAATATATTTTTATAAATTAATTAACTAAATTCAAATTCAAAAGTTGTTTAAAAAAAACTATACATCATTTTATAAAATAGATGATATAAAAAATATTCTTGTGAACTTTTGAGATTTTTATTACTAAAAGATTAACAATCATAACCCTTGTGATAATATGTTAAAACTTCAAATGATTAATGTGTAAAACTGAAAATAAAGGGTGTATAAGAAAAAGGCCAAAACTTTTTGGGGTCAAAGTGCAATTTAATTATGTTAAAAGAAACAAAAGAAAAGTAATTTTCTCTTATTTTTCTTTTTTTTTTTTTTAAGTTTGAGTACACGTCTTTTAATATGCGAAAATGACGGTCAACTGACGTGGAGAAGTGTGTGGGCCCACAGCCACGTCTTAGTGATAGATCTATCTGGCAGAAGTGGGGCCCGTACAACGTGGTCGAGCAGATCTTCCATTTTTTGTTTTATTTTTTTTGGGATAATTTGAGATTTTCCTCATGGCAATTGTGTCCTTTCAATTTGGTACGGAGCTTTTTTTATTTTTATTTGTATTAACTTTTTCTTATCTATTGAGTTATTGTTAGCACTAATAATTTAAAAATTACACAATTACCTTTTTTTTTTTTTAAATGGTGCAAGCATAAACTTACTATTTAAGTAATCACTAATAAACAATTAATTTATTAATTAATTAATTTTTAATATTTTCATAAATAATACTTAACAGATTTAAAATTTTAAATAAAATATAAAATAACATATTAAAGTTGATAAAAAAATCTTTTAAAAACCACCACCATTGACTAATTGTCAAGTTTGTGATATATATTCACATGTAAAAAATAAAATATTAAAAATTTAATTTTAGTGAATAAAATTTAAATTTTTGTAGCCTCAAACACTAAAAAAAATAATGTATAGTTTTTATTGTATTTTTGTTAAAAAAATCACATGCATCTTAATTATTAATTTTGATTTTATTAAATGTTATAAGATTGTGTGTATGAAAATAATGTGATTGTGAATAAATGGCTGCTTTAATGTTAATTTTAAACTTTTTTTTATCTACCCTTATACACATAATCAAAATATAAATTTAAATGATTGTGCCTAGTCACAATATGCCATAATTTGGTTATTAGAATTGGAATAGGTCATGTTGACCTAAATTTCTCACATTGCCCCACCCTACTTTGAACTTGACCTTAAATTTGTTCATATTCTCTCCCATAGGATACCTTGTGGTTAAGGGCATAATAGCAAGAATCAATCTCACTTTTTCTTTCATGAACTTAAAAGCGAAGGCACAACTTAATTGTCTTAGTCCCTAATTATAATTGTCAATTTCCCTTAAAATTATCTTCCTTCTAAAGTGGGTTTAGGCCTTAATCTCCCAATTTTTTGTCAATCAAAATTCTATTTTTACAAAAAAAAAAAAGATAAAATTTTTTAAACATACAAAATCAATGTAAAAAAGTACGATTTTAAAATCGTTTAAAAAATTTAAATTTAAACAAATTCGAAAAACATCTTAATCATGTTAAAAAATCATTAACCCTAAAATCAAATAATAATAATAATAAGTGGATAGTGCCACTAATTATGAGCCATGATGGAGGGTAGTTATACCAATAGCAATAGGGTTGGGCAAAACAAATATCAACAATTTAGATGCAAACCATAAAGAAGGAAGAAAATCAAGAGAAGGAACAACCTTTTTCATAGTGGAGATGGCCTCTAATTTGTAAATATCTACCTTTATAATATGGTTGGTATGTGTTGGAATTAATTAATTATTATTAAATTTAATATATAGTTTTCAATTCTTTACAATATTTCTTTGTGGAGGATAAGTAAAAGCATATCCACACTATTGGCTGCAATCTCAATTCACACCATGTCGAGTTCCCACAAATTTTTTTTTTGAATTTGAATATGTTCTTTTTCTTTGCTTTTCTTTTTGGTTGATTTAATGTAAAAAAGGAAGTTGCATCTTTTTTTTTTTCTTTTTAATGAGGAAAATCATGTGCGTTGGTAAATCATTTATATCTGAAACGGTTAATTTTCTCAAGTAATAAAAATTTAAATATAAATTTTAAATTTGGATATGTATTCTTTTTATATTAAAAAGATAAATTTTGCTTAAATTTTTTTCGATATTTAAAGTTATCAAAATTTAAATTTTAATTACTAAAATTAAAAATTTAGTATTAACTAATCATGAAAACTATTGACAAACTTGTTTAATTTTAATACGAACATAATCATATACGTACAACTTTTAAAGTTTGTGATCTAACAAAATATAATGAAAACAAAAGTGAACTATAAAAATATATGGATTTAAATCTTAGATCCAATTGATCATGACAAAAGAAAAAATTGTTATGAGAATTTTGGGAAGGTCCAATATAAATGTCACAAATGGAAGATGATTTTTAATTTAGATTTTCAAGGGTATGGTGGTAGCAAGTTGCCAAATTTTATTGCTCATCTTCTCTCCATTTAGAAGAAGCAAGCAATCCTAAATTACTATTTTAATTTCCACTTTAAAAACTTTTGCAAAATCTTGATACCTAATTTTCAAGACTAATTGTGGCATCTTGCTTATTGCTTAAAGAAGCAAAATGGGGAACACAAAGGCCAACTTCGAGTAGGTTATATAGTAGTAATTGACTAGTAATCATGGTAATAAATCCTTTGGATTGAATAATTCCATCATCACATTCATAAATTCATTATTGCATTTTGTTTTTGCTTTTTACACACATTTTTTTAAAATCCCATTGCAAATTGAGCTTTGCCTTTCTTTTACTTTGCACCTTTTCTTTCACATTAAGTTTTTTATTTAATTTGAGGAAAATTACCTTAAAAGATAATTCATAATAAAAATAAATTGATTTCATATTGTAAAACTACATTTAAAGTGCAATAACAATTTTTTTCATAGCATTAGAATATCATTTTGATATTAAACACGTATAAATTTATTATTGTTATGGTATTTCATTAAAGTAAAAATATTTTCTTTCCATTTTGATCCCAATTGCACCCTAAATCTCATTATTGCTTTTCATTAGTTAAATATGAAAATCCGTATTTACATTTTTGATATACAATTGTCTTGAAGGCAAATAAATGAGTTTTTATTAATATATGTAATTTTTTTAATATCTGAAAAATAGCTTTAAAATATGTAAAAAATATTGTTGTATTTTTTTTTTAGATTTATAAAAGAAAATTGTTAATTATTTAAATAATTTCTAAATTTTATTTTGTCACTTGAAATTACTCGTATTAGTTAATTCGATCTTTATTATAAAATATTTCGATGATAAAATTTTAAATACATTAAATGATATAAAAAATATATTTTATAATTGTTCGAAAAAAATTAAGATTAAATAAAATTTAAAAATGCTCTAACCGACATTTAAAAAGAAAATAAGAGAGGAATCTAAGAGTGTACACAAACTTAACAAAGAGAACCAAAATTCTCTTAAAGAAGATGAAGAATCAATTATCAAAAAAGAAAAAGCTGAAAAAAAAGAAAAAAGAAAAATGATTCTCTAGTTTGGCCCTATAGAATTAGGAATATGAAATATAATTTAGTTCATGCAATGGAGAAAGTGAGCTTATTATTATACCCTTAATATTCTTAGAAATTTGCTTTAAATTAAAGGTGTTTATGGATTGGATTGAATTTACATTTAATATTAATAATTTATATTAATTTATATATTTATTCATATTTGATTTGATTTGATATTTTAAATTTCAAATGATTTTTAAATTTAATCTAAATTAAAAATAAATTTAAATTTATTTATTAAATTTAATTTATATAGTAAAAATTTTTAAAAAAATATTTTTTAAAAATAAAAAATAAAAATTCACACATATATATTTATATAATTATAATATGTTAATTATATATAATTTATTTGGGTCAGATTAGATTTTAATTTTTTTAAAAATTTGGTTGAAAATTTAAACAAATTTAAAAATTATACTCAATTTTATTTAATAAATTTTAATTTTTTTATCAATCTTTTTAAAATTTAAACAAAATTTCAAGTTTAAATGAATAACTTAACCTTTGAATAAACCTACTTTAATCACTCTAAATTTTATGAAAATTAAAAAGTAAAGAAAATACTGCTAATACTCCCAAAAAGAGAAAACCTGTCCAACACAGAGAGAATGATGGTGACCAATCTGTAAAAAAGCATAGGCAGGAAATTTTACTTACTGACAAAATAATTAAGAGAGAAAGGACTTTTCTGTCATTTCGATACAGATTATTTTTTTTAACTGTAATAATAATTAACAATAAATAAAATTAAAAACAGTGAAAAAAAGAAGAAGAAGGAAATAAAGCAATCGAGGGCCGAGTCCGGATGTGGGGTCAACAGAACGTATAGAAATCGAGAAAAGTAAGGAAAAGTCACTTCAGCCAGAGAAAAATAAAACCCTATTCCCAAAAAACCAAAATCATAATTTTAAAAAAATAGTAAAATATTAAAAACGCCCTGAAGCTTTTTTAAATTTATCAAATAGGCTCTTAAATTTTTATAATATGCAATAAAACCAGTAAAGAATATTTTATTTAATTAAAATCTTTTTTGTTTGAAAATTAATACAATTTGTTAAAAATATGAATTTGAGTAAAAAATAATAATTTTTCCATCTGAAAATATTTGAATTGTATTGATTTTCATCAAATTTTTAAAAAAATTTTAATTTTAATATATTTAATATTCAAATTAAATTTTTTATAAAATTAAAATTTCATGATTTTTAATTTCAAAAAGTAAAAAATAATAAAAATAATTTTAAAATATAAAAAATGACATAATTTTAAGATATTAGAAAAAAATAAATAAAAAAATGGATAGAAGGAGTATTTAAAGGAGTATTTAAAAGTTTAATGAAATATCACTTTAGGGGCTTCATTATAATAATAAAAGAATAGAGATGTATCTGAAAATTATAGAAAAGTTCAAGGGTTTTTAGTATTTTAACCATTAAAAAAAAATCAAAACCCTCCCTCTAAAAACAATTAATATCATTTTTGTGTAGAAGAGAAGGTGCCCCCCCTCTTGGTGCCATCCAGTTCCCATCCTTCCTAGCTTCTTCTCCCTCCTCTTCATTCCTTCTTCCCATTTCCATTTCCATCTCCATTTCCATCTCCTTTCTTCTTTCTTTTGTTTTCCTTTGTTTGGTTTCTTGATTTTCTCCTTATATATATATATTTAATTTCATAAATAGATTAGTTTTGGGTAGTTTTGGATGGGTTGATTTGGTCAGTTTACTTCTTTTTTATCCGTAATCTTTTCATCAACCCCTTTGTATTGTGTTCGTAATTATTACTATTCTTTCAATCTTTGAACTTATACGTTTGATTTTGGATAACCCTTTTGAGATAATTGGGTGAAAATCTGAAGCTTTTGATTGTTTTACGATGAGGAGAGGAAGAGGTGCCACGGCAGCAACCGCCGTAGCTTCAAAACCGGCACTAGAACCCAACGGATCTATTAAAGAACCAAGATACAGAGGGGTTAGGAAAAGACCATGGGGTAAATTTGCAGCTGAGATCAGAGACCCATGGAAAAAGACCCGAGTTTGGTTAGGGACCTTCGACTCAGCCGAAGAAGCAGCTCGAGCCTACGATGCGGCGGCGAGGTCACTCCGTGGACCGAAAGCTAAAACAAATTTTCCCATCAATTCGTCGAATATCCCAGCTTTTCCTTTCGAAACACATCATCGGAACAACGATGGGTTCGTCGACCACCCCCACCACCACCGGTTGTATGCGATGGGTGATTTTCAAGACTCGGAAGTGAATCCGCAAAGACCCACTAGGAGTGGCATGAGTAGCACGGTGGAGTCGTTTAGTGGGCCGAGACCGGTTCAACCGCCGCAAAAATCGGCGGATTTTGCGGTATTTTCGACTAGGAAGTATCACCCGAGGACGCCGCCGATGGTGCCGGAGGATTGCCACAGTGACTGTGATTCGTCGTCGTCGGTTGTTGATGATGGGGATATCGCGTCGTCTTCGTGTAGGAAAACGTTGCCTTTTGATCTCAATTTTCCACCGTTGGATGATCTTGATGATCTCCAATGTACCGCTTTATGTCTTTGATCAGCGATGATGATGATGATGATGGTGAGATGGTGATGATCAATTATTGAATCTTTTTCTTTTTCCTTTTTTTTAAGCGGAAGACGAAAAAAAAACGAAAAAAAAAGAAAAAAAAAAGGATGAGACATGATTAAGATGAAATGTTCTTAATCTCCGTATGAGTATGAAATATGATCCCTTTGATTTTATCAAATGATGAATATGATGATGATCTTTGTTTTTAGAAATATGATGATGGTGATTTAGGGTTTGTGATGTTATATCCCAGATCTGAGTTCATTTCCTTTGTCTAAAATTTTGCTCTAATTCAATCTCCTCTCAAATGGATCAAAACCCCACATTTTCCGTCATTTTCTCTGTCTTTTTTCCCTAACTTTCTGTTTTTTTGTAATGCAAAAAGTAAAATTATGAGACAGATTAAAATGAAAAATGGGTCATAATTCTTTGTTGTTAGAAATATAATGATGTTATTAGATCTGGGTTTATTCAGCTTCTTGTGACAGATCTTTCATTTGCATAAATGTCATCAACTTTAGTTCATTTTTCTCTTTTTTCTTGCTTTGATCTTCAATGCAATGCTTTCTTGTGGTTTGTTTCTGTTTGCATGCCTGTCATTTGCTTCTTTTGTTCTTGATTCAAGTCTTGTTTTCATGTACTCCATTTACAAAAAAAAAAAAAAAGGGTAGATTTTCATATTTTTGCATCTTACTTGGATTGTGGGTATTAATGTGGTAGCTGTATCAGTTAGAGGTGGAGAAGAAAGAGAATTTTTCGCAATTAATTCAATCACAAGGCAGAGTATTTTTCATTCCTTAGCTGTGAATCAATTCAATGTACCAAATTTCAAAATTTTTCATCATGCTTTCTCCTGGCTTCCATCAAAGAAAAAAACAAAAAAGGAATGATCATTGCTTGGTTCTTGATTTTCAATCATCTTTGGTTAAATTTGAAGGCACCTTGAAATCTGATCTAACTTAATGGAATTTTGCACTATGGTGAGTGATGTGTTGTGATTTTTTCACAAGTTTTTTCTTCTGGGTTTGACTAATAATGACCTATTTGAGAATTGGGGATGATTCAAGGATGCATCCCAATGTAATATAACCCATTTGCGTAGAATTTTTGCAATTGCAAATTTGACCTTTCTTGGGTGGGTGGTTCATTCTTTTTTTTAATTTTTTGGGTTATGGGTTTGAACCAAAAGTTGATTAATCTAACATTTTAATCTTATTAAAATGAAAACCATAGAAAATTAAACAAAGACCTACTAAAAAATTTTTAAAAATCTTGAAGCAAGAGCTAGAGCTCATGGTGGACTATGGGAACCAATAACACCTTTGCAGCTGCTCTTCCATCGAGCTGATTTGTTTTGATTCTTAAAAATAAAAAATGGATGGACATGAGTGATGCTTGTGATAAGTTTTTATTTTATTCACACTAATCACAGCAAAGATTTTCCCATTCGTCACAAAATTTTTCTAAATGGGCTGCCCCAAATATGCTTTCCATGGAAGAAGGTTTGGGTGTTATTCTATCTCTCAAGCCTTTCTGAAGTTGGATGAATGGTATTTTTTCTTTTCCAATAATTTAAGGGAGAACAAATTCAGTTAAGAATATGAGAACTTAGGACAATAATTATCCCAAATGGATATCATTTCAGCGAGGAACTATAGCAGGAAATGTCTAAAAGGTTCCAAATCCAATGCCTGCAGCTTGCTATTGGAAGTTTTTAACAAGATATGACTCCTTTCCCATGACCCAAAACCTGGTTTGGTTTGCTTTCATTGAAAAGATTGGCATATATGACTTGTTTTAGGCTATTAGCCCAAGCAAAGATCTAATACAGTTTCGGAAGAGTTTAACACTTGATATCGATTCACTGACACAAACATAAGTCTTGGTGCTTTCCTTATTAATGGTGGATTTCCTTTTAAATATGGCAATTGTTTCCATTTTACATGTTGATTTCATAGGGAATATTTACTAGGTTTATTTTGTCAACATTGAATAGAAAATGATTTCCAAAATTCAAGCCAAATAATTTTCTAGGGTTCACAAAAAAAATGTTTTCCTTCTCCATTTTTCATTCTCACAATTGTTTGAGTCCTTGAATTCTTTCAATTCTCCGACAAAATGAGTCATAAAAGTTCACCCAAAGAGCAACTCAATGAATCAAAATGCTTTGACATCTTCATTTGTTTGTCGATTCTCACACTTGTTTTATTGCTTATTCTTGCATGTTTTTTTTATCATAATTTCACATCCAAAACCTCCCATTGTCCACCTCAACTCAGTCCAAGTTTTTCACTTCAACATCACCTCATCATCCCTATTAACAGCCTGCCTCAAGATACAATTTTCTCTCAAAAATCCCAACAAGAAAACAAGTTTCTCTATTGAAAGTACCATGGCATATCTGATTTATCAGCGAAAATACTCTTTCTTGTCTACCAACATCAATTACTTCAATCTAGAATCAAGCTCTAAAGTTGTAGTTAATGCAACATTTGATGCAACATCAATGTTTGTCTAAGAATCATGCAAGTGATTGCATGAGGAACGAGTTGATGAATTTGGAAGTGGTGACTTTTGATTTGAGGATTTATAGTAGGGCTTGGTTTGATCCTAGTTCATTTTGGATATGGGATTGGGAAAGATTGTGGAATGATTGTAGGGATGTGACAGTGGGATTTTTGTCTAACAAAACCAGCGGAACCATGTTACATAGGCCAAAAAGATGCCATGTTTGGGCTTGGAAGACTCGAACTTGCTCTGATATCAATTATCACGGGTCGAAACTCAAGCTCCGAATCCGTGCGGCTTCGAGATCCGGGTATTCACTCTTCCGGCGTCCCGGATCAACCTACCCGCCATGATTCACACCCTTGTGAGGTATTATTCACTCTGACCCCCTGGCCTCACGGTTTTGTCTTACAAAAGACGTCTCAGAAGAAAAGGTAGTGTGAACCCTTTTATATCCCAGGGATCCTCCTATTATGTTCGATGTAAAATTCAGAACTTTTTCTTAAATCCGTGACACCTCCGCTAGCTGTATATTATGCTATATGTGCAAGCAACTTGCTTCGTAATTCATATGGAACCTTGCTGAAGTGTAGTTTTTTGTTCAATATTCCAACAGTTGTTCTCCCCTCATTGGCCCACAATACCCTCCCCTCCTTCCAGCAACCAAAAGTTATAAAAACTAACCAACAGTTTCTTTATTCAACCTCGAACTTTTCAGCTTCTCCCCTGTTGTTTACAGCTAAGCAAACCCTCCATGGGAGACACCGGGGAGCCTTTGGTGGATCGAACTAGGTTCACGAGAAGCATTTCTTATGCGCAAGACGAGTTACAAAGCTTTAGAACATACCTAAGATGGATGTGTGTTGATCAATCCAATATCTGGACAGCTTGTTTATCTTGGTTTTTGTTCATTTTTTTGGGACTTGTTGTTCCAGCTGTATCTCATTTTTTGTTAGCTTGTTCCACTTGTGATGCTAGACATGCAAGGCCTTATGATTGGGTTGTTCAGCTGTCTTTGAGCAGTGTTGCAGCTTTGTCTTTTGTTTGTTTGACAAGGTTTGTGAAGAAATATGGTTTGAGAAGGTTCTTGTTTTTTGATAAACTTTGTGATGAAAGTGAAACTGTTAGGAAAGGATACACTGGTAAGCTCAATGTAAGTTTTACTCTTCCACTGTTTCTTTGTGTTCTTTAAATTCATACTTTTTTGTTTTTTTAAATTGGAATGTTAGAAGAGTTTTCATATGGGATTTGATTGAATTTCTTATTCTTTCAGGATCTTGCTATTGTCTGAACCTTTGATTATTGATAGAGAAGAAGCTTTAGAGTTTTTAGTTTCAATTCCTTTGAAATTTTCAGTTTCTGATTGAAATGATCCAAGTCAAAGATCCATAATTCACTGAAATCACACCGATAATCATGCTGTTTTTGACTTGATCTGCCACAAATGTCCTATTACGTGGTTCCCTCATTGCTTCCTAGCCACATAGAAATCAACAACCATGTTCTAGATGTTTTGATTGCTCAAACAATCCAATAATTGCTCAGAGATTTCTGGGACTTTGGCAATAGAATATGCTCCAAAAACTTCTAGGACTTGAATTAAGACTAAGTGGGTACTTTGTTCTTTAGCTAGTTCTAGATTCCTCATAGTGGAAGATGACTCATCCTTAACTTTTTATACAGTGAGATTCCTAAAAACGCTGAGAATTTTCAGATGAATGATAGCAAATGTCTGATAACTACAATTATCTTCTTTTGAATCCAATTGCAAACATCAACAATTTCCTTGTGGCATTCATTCTCTTCATTGAAACATGTGAATATCAGATCATAGTTATAAGGAAATGCAGAACGCATAGTGGTTCACTTGAAAAGCCTATAATATGGTTCCAACTGATTATTTTCCTCTTGGCTTGTGGATTTTGGACGATAGACATTTGAAAATTTCGAACTCATAAGTTAAAGTAATTTATTTTAATGTTTAATTTATGCAGAGATCACTGAAGATTGTATCAATTTTTGTTCTCCCATGTTTCATAGCTGAGACTGCATACAAAGTATGGTGGTATGCCTCAGGTGCTTCGCAAATTCCTTTCTTAGGCATTGTCTGGCTGAGTGACACTGTAGCCTGCATGGTGGAGTTGTGTTCATGGCTTTATCGGACAACAGTCTTCTTCCTCGCTTGTGTTCTCTTCCACCTGATCTGCAACCTCCAGGTTCTCCGGCTCCAGGATTTTGCTGGGGTTTTCCAAATTGATTCTGATGTTGGTTCAGTCTTGTCTGAACACCTGAGGATCAGGAGGCATTTGAGGATCATCAGCCATAGATATCGTGCGTTTATATTATGGTGCCTGATCTTGGTCACGGGCAGCCAATTCACTTCATTGCTTATCACTACAAAGGCTACTTCTGAATTGAATATTTACAAAGCTGGAGAACTTGCTGTAATTGTTCATTAATCTGTTCTAAACTTTGTAAATTTCCATACATTAATCGATGTGTTAATTTGTGTTTTTTTTTGTTGCAGATGTGCTCTATAACTCTTCTCACGGGACTCTGTATATTATTGCGAAGTGCAACAAAAATAACTCACAAAGCACAATCTGTCACATGCCTTGCTGCTAAGTGGCATGTTTGTGCAACATTAGATTCCTTCGATGCAAACGATGGTGAGACACCAAGGACTCCGGCCGCCTATAGTCGTCAAGCCTATCCCCATGTGGGTACAGATGGTGAATCAGACGGTGAGGATGCTGGTGATGAAGAAGATGACATAGACAACAACAAGCTGATCCCAGCTTACGCTTATAGTACCATCTCATACCAAAAGAGACAAGCTCTAGGTAATAATGTCACTAGAAAAACACTACATGTCAAACAGTCAAAGGAACATAAATATTGTTTGTCTTGAGTTCATTGATGATTCATTTTTGTTCTTTTCTTGATGACAGTGACATATTTTGAGAACAATCGAGCTGGGATTACAATCTATGGCTTCACACTTGATAGGAGCACACTTCACACCATTTTTGGCATTGAGTTATCTCTTGTTTTATGGTTGCTTGGAAAGACCATTGTCAGTCTTTAATTTCTTGAGAGAAAATTTATGCACACCATATTTGGGAATTTTCAGGATGAGTGAGGGAGAGAGATGGGGGATGTGTTTTTAAAGGTTTTGTCCTTTGATTCCTTTATTATATAAAATTTTCGTTTTATGTTTTGTTTCCTATTCCCTGACTTGTTTTTTTGTAAAATCATTAGTAATTAGTGGTAGCAATAAGTTAGGTGCTGATATATTTTTGTTTGTCTGATTCGATTTTATAAAATAAATATTTAAATTTGATTCAATTTGATATTAAAATATTATTTTTTATATATGATATAAATTTATATATATATAAAATCGTAATTGATTTAATTCAAAATTAATTTTATATAATATTCGTAAAATATTATTTTTAATATAAATTATACCTTAATTATACATAAATATAAAATTATCCTAAATTAATATTTTAAATTAAAATATCATATAATAATTTTATTAATATAATACATATATATATAAATATAAAATTAAATAATTAATAAAAATATTTTTATATATATCAAATTGAGTCAGGATAGATTTATTTAAAATTCAATCTTGATTTCGATCGAAATCTTATAAAATAAATTAATTTTAAAAGATTGAATTGAATTAAAACCAGACGAATTGGAATATTATTGCCAACCCTATTAGTAATCCATATTGTTGTTCATTATTATTTCTAAATCAAGCCCTGACCAAATGGACCAAAAAAAAAAAAAGAAAGGTTACTTTGTCAAATGTGCTTACGAGTTGTAGGTACTTGGGAAACTTAACATGGGGCCTGATGGCGCATTCTTTGGTGATTAAGACTGGTTGTGAGCATGATGAATTTGTTGGTTACTGCCTTCTTAACATTTTTTCCAAAATGTGGACTGCCTGAGGATGCACTCCCAACATAAAAGCCTGGAATGCAATGATTGATTGTCATGGTGAGCAATTCCAGATTCAGAAGCAGCTGAATGGAACAAAATTTTTTTTTTATTGGGAGAACAAAAATTGACGTAAGTGATTAAAATTTATGATCTGAATGTAAAATGTTTAAATTTAAATTTTTATAATTTTTTATTGATATGCAATTTATAAGTTTAAAAAATTTTAAAAAATTCTTAAATCTATTTATAAATCCATGGCTTAACCTGATTTTAAAAATAAAATAATCTCTTTGATTTTTAAATTTAGAAACAAAAATAATGATTTTTATGTTCTCTTACATATGGTAAAAACAGTGTATTAAATAAAAAAAAAATGCTCCTTACATTGAACTGATATCTTTACGTAGGATTTAAAATGGATCAAAGATAAGATTTTGTGGGGACAAGAGATTAATTAAATTTTTTACCATAAAATTATAAACCTAAAAATCCCCCCCCCAAAAAAAAAGAAAGAGAAAATTTCCTAAAATCAAGGGAAATTGCCTGAACATGGAGGCATGAGATCATGAAATATTCAGATATTAATTCTTGATTAAAAAACAAAATTCTCCTTATATTTTATTAACCCCAATGTCCTTAAATCTTTGTATATATATAAAGCTATGCATCATTTTAAAAGCTTTTACATATTTATTTATTTATTGTTTTTTTTAAATCAATCATGATTATTACCAAGATAGTAGAAATAAAATTCATATTATATTTAGTTTTTTTTTTCTCTCTTCTCTATAGTAATTCATGGAACTACCAATCTCAGTAATTATTTTTATTTTATTTTTGATTTTGTCCATATTTAGCTTTTCCCTCTTTTTAAATCTGAGAGAGCTTGTTTAAATGCCAAGAATTTGATTGAAGAAATGTTTCACTATAAGTTGGATTTCCTATTAAATATATCAAATTAGAAAAAATTAATTTAAGTTCTTTTCTTTACTGAAATTAAACCAAAGTTTTTTTAATGAAGTAATCATGAAAATATTTGATGTTAATCTAAAAATGGTAATGATGGGATTAGGGTTATAAAACCATGAAAAAAACCAAAATCGAAACAAGAATTAAGAAAAGAAACAACTTACCTATTTTCCATCTTGTCTTTCCAAGAGAAACAATAGAGATGAAATGATGATCATAGAAATCTTTCCCTTTGTATTACTGATATCTTCATAGCAAATTGGTGTGAAACAAGCTCCATTGGAAACCCTTTAAGCCATGTCTAATCATTCCGTTGTCAAAGACAAGAAGAAGAAGAAGAAGCTGATGTCTACCCCTAAGAAGCTGTAGAAGAACTTAGTATCAACATTTCAATCAAAATTGAACCATCTTAGGAAATCCCAAGTAACCTTAAGGAAAACCAATTGTAGGTTTCTTACTGACATGAAGCATCAGCATCACCACCATTATTACTACCATCCTCAGCCTAGTGATCGTAACCAAAAACAGATGGAGGCCGAAACGAGCTTATTGGTAGACGGCAAGGCCTATTCCAAACCTCCTTCGGATGATCCCGACAGTCTTGGCATGAAGAGGGCAGTTGTTCCACAAAACATTATTAGAAATACTACTAATACTCGGCAACACATTCGTACAATTACGAAGGAGATTGAGGCTTTTGATGATGATGATGGTGATGAAAATGGGATATTGAAGAGTGGAAGTGGTGCCATTGTTGCTACAAATTGTGGAGACTCTGACTACATCACATTGTCTCAGCTACTTGTTAGGAGTGGATGCAAAGCTGAGGAATTCATCAGTCGGCGAAGGGAAGTTTGGAGACTTGAAAAACAAAAGTCTGAGGAGGAATATTGGAAGATATTGGCTCATGATGCTTAATATTGAAGCCTGGAATTTTTTGATCGACACTGTGGTACTATTTCTATTCCAATATCAAAGCGCTGAGGTATTTTCTTTTGAATATCAGTATACGAGAACAAGGGTTTGAATATTTCTTGAATTGTCTTATCAGGAAGCATTTTTTCAATTCCATGTGGGATAGATGGTGAGCTTAATTTTATCTAATTGTCTATAATTTGAGTTTTTATTGACATCAAAGTGTGTTTAGAACTATTAATTTGGTCAATCCAACGACTAGCGTCAAGTTTGATCCAAAGCCATTTTTTTCATATGAATAATAAGATTTACCTTTTTTTTTTTTTGGTATTTGAGGCATTAAGAGTTTAACTTATCACTACAATTAAAATTTCAATATTCTATCAATAGATCATACAGATGTTGGGTAAGATTAATTTTTTTCTTGTCTACAAAGGTGCATATATTATTGATAATTTGATTCATACAACCTCTAGATAATGTTTGGTATGAAATAATTATTCAATAAACTATGATGATATGCACATAGTGATTAAATCACCGTATTTAATAAATATTTGGTAATTGTTTGTGATAGTAATATTCGATCATTCTTGATGATTGAGAGTGATTAAATCATTGTCTTTTCTTTTTACAATTTTACTCATTATGTTATTCTGTGAAAATGATTATGAAAAAAGAGGTTGTATGTATATATGCAGAGGAAGCCATCATTTTTTTGGAATCCTAGCTTTATTAAGATTTTTTCATTAATTTCAAGAATTTACCAAGAATTTGAAGTCTAATTCATCCGAAGATGAAAAAAAAGTTTGAAAAGCTAACCTCTACACAAGAAGTTCAAGTCCAAATTCTTTGTCCTCAGGGCTCAAGCTATCCTCTATACAATAACATCAAAAATATATATGTAAGGGAATAAAAAAAAAAAGAGAAAATTACTTCTGCTTCTTCTGATCATCATGAGCTCCCTTCCCATTAACCCCACCACCATTCTTGCCACCATTGATGTTATTGCCTTTGCTTCCTCCATGATCACCACTTCCTGCCTTCAACAAAAGTGACTTCATTTTGAATAAACCAGTTGTCAATGAAGTCCTTTTCTCTGATGAAATACAAGCACAACATGCCCTTTTTAGAGTAGACTTATTCTTGCCATAGCCAGAGCCAGACTTTCCAGTATAGTTTTTGATCAACTTACAAGCTGACCTCTCTATAAAATTCTTGATGCAAATTAAAGCTTTCTTTGCGTTGCTACTACTTTTATTCCCTTTCCCCAAGCTGATAACAATATTTGTGCTCTCATACATGCTGCTGCCATGTTTAGCTCTTAGACAAGAGAGCCTAGACCCCATTTATTCAACAAAAGAGAAAAACTGAAAAAAAGAGCTTTAATTCTTTCATGTTCAGCAGTAAATGACCTCTCTTACTTATAAGTAGATGAATTTTTTATAATTAAATTGAGGATGAAATTTCAATGAAGTTGTAAAGGAATTTCTTAAATGGTTCCCCTGACATAGTATGGGCATTTTCTCCTAGGAATAAACGTTTACAATGTATGGCTTTTGTTGTATCCGAACTCTACCAAAAAATGGATATCTGATTGTGCCAAATGTAAAATCCATTGTCAATGAATGATCACAACAGAATGTTTTCCTAAAAATATTTGTTGTTTCCAATTGGGGGATGATCTTACTTGATTTAAAGTTTAAACTGGTTCTTATGGTAAAATTCATCTAATCTGCGGTTTTCCAGTTGATTTATTTGTTTGATATATTTTCCTTCATGGAATGTACTTGAAAAGGCATTAATAAGTTTAATAGCCATTGAAATAATACCAAATGTAGTTGTACAACAATGAACCAGTGCTTCTTGCTTTTACTTTTAGTGATTATAGGAACTGAGCTAGGGCAGTTTTGACCACATAATCAGCCAAAATGGCGTTTGTTTTCTCTGTTGGGTGAAAGGAGTCCCAGAATACATATTTATTGGCATCTAAACATGTAAACGGGTTCATTTGGTCACATAGGTAACTCATCTCGAAGAGTCCAGTCCCACAACATGCTGTTTCTGCATATTCAAATCCTGTAATGTGGAAAATTTATCAGAAGAATCACCTTATAGGAGAAAATATGTTAACACATGTTCCTTGATTTATGTGCACTCCCACTGTTGCACACGTAGGTTCAAAAACACACACACAGACACACACATAGGCGGCATGGCTTGCCTGAAAAGGCTTGTTTGTTTGGTGTTATTGATTGCATACTTGCCTTGTTATATGCATGTTAAACAAAAAAAGTTCAATTACTTTTGGCTAAATAGATGAAGAATATGTATGAAAGTAGTGAATCTGGTCCTTGCGACTTGCAAGAGGCAAGACACGACAAGGGGAGCCTGAAAACATCTAGTTCCTTTCTGGTTTCATATCTTTTGTAAGCATGGTTGCTTATTTATATATTGTCCTTCTATGTCTATGCCATTTTATACTAAAACTCGTGCAAAATCACCAACCTCATTAATTTTACTAGACTGGTTTGATGCATCACATCTGGATGGCATAAAATAGGGACCTCAGCTTTAATGAGTTTGGACAAGTTAGGTGATTGAATTCAATTAGTGGATATGCCCTTATTCAAATGTTTCAATGTCAAGCAAAATTGGTTAGTAGTGGAAATTATCGTTAAAAACTTACCAAAGTAACTTGGATTCTGGATCATTTCTAAGAGCTTATCATAGGGGTTTGACTGCACCAGTTGGATTCCACCAAGCTCCTGTTTCAGCTCTGACACTGCAATCTCTAACTTTTTGTTGAAATCTTTAGCCACATTGTTGTACTCCTCGATGCACTCACTTCCAAAGAACGCATTTGTCGTTCTTTCCAATGGTAAACATCCCATTGGAGGAAGACCACCAATTGCTATCTTCCGAGCTCCCAGTTTGTACAGCTCTCTGATGAAATTGCTGGCGATTCCTATCAGAAAAATCTGATACTCATCGACAGAATACTCTGAAGATCTGGTCGGGAAAATGTAGTAGTTCTCTAGAAAGTCATTGGTTCCTATGCTTATCAGGTGCAGTGATTCACTCAAATGATGATTAGCAATTTCATTGCCTAGATAGACTCTTAGCTTGTTCTGATATTCTTTGTAGTACTCCAGTTCCTTCCAGAAAGGTATGACAGACTGCAAAATTCAAGGAAAATGGAGAAAATAGCTAGTAATTGATGACTTATTGGAGATAGACTTGAAACTACTGAACTAGACTAAAAGAACATGTAGAAACATAGATCTTTTATCTTTGTATTGCAAGAAACATTCATGGAAATCAGATGCAAATAAATGTATAACTCACTGTCTGAATACTGTTCACATATCACCAAGCCATAGCTTGACTTACTAGCACATCGGAAGTAGCATTGTCATAACCAGTTCCAGCCGAAGCGAAGGAAACTCCAGTAGCAAAATCTTTTATGTCGAACTTTGGATCCAGATATGCAGGTATTGCTGGCTTGATCCCAAAGGCTTCAGAAACGAAGTCTGTCGCAATCCTACCATTGGAAAAACGTCCAGTTGGCTGACCATCAAAGTAATCCCTCCCATATGGCTGAAAATTGCTCTTTAGGACAGTAGATATCTGGTTGTTGTTCCCGGGATCCACCGTAGAATCTCCAAACACTATAATTGCAGGGACTATTGCACTTATTTTTGCTATTTGCAGTAGCAGATTAACCAAGAACAGCAATGTAGCAACCTTACATGCCATATTTAAGTTTCACTCCAATTTTCTGGTTTGTATTATGTATAGCAAAAAGGTGTTTGGCGAAGCAGGTGTGAATGATTCTTAATGGAGTGAGGAATGAGAGAAAGTTAATAGACAATGAGACAGATGAAGTTTGTTGAGACTCTTAAATGCTCAAAGTAGTTGAGAGAGCATTGTAATTAAGCCAACGGTCATTACACTAACAATGTTTTGGCTATGGTGTGTAAATTGGCTGGTATCAACCGACCTTCTGGCCTATTTCCTGATGATATTTATATCAATAATAACATAACATTTCGATCAAATATCGAGTGAGAATTTATTATAATATATTAATAAAAATAAACAATACAAAAAAATTTAAAATTACGATTGAACATGATTCTTCTTTTGATTTTTTATATAATTGATTCCAAAATTATGGGATGCAAAACTTAATTTATTGTTGTTATTGTTATATATATTCAATGTTATTTGAAACTGATACGAAAAATCCATCTTACCAACAACAGATTACACGACTGCTTCCAATGTAACAATCTTTTGATCTGTCAAATAAATGAACAGATGCACTCTGTTTCAGCAACCATTTTCCCTCACTATCAATTAGTTTAGGCTACAGAAGTGAAATTGGAAGTTGAATTTTATTAATTTCTTCTTCTGGAAGAAAAACACAGAAGGCAAGAAAATTTCACCAGACTTTCCAAATCAGCAGTTGAGCCCACATGTTTGAAACCATTGTGATGTGGACGGCGGTGATTAAAAACTTGGAGGAGCCAATTGCTTTCTAATACTTTAATTTTTGCTTTAAAGAGAGAATCCATGCAGTTGTAACGCCCAGAAGCAACCACCAAAACTTTCTTCTTCTTTACGTAGCTTAGCATTGGTTCCATTAACAAACTAGGCATGGACCAAAACCTCTGAGTCACGAGTCAAATGTGACACTTTCAATTTTGATTTTTTCATGTATCCAAATCTTTTGATTCATTGGTAATATATGTTTTTTTTTTTTTCGAAAAATCGAATTTGAATCCTTTTTTTCTTTAAATAAAATTATATAAGTAGAATTTAATTTTTTGTATAATATAGTTACGAGTATTTTAAAGTTTTATTTGAATTTAATTTTCATTTTGAATAAATTTTAAAGTAACATTATCTCACATCAATTTAATGCATGCAAAATTTAAATTTATGCATGTTGTGAGTTATGCATAAATAATAAGCATTTTATAGGTGTGTAAAATGAAGATTTTTTTTTATGAGTTTCATTAGAATTATAAATAAATCAAATATCAACGAACCAACGAATATATATTTGTGGTTTGTTCATTTATTTTTAATGTTCAAACTCGATTTGTGTTCAATAAAAAAATTATTTTATTCATCAAACTTGATTCATTTAAATAGTAAGATATTCATGTTTTATCGGTGTTTAATCGATTAAGTTAAATGAATTAATTCGTTAACATTAAACGAATATATTTACGAATATATTCATGAATAATAAACAAATTATAATCAATCATATTTAAACAAATAAACCATTTAAATAAATAATCTTAAATTAATATAAACGAATCCGAATGAATCTTAAAATAGAATTAAAAAAAAATAAAAAAATAATTTTATTAATATTATTATAAACGAATAAATTTTAAACAGATTTAATAAAAACATAAATAAATCAAATAAATTTTAATTCGAATTCGATCTAATTAATAAATGAATATGAAAATATTATTTAAAATTATTTGTTAAATTTAATGAATAAATATAAACAAATAAAAACTAAATATATTCTCAAATAATTCATTAAAAGCTCTATTAATTTACATTCCATTCATGAATTTTGAAAAGATTCATCGATAGCCATTGATAAAGAAACTTTATGCAATTCTCTCGTAATGGGGTTGACACTAAATTTTTTGGATGCCGTTGTTGGCGGTGTCAGTCGCATTGGAACACTTGAACTTAATTCAAAGTGTGATCACAAACAATAGCCTTTAGAAGATTACCTGGGCTGGCCCAGTTTCTATTTCTTGCCAACTGCAAAAATCTGTAACCATAGTCATGCCAATGAAAAGGATATGATGTCCAAGCCTATTCATATTACAATCGGGTATACGCTGTCGTTTTATTGACAAGGATCGGAAACCGCCCACATATTTAAATAAGGGTGAAAAATGAAACCTTCTGGATACTTCTATTACGAAAGACCTGACGTTAATAATTTAAGGGACAATAAAAACCCCTAGGAGTGTCCAAATTCACCAATATACCTTTCAAAACGGAGTCGTTTTAATTTATAGATAGAGGATAGTTTAGTCAAACAATATATAAAAATCAAATTTCTTTCTCTCCACACACTTTCCTTTTTTATCCAATTCTTCTCTCTTTATTCCCCATAACGTCTAAAACCCTAAACCACCTACTTCTTCCGTACTCTTTTTCAGAGATGTTAATGTCGAGGGCTTTATCACGCGTTTCGAGGAGCGTGAGTGCGCGTTCCGTGCTTCTTTCTGCTCCGAAGAAGCTTCAAAGGCCAAGCTTTTCCACTCAGTTTCACTCTCTTGTTTGTGAATCTCCGAATAAGGTACTGAAAAATTACAATAAATGAAGTAAAACTTTTGATTTTTTTCGTTAATTGGGAGAGGGTTTTGCTAGGGTTTAAGTTCTTTCTTTAGATTAGCTCAATTGTGATTATTTTTTTATCTGGACAGTGTTTTATTTTTGCATATTTTAGTTTTATCCTGTTGGAATTCTCTAGGTTTTTTTTCAAATTTTAAGGGTTTAAATTTTTATGAAAGTAAGTGCCTTTAGATTTGTTCTAGCTTTTTTATTTAAATTGTATGTTTTGATTGTGTAAAGTTAAGCACTTGAAGTAAAAGATTCATTTTTGGTTATTGCAATGAATCAAACATAAAAAAAGGTGAAAATTTTACTAGTTGCCTTAATGAAGTTATTAAATTAATGATTTATAAGCTGTGGCCTCATTTTTCATATTGACTTTGTCAGGGTCTTCTTTGGTTTCAATTTCATTTTTATTTCAGCAATTGATTGATCATGTAGGATCTTGAATCCATATCTTGGATCCTTCGAAACATAACTGATTCCCTGCATTTGGATAAATTATGTCATTTTAGTGCATTTTCTTTGAGGTTCGGTGCAATATTACAAGCATGCGCTTTCTCTGTGCAGTTGGCGGGTGACGTGTCTCTGCCGCATCATTCAAGCCTGAATTTCTCTGCATTCCAACGATTTGGGATCTCTTCGTCTTCCTCCCCTGAGCCTTCAGAAAAGGAACATGGGAGTACTGTAGAAAATAATGGTCAAGAGCCTGCAAAGCCAAGTGGTGATACGAATCCTGGAGAGGCTGAAGTTTCTGATCAATCAAAAGAATCAGGTTTTAGCTTAGAATCCCGAAATACAATGCCTCAATCTGATAAAAGAAGGAGAAGAGCCACTAAACGAATTGCATTTTCTGATTCAGATTCTGAGAGTGATGGTGACCTATCAATGGCTGATATGGTCAAACTTGTGGAGGAGAAAGAAGGACTCTTGAATGCAAAGCAAAAGGAGATTGAACAAATGCAGGACAAAGTTGTTCGCACTCTTGCAGAAATGGAGAATGTTATGAGCAGAACAAGACGTGAAGCAGAGAACTCAAAAAAATTTGCCATACAGGTATTATTGGTGACACAATGAACACTTGGTTTCTGTTGTCTTTGGGATTTCAGACATGATAGTAATTATTTGTCAATGTGCTGCAGAATTTTGCAAGGGGCCTACTAGATGTTGCTGACAATTTAGGAAGGGCTTCTATGCATGTTAAAGGCAGTTTCCCTAAGATCGATGAATCCAAAGACACTGTTGGAGCTGTGCCACTGCTAAAGACACTCCTAGAAGGAGTTGAAATGACTGAAAAACAGCTTGGAGAGGTAAACTTTTTGTTACTTCATTAGAAGTCAGTGGTTAGTTTCACAGCTTCCTATGATATTGGGAGTTCTTATGAAGCTGAGCTGTTATAATTCCTTAAATTTGTAGGTTCGATTTCCACATTTGTTATTTGGTAAAGGGGCAAACTTAGCGAACTGAATTCACTTCAATTATTGCACTTCATCTGAAAATTTGTTATACAAAGTCATGTGCTTAGTTAATTTTGGAATTGCAGTATATTCTGTCACTCTGACAATGTTCGGTGTCTAAATGTGTTCTATAACATGTTAAATCTGTTACTAACCAGATATAAATGTTTGTACTTCCAGGTATTTAAAAAGTTTGGAGTGGAAAAATTTGATCCTACAAATGAACCATTTGATCCACACAGGCACAATGCAGTATTCCAAGTACCTGATAATTCTAAGCCTCCCGGCACAGTTGCTCATGTTTTGAAGGTAATATTTTTCTATTCCATTTTTTATTGATATAGCTCCATTACACGATGTAAGTTCAATTACCAATTCGATTTTCCTTCTCTTTATAGAAGTACAGTCTTTGATAGATTGTGCTGTTTGATGTGGTCATAGTTTAGCGAAGTGTTTGTTTCCCTTCTTTATTACAGGCAGGATACATGCTCCATGATCGAGTTATTCGACCAGCTGAGGTTGGTGTTACTCAAGCTCTGGATAACGATGCAGCTTACAGTAACACCAATGACAAAGGCTCTGATGCTTGATGATAGGGTGGGTAGAGTCGTGGCAAATTTTCAATCACTTTGCCTGTGTGATTAGAGTTATTTACATATGAGGTTTTCATGCTAAGATTAGTCTTTGCAAACTTTTCTCTGTTTAGATTTTTGGCCATCAATTTCTTGTTTCACTAGTCATAATAGGATGCCACAAGAGGGCTTTTGGTATGATTTTCAACCCAAATATTCGATATAATGCCATGCAAATAGAACAAAGAAAGTAGTTCTCATTGATTACACTGCCTTCTTACAGCATAATCCACACGATAAAATGAGATATTATCGATTCATTCTATGTATTATAGCTGCAATGTCGAAGGTAAACAGCAGTATCGGCAGTATGAGCTCAAGCTTTGATAAGGAGCAAACAGCTGCTAAGGCTAGAATATACATATGACCAAGCGTACATACAAGTATATGCTACATATGATGCACTGCTATGGAGTGACCAAATCTGTGGATTCTTGTTGGCACATGAATTCTATCCTTTGAACTACTTACATGTCAACCCATTGTCCAAAATCCTGCTGACTTGCTGCCTTCTCATGACCTTCCTTCTCACCAACAGAATCGCAGCTATCATCATGGCCTTTCAAACTCAAATCCAGGCCCAAATTACCCATGCTAGAATGCTGCAAAACAAGATCTTGGCTTTATTCAGTGTTGCTAGGGAATCAAATGTTGAAACGTTTCAACTTTGAGCAAGAGATTTAATCTTAGGGATGTCAAATTGATCCTTACATCAATAATTTATGGGTTTACCTGTTCATTCCCCATACTTTTAATACATCGGTACGATACAGTACCAAAACAGGTTCAGATTAATGGCACTTCAAGGTTGTGAGTCAGCTCTATATAGGATGGAGACAACCCTAAAACCTGAATGATGCTACTATAATGGCATTATGACTACTTGAAAAGGCTTGTATCTTGCTGCATCTTAACCATTTCATGTCTTACATTTAGATTTCTACCTTATTTACCCAAATTAAACACAACTACCTCACACACAAGTAAGCATCTTCCAAGAACCAGCCCAACTTTTTTCCTCAATCCTACCAACCAGCTGAGGACGAAGGCATGAGATACTGAAGTTTCAAACATTTTGACAATGTTCTTCCAAAACTCAAGGCTATCTTCTATCTTTACAGTTCTTATTTCCCTTTTAGGAGGTCCTATTGCAGTTGTTTTCAACTTGCAAATGCAATTAAGATAATTAAAACAGAATTGAAGTGGTTACCTGAGTTTCTTTGTTCAAATCTTTATTCATGTTCAGCTCATTATCACTCTTGGTTGATAGCCAATCTGGGTACTGGTTGGTATCATTCTCATCTGTCTTAACTTCATCTCCAGCCTGTTTCGCATCTGCCCTTTTTTGCTTTTCCTCCAATACAGCAACCTGCAAAAATGATAATGACCAACCATTTTTATGAACAACCATTTTTATAACAAGTACTACCATGTTTTCAACGTAACCAGCCGTAACACTACTTTGTCAAATAAAAAAATCAATAATATTAAAGCAAAATCAACAAATTAATGCACTGATTAAAGGGAAAAAACCCATTATTTTTCAAGCATAAAATACAATGAATTAGGAAGATGCATAATTTGGTTTTAATCGAATTAACCAATTGAATTAATTTAATTTATTTAATTGATCAAATTATTAAATTAATTTTGATCGATTAATAATTTTAAAATAATTTTAATTTTTGGTTAATTTAATTTTCGAATCAAATTAACTAAAATTTTAATCAAAATGTAATATAATCTAAATATAAAATAAAAAATACATGAAATTTGATCATTTTATTTCATAAATTGTTAAAACTTTTAACATAATGTTTTGATTTTTGAACATTTTATTAGATAATTTTATTTAATTCATTTAGAATATAAAAAATTAAGAGTTTAAAATATAATTTAATTTAAATGTAATTATTATTTGATTAATAAAAAATTAATTCAATCGATCGTATTAAATTCGATTAATTTTTAAAATTAATAACTTTGATTAATAAAAATAATTTAATATAATTTAATTAATTAGATTTTAAATAATTCGATTCCAAGTTAATCGAGTCGACCGAATGAACTCCTCATTGAATTTTCAAATTCCAGGAAAAAAATTGTTTTTTACTTAGAACAAAAAGTTAACAATTTAGTTCCAGCTTAATTGAAAACATGAAGAAAAAGAAACCTGAAAATCTATGAACAAAACCCTAGCTACAACCACCAGAAAAGGAAAGACAGAACCTTTATACAGGGATGCATACGTGTCCTTATACGCATACATATATGATACGTACGTATATTTACACACTCACTGGGGTATACCAGAACTTGCGTTTGGGAGGCTGCTCCTCGTCCTCGCCGTCAACGGCAGAGGATCCGGAATCAGCAGACGAAAGTGGGGTCCACCGACAGAGTAGGATGCTGGTAGCAACGGAACTGTTGCCGTTGTTGTTCCCGTTGGACTGAGATTGTTTAACGGTATTTGCAGGCGACACATGGACCCACTTCTTCTTCCACTTCCTTACCGGGCCATTGAACACCGCCGTTGCACAGTACCTGGCCGAGCCCGGCCCAGCCTTGTGGACCTACTCCTTCCATTTAACTGCTGGAACCGGAGAGAGGAGACGATAAAAAGAGTTTGAAATAGCTGGAGTGTTTGGTACGGTTCGTGATGTTTGGGTTCGGTTCTGTAAATTAAAAAGGGAGACAGACAGGTCGACAACTAAGACAAGACACGAACTTGTAAAGAACGGCGTCGGTTTTGCAATCATTTTTCATGTTTGATTGGTGTGGTGAGAAAAAAAATAAAAAAATAAAAAATCGAAAATCCCTTAAAAATTATAATATTAAATTTGATTTGAATTGATTTTTTATTTTATTCGAATTAAAATTAGATATTAAATATATATATTAAATTTGTAATAGATTTTAAATTAAAAATTAAAAAAAAATCGAAATGAATTAAATTATATATTTTTATTAAATTATATATATTTTTAAATTTTTATAAAATAAAAATAATTATTTTATATATAAATTTATTTAAATATATTCATTTTTTATTAAAATAATATATAAAAATTTAAAAATTGATAAATCAAATTAATAAAATTTAATTCAAATTAAATTAATTTTAAAAAAATATTGATTCAAATTCAATATTAATTTTAAAAATTTTTAATATTATATATTATATTAAAAAATTAAATAAAAATCGATATAATCCAAGCCATTACAACTCTTAATAATAAGATATTTTTTGGATTAATCTTCTTACAATTAAATAAACATGAAAGAAAATTTTTTAAATTTAAATTTTGTAATACTCTCTTACGTTTTTATATGATATTAATCAAAGAAATAAAATTATCAAAATGTTTTATCCTTCTTTTTTAAGTTATTAAATTAACGGATTCGAGGCTTACAAAAGTTAATTTAATTGGTAAATAAAAAACTATCGAATTTTTATTTAAAAATATATATTGTTTGAGAAAAAAGATAAATTCATACAAAATTTAAAACTACTCTTAAAAAATTTATAAAAGCTGATTCTTTAATAATAATATAAGGTTAAATTTGTTAAACAAAAAATGATTTAGAGAAAAATAATGGTTTTTCTATTCTTATTTTTTTTGTTATTTTTTGAATGTTCTAAAATTTTTTTTTTATTTTTTTGAAACTTAATGTCTTACGCTTTTTATGTTACATAATTATTTTCATGATTTTAAAATTTTTTTATATTAAAAATTATGAAATATAAATTATTAAAAAAATTAATACTATGTACATCAAAATCAAAGTTTTTTCTTTTTAAATTCAGTAAAAATAATAAAAAACGATTTTTTTTTTTTTATAATTTAAGCATCGGAACTTTTGTAGTTGAATATTTAACTTCACATCCCAAAAGTGGGACAAAGAAAATGAAAAAAAAATTGTGTTTAAAGAATTTACTTAGGGTTTACAAAAACGCACCGTTTACTTCATTGAAAATATCAACAGCAAAGTTCGAGCTTTTATCTTCAATCCCAAAGCTTCAACCTTCCACAGAGCAGCAACAATGGAGCTCTGTGTTAACTCAACAAAACCTCTCAATTTAAACCAAAAACCCCACCTTTTCGCTCCCAAAGCCACCATTCCTTTATCTCTCAAAAATCCAATTCTCCAATTCAATTACAAAATCCAAAAAAGACCATTATATTATCCTCTCAAACAACTCTCTTCTTTTTCCCGCCAAATTCAGTTCCTTAAACCGCCACTCTCTCTTATTAAGGCTTCAGCAGCTTCTTCAGCGGCTTTCGGAGTCGAAACAGATAAGCTTCCGGCTGATATAAAGGTCACTGAGATTCAAGAGCCTAATTCAAGAGTAAGATGTTGGTTTTTTTTTTATTGATATTTTCACGACTTGAAGTTTTTCTTTTTCTTGATGTCATTCATTTTTATGTTAACTTCGATAATAACGAATGCTTTATTTTTTATGTAGGTAAGATTGAGTGTGGAAGTTCCAGCAGCAGTAGGTCAGGATTGTTACAGAAGGGTCCTAAAGGAGTTTATGAAGCAAGTAAAGGTAATTTATTGGCCAAATTTTAGTTTTTAGTGTCATTTTTTGTTAATAATACAGTCTTCTCTGTTAAGCAATTCTTGATTTTAGGTTTCGATTTTCATATAAAATCTGTAGTGTTGTTGTTTAATGCTCTCCCACTTGCCATAGTTTCCAACTACAAAGAAAATTAATTATTTGAATGCTAAATAGAGGACTACAACTTTTTTGTAGCTAGAGATGCTTTGATGCTATTGCTAGCTGTGTTCTTTGTTAGATTCATTTTGAATGCTGCAATTCATTTGTTTTTAACATACTAGATACCTGGATTTCGCCCTGGAAAGATCCCAGAGAGTGTTCTTCTAAATTATGTTGGGAAAGAAAATGTTCAGAAGGCCACAGTAGAATCCATTTTGAAAAGGACTCTCCCTCATGCTATGTCTTCGGTATGTTTAATAACGTTTGCTTTATATTAGTTTTTAGCCTATTCATGTTAAGAATCACCTTGGTGATATTTGGTTGATCTTGTTCTATAGGTAACTGGAAGGGCTTTGAGAGATTCAGTTCGCATAATAACCAAATTTTCTGATATGGAGAAAACCTATTCTGCTCTTAGTTCTCTGAGGTTGGTAAATGGTACATCCTTAAATATCACTTGCATGTTCCTTCGAATGGACAATAATACATGCAATCACTCCTCTTGGAATCTTCTGTTACGGACCTCATGCTGTACGTCAGGGAGAGGCATTTGATAAGAAGGAAACACTGAAAAAATAAATTTGCATAAGCCCCTAATAGGGATGATACCGATGGTTATAGATTTAATTTGTTTTCCAGTTATGATGTCATTGTAGATGTGGCTCCTGAAGTCAAATGGATACCTGAGAATGGGTACAAAAATCTGAAGATTGTTGTTGAAATAGACAATGACATAGAAGCTGAAAGAGCCTGTGAGCAGGAAATAAGGCGTCGGCACAAGTCCTTAGGTTCTCTGAGAATTGTGACTGACAGAGGACTACAGGTTATGCATGTTTAAGAAACTCTCTTTCCTTTCTTTTCTAAGCAGATTTAACATTTTCTAATTAAAATTCCCTTGTAACATTGTACTCTTTTTCATCTTCAACTCCAATGTACTTTGGTTATACTAACAGCTGCCTCAAATTTGTTTTAATTTCAAGTATGAAACTGAGATGGTCATTTTTTAGTCTTTCCTGATTATTATAGAAGTTTTACAACTCATAGAGGGCTGAAATATTTTCAGGTTGGTGATCTTGCGGTCCTTGATATATCAGCAACAACTATTGATCAAGATGAGTCTAATGTTCAAAAGATTCCAGCTGCAGAAAGCAAAGGTTTGCCAGTAATTTTTAATACTTAATAATCTTCCTGCATATTACTTATCAGTTACTAAGATAATCACTGTACTATTTTCAAATTTAAGCAGTCCTGGTCTTTCAAATTGAGATCAATTTATTAGCTAGAAGCTCCTTTTATCTTTTTGCAGGTTTTCATTTTGACACAGAAGATGGTGATAAAGTACTTCCTGGTTTCCTTGATTCCATAATTGGTATTCAACGAGGCCAAACAATGTCCTTTCCACTTGTATTTCCTGAATCATGGCAACAAGAAAATCTTCGTGGGGTTCAAGCTCAATTTACTGTGAGTTCATTTTTCTTTTATGATTTCAAAACTTTCACAGATTTTCTCGGTTTCTAAATTTCAAGGAAAATAGTATGTTAAAACTGGAAAGGTGTAACATTATCTGCTCAAGTCTTTATTTGCTTGAATACATATTCAGGCACTCAGCCAAGCTTAAATTTATAAATAATTCAATGAATACTCTAGCCATCTAACCTTTTCTTTTTACTTGGTGTTGGGCAATAGTGTGAAACTTTCTTCTTGTTTCTCTTTTTTAATTTTCGTATAGGTTGAATGCAAAGAACTATTCTACAGGGATTTACCTGAGTTAAATGACTCTATTGCTGATAAGCTTCTTCCTGGATGCACTGACTTGAAGCAGGTTAACATAATATATGGACTCTGACCTTTTTGTGATTGTTGTAATTCCAACATTTACATTTGCGCACAACTTTTCTGTGGCATGAATCTGCAGGTCAAGGAATCATTATTGCAAAAGTGCCAAGAAGTGGAGCAAGTTGCAAGAGACCAAGCAACTGATAATGCAATTCTTGACCAGCTTCGCAAGGTTGTTGATACTAACATTTATATAAGTTTAATTGAGGTCTCTCTCTTTCTCTATTTCTAGAATACTAACTTGACATTATGATGTTCAATCAGATGGTGGAAATCGATATTCCCCAATCCTTGTTTGAGGAACAAGGTAGGCAGCTTTATGGAGCCAAACTTCTGGAGATTCAGGTAAGCAGTACCTGTTTCTGATGACTAAGCAACTGCACGTGCTTGTGTTTTTGCATGTGTTTGTATGTGTGCATGGTTGCACCAACTATAATTTACTGTTTCACCATTGCAGGCAAATGTAAAGCTAAACGAACAGCAGTTGGCTTCTCTGTCAAGTCCAAAGGCAGTGAATGAATATCTGGAGAACCAGAGAGAGAACATAATAAACTTGATACAGCAGAATCTGGCAGTTGGAGATATTTTTAAACGTGAAAACTTGCAGGAAATATATATTTCTTCAAACCACTGACATAATTGATACAATTGCCTTGTAAACGTCAACAGTTCAAGCTGTAGACATTCTTTTTGAAGTATGTTACTATTTTATGCAACTGTCTGTTCTTAAAGTTGGTTTTCACTGCAGTTTTCATCAGAGGAGCTTGTGAAAGAGGTGCAAAATTCTATTGCTGAATTCAAACGTCACAAGCAAAAATTTGACGAGGACCGTGTGAAGGAACAGGTCAGGATGCTTTGGTTTCTTTTTACTTCCCTACATTCCCTAAACCATTTTGTTAGGGCTATTACCATCTTTTCTTATAAGGTCTGAAATAATGTCAGCAGAATTAAGACAAATTTCGAGTCCTCTTTAAATCTAGTTGTTGGACCAAACATGCTTCATTGTCTGTTTATTTAAAATTGTATAGGTACAAGATGTGCTAGAGGGAGCAAAAGTGATTGAATGGCTTAAAGAACGTGCAGATATTCAATACATAACAAGATAAGAGAATGAATACTCAGTCCTGGCAGGAGAGAGTTGCATTCGGGGGCTACTGTCAAATTGCATGGATTTGTCTTCTTCCTTTTTTTTTTTTCTTAATATTTATACAAATTAATATCTTGACCCAAGTAGACCAGAATCTGCATTTAGTTGAGAGATTATGAATCGTTCTGCGTTTTGTAAAATATCTAACTATTCTAAGGCTCTTTTAAAGATTAATCAGCGGTTCAATTTGTGATCAACCCTGTATCGGAACAAACATTTTTGCTGCATTTAGTTGAGAGAGGGTAAGAATGAACCACATGAAACCTGAATCCAAGGAAGAAAAATGAACCTTTTAATTGGGAGGAGAACATGAGATTCATAGCTCAACAATCTAACCGCAGAGCCGGCAGATAACAAGGGAATGCCGATAAACGTAACCTGATTGAAAAATTATAAATCAACATGGAACTTAGAGTTCTAGACAACCATACAAGTTAATTGACACCATGATTGAGAGCAATAGAAGACAATCAAAATGAATAGATGTGCAGACAATGTACGTGTGTTTGTCTTGCTTCTTTTCGAAACAAAATAAATGCAAACCTGCTTTGTATAAGTAATAACAAATAACCATCTGATACTTGATGAGCTTACTCACAAGCCTATAGAAGATTTTTATCTAAAGTTACTGTATTCACGAGCTGGTGACTGAGAATGCGACCGTATACAAAGAGCATAGCCGTGAAGTAAAAGTGCCTACAAGGACATAAAATGCCACCAGAATATCAATCTCTTAGGTGCTACCACAATATCAAACTTGCATTGTAATCATTCTTACCAGTTCAAGAGCCTGAACCCAGGCAGGCGTTTATCTTCGTGGGCTTTTCTGAGTAGATTGAAGAGCTCCCTCGCCATGAATATTCGGATAATAAGAAGCCCCCAGCATCCACAGAGATGAACAAGCACGAATCCACAATGATTTATATTTGTTGTGATCATTGGCAAGTAAATGATTTCAGTTTGTTCTGCTCATCTCAACAGGAAGCTAACACCAAAGAACACAATCACACTTTAAACCACTTGACAAGAAAATAAAAAGAAAAGGATCTTAGCACATCGCGTGCATCGGAACATGTCAGAGATGTTCAAATTCCAACAGAGTTCAGAAATTCATGATACAAGTCCAAAATTAAGTGAAATTGATCTTTCCAGAAGGATTAACCGATATAAAGGATAAGGACCATTCATTGGTAATGTACTTCTTATTGAATCAAAATCAAGGTGTTAAACAATCAACTGCTCTATTTCATTCATCTTTATGCAAATGCACATGGCAGGCAGCTAGAAACATCCATGAACTAACCCAACCTCGACCACATTCAAACATGCGATGGAACATGAGGAGAGGCATATATTTATGGAATAATACAGACCTCACTGGACCGTCTCCGGTGCCGAACTCGAGTACTAGTAGGTGCAGATGGTGCACTGGAACCATGATCCTTTAGCATTGCTCTTACTATTATACCAGTAATTCAATAAATTTTGAGACAACAAGAACACACCCTGCAACAATAAAGTATTTATTTGTATCAAAACAAAGAAATCTCAGGATTTAAAGAATCCATCAACATTGTTAAAGAATTTAACAATGGAAAAATAGCCATGCAAATCTATTATAAGAAACAAGGAGGAAATGGGATTGAAAGAAAGGGTAGCTTACGGTTTTGAATCTGACAGTTTAACAGTTTACACGTCATTGATTGGAAACCCAGGAATGGTGAAGGACCAAAATGTTAAAAAAATAAAACAGAAAATGAAAGACGATGATAGATTGAGGAGAATGAAGAAATTTAAAGAGTCTTATATTTGAGTTTCTTTTGAGTAAAGAACATGTTCTTTGTGAGACCCAGTAGAAAGTAAGGATCTCCCAGAAACTGCCACGTGGATTACCGTCGAAGAATTATTAAGCAAGCCCCACGTGTAAATCGTCTACCCCAACTACTTACAAGTAGGCTAGTTTTGTGGCCCCAGCTTTATCGGAATGGGCTGAGATTCAGCCCATTTTTATATTTTTTATACACTTTTAATGTGAAAATTTTGCAATTTTCAACAAGTTATAACTATAGTTTTAAACATGTTAACATGAGAATCTTGTAATTTTTAATGAATGTAATTAAGGGAAAAATTAGTTAATAATAATTGTTAATAGAATATTAAATTTTTAATTTTAATATTAAAGTTTAAATTTTGATAATTTTAAATATTAAAAAAAAAAGTCATGTAAGGGATTTGGATGGTTCAAACCCCTAGTCAAGATTGCTAGTCAAACTTCAATTTGCCTAACTGGTGAAAAAAATTGAAAATCTGATCCAAATTCCCACATGTTTGAGTCAAGCATTTGGGAGAATATTCAGATATATAGTCAAACTTCAATTTGTCCTTTATTTTGGATTAATTATGGTTTTTTTTTTTTTAAAATCCAACTAACACCAACCAACTAAATTAATCACTCTTAAAGTGCCCATTTTTTCATTATAAATTGACTAAAATATTTTTAAAAATCCTTAAATTTTGTCACTTTACTTAAACAAAATTTTCCATTTTTATTGCATTTAAGTAATTTTTTATTTCAAACAAAATATTGATTTATATTAATAACTTATTTAAGTATAAATTAAAGGTTAAGGTTTTATTTGGATAGAAATTAAAATTTAAAGATTTAGTTGGATGTAAAATAAAAATTAAGGATTTATTTAAATATAATAAAAATGTAAAGATTTTATCCAAATAAAATAATAAAATATAAAAAATTTTATTATTTTGTCCTTATAAATTTCATTGAGACAACAACTAAACTATTCTTCCATTTTCATTTCCTTTTTGTTTTTTTTTTCTCTAATTTATATTTGCATTCAAATGTTAGAAAGTGTTTAAGATATTTATAAACTTTCAAAAGGTATAACATAATGACATTGTCTTTATTCCCAAATAAATAATGGCCAAAAAAGATACCTAGTCTAGTTGACAAGGAACATGACAACATTCACATGACACACCACATTAAACTAAAGGAGTTAAAACCTAGTTAAATGTTTGGTTAGTGTAAATAAATCATATTTAGTCAAAAAAAAAGTTTCATTTAGGCTAATCAATAAATAATTTAAATCATGTGTAACCCACAAGAATAATAGTAAATCTACTTTTCAAGTCCCACCTCTCCATCTTGCTTTTTCATTTTCTCTTTGCATGAGATTAGGATTAGACAAATAATGATATCATTATCTTACCTAAAATTTTTTTTTTTGAGAAATGTCCTACCAAAAAATGTTTTAATACTATATTAATTTTGTTAAGTGAATTTGTGAACAATCTAGACATAAAATGAAAAGTTCAAACTAAGACATGATTTGAAAGATATTTAAGGGTAACATAGTAATAATTAGAAAGTCCAACTTTGATAATTCATGAATGATAAATAATGTTTTTTCATCTATGAATTTCTAAATGTTTGCTTGCAATTAAATATAAGATACAATATGGAGGAATGTAACTGTTTTCATTGAATTTTCCATGTCATTACCAACAAAAATATCACCCAAACATTGATTTGAATTCGTAAAATTTAGTTTAGTGGGTAAAGAAAAGAGTTTTCTCTTATTGTCAATTAAAGTTTCATTTTTATGGAGCATTTTAAAAGTAAAATTTTAAAAATATCAATGAAGGAATGCACCTTTTAAAATTATTTAAGAAATTGATTAGACTCAAATAATGCCAAGAATTTTTATCTCTCTCTCTCTCTCTCTCTATATATATATATATATATATATAATACATTGATTTTGAAACATATACCTTACTTGACCTACTAAGATCAAGTGATGTTGAAAATTTAATTCCATGGTCTTTATGGCTTTATTTTAAGCTAAAAGAAAACATTAAAATAAACAAAAAGAAATAGATAAAATTTTGAGTTGAGATTCTTAGGAAACCATATGGAAATGGGGCAAATCTAAACAAAATAAAAATAATTAAAAAAAAAACTAAAAGAGGCTTACAAGGGTTTAAATTATTACAGCAATATCTAGAAACAAACTTGTTGAGCTACTAATAAATACAAACAACTTTTTGCATGCTAATGATGCTTTAAGATTTTTGCAAAGATAGAGATATGTTTGATTCTTGATGCCACCTAACAATGACCCATGACCTTTGCTTTTGCCTCAATGCCTTTGTTTCACCTTTGGTTACACCATTTTCTTTCATGTTTTATCACTATCTTCCATTTGCCTTCTTTTTTCAACTTAACTACCATTCTACCACCATGCCATTTTCACTTTTTTTTTTCTTCAAAACTTAGGCAAATGATTTATTTGAGTGAAAAATTTTGAATGGTAGGTGTTTATATCGAGCTTTGATTCAAGAGTATTTCTAAAAAGATATAAAATAAAAACGATTAGAGTCAAAGACATGAAATATTTTTTATGTTTGCACTTTAATGTAAAAATCAAAATGAATGAAATTAAAAAAAAAAATACTACGAAAAATTAATGATAGATTAAACTTGCCTTAATAATGCCTAAATGTATGTATTTATAGATGACTAATGACCTTTGCCTCTTTCTCAATGCCTTTGTTTCACCTTTGGTTACACCATTTTCTTTATGTTTTATCACCATCATCCATTTGCCCTCTTTCTTCAACTTAACTATCATTCTATCACTATGCCATTTTCTCTTCATTTGACTTGAATTTTTTTTTTTCAAAATTTGGGCAAATGATTTACATGGGTGAAAAGAGTTTGAATGGTGGGTGTGATTGATAAAACTACCCTTAATTCATGGAATTTTTTACCAAATTGATTTTTAAAATTTATGATTTAATTATTTCAAAAAAAAAATGATCTCATTCGATTTGTTGCTATTATTATTTGTTTATAATTATTACTAGAGTATTCTTATACTTTTTTTTTTATGATGGAACTAAATAATTTAATTCTATAAAAAAATTTTAAATAATTTAATTTGCAACTAAGGCATCATGATTCAATGAGGATTACATCATTTTATAAGTTTTTTTCATTATAATTTTTTATGACATTCGAATATTCTATTAGAATGATTAGAATGATAATTGATTTATCATTCAAATGAAATTCAAAATTTTTAGATAAATGTTTTTGTCATCTTATTAGTTTGATTGGAGAGAAAAATTACTAGATTATTCAATAGAGGTTAATGATTAGAAATTGGCTTATTACTATTCATATTTCAAAATGATTGAAATCTAATTCTTGATTTCTTTTTTCAAATATCCTCTCATGTATTTAAAAAATTCACTATATCACACATGTCAACAACACATTGGTTGATCTAAAATCATTAAAAATGTCCCCACACATTGGATTAATTCTACCCATTTGTTACGTTAACAAAAGACCCCACCCTTTTAACGCATACTTTACAAAAATCCAAATGCAAAAAAACACAAACCCACAAAAACAACAAGGCCAAAGGCAAGGAAAAAAAAAAAAAAAAACCCCAAAAGTCACGAAGGGACAAAAAAGTAAATTCGGAAGGTTAGACATTGACAGTGTCATCTTCGTAAATAATCCCAAAAGACACGGGTACTTATAAATTAGAAGAATTTGTCAGGACAATTAGATGTACTAAGGGGTCCCATGGTAAACATTTTCCATTTTTGTTCCCTGTATCAAAGCTTCTCTTAGTCTCACAAACTCAGTCTCTGCAAAGATCAAAGCTTTAGATCTGAAGAAAAAAAAAAACCCCAGAAATATTTGCTTAAACGAAGATCTGGGTATGTCTTATTTTTCGTTCTTTTTGGTTATTTCTTGTCTTTGCTGCATTTTTCATCCTTTCTTTGATTGTTGTTTTGAGCTTGATGTAAATTGTAAAGAAAGTATGGTTTTTTTTAGTTGTAGTTGGGGTTTAAGAGAGATCTAGACTGTTTTGGAGTTGTTCTTCTAGTTGGTTCTGGTAATGTGTGTGTTTGTTTTGTGGAAAATGAAGGTTTTTGAGCTTTGGGTTTTGTTGGTTATTTTTAGTGGTTGAATGTTAAGTGAATTTTGAGAAAGAAGTGAAATTGTTATTCTGATGGTTTGGTCAGGTTGTTTCATAGTTCTAATGTCTTGTTTTATGTTACTTTTGGTTGACATATGGAAGCTCAATAGATCAAGCTGGTATGTCTTTTAAACTTATTTTAAAGGGTTTATATATTAGTTCTTGAAGTAAAATACAAAAGATTCTTGTTTTTTTTCCTTGTAAATTCCAATCAGATTTGCAAAATTCATTTTTGTTGGTTTTTGAAGTAAGATATTCAAAAAGTAGTTTCTGTTGGTTCTTGCAATAAGTTATTCAAGATTCATTTTTCCTCCTTGTAAATTTCAGTGTTTGGAAAACCAAATTTTCTGCAAGTTTACTTGCTTAATCAACTGCACTCTGGTGCAATATGTGTGACATTAAGTCTTTTATTTTAACTTCTTTTTTTTTTTTTTATGATCTGCGTTAAATAATGTTTCCCATTAGTAAGCTTATTGCAGTTCCCAATAGACAAAAAATTTAGAAGCATTATCTAATTTGTTTACTAAATGCCATAGTTGCATCACACGTTGTTTACTTATATATTTGAGGTTCTTTTACATCATTTTAATATGCCAATGCCTTAGCAATTGATGTCCTTGTACATTTTAAATTTAAAATTTTTATTGCCATGATATTCTTTAGATAATATAATTCTTGAAACTTCTCCTAACTTAATGATTTGCTATTTCTTGTCACTTTTGCTGTTAGGTGTTTATGTCATTTAGTCGGGTAAAGTGATGTTTCTGGCAGGTCAATAAGGTATATACACGTAGTTCTCTATGGTTTGTTCTTTTCATGTGCACCTTAATTATCAAAAGAAAATTGTGTTGATGTCTATTAAATGCTTCCCCTTGTGCAGGCTAGGTTGAAGTGCTAGAGTAAATGGAGGTAACGGATTCACAAAATCCTCTTCTAGGAGAAACCACTTGTGGTTCTTTACTGCAGAAATTGCAGGTATTATGGTATCAAACTTTGTTCTCTTCCATAAAATCTTTGTTTCTAGTCTATGTCTGTGTCTAGAGATATAGCCGGTAAAATGTTCTGCAATTGGTTGTAGGAAATTTGGGATGAAGTCGGTGAAAGTGATGAGGAGAGAGACAAGATGCTTCTTCTGATAGAGCAAGAGTGCTTGGATGTATACAAGAGGAAGGTTGAGCAGGCTGTAAAGTCAAGAACACAACTTCTTCAGGCCTTGTCAGATGCCAAACTTGAACTTTCTACCCTTGTATCAGCTCTTGGAGACAAAAGTTTTGTTGGCATTGTGAGTAATCACTTAATTTCTCTTACATTCAAAGATGCTAAAGACTATAGGAAGTTATTACTTGAACCGGATTCCTCACTATTCCTTTTTGTTTGATTACAGCCAGAGAAACCACCAGGAACAATCAAGGAACAACTTAGAGCTATAGCACCGGCGCTTGAACAGCTATGGAAACAGAAAGAGGAGAGAGTTAAGGAGTTTTCTGATGTACAGTCACAGATTCAGAAGATATGTGGAGAAATTACTGGGAATGCCGGTGAGCAGACAGGTGCTCCTGCGGTGGATGAGTCTGACTTGTCCCTGAAGAAGTTGGATGAATATCAGTTAAAGCTCCAAGAACTTCAAAAAGAGAAGGTAAATTCATTGCCTTACTTATAATGGCATCTAGTCTTTACATTCATCATTCCATTAACTTCTCATTGCATTGTAGAGTGACCGGCTGCATAAAGTCCTTGAATTTGTCAGCTCTGTGCATGATCTCTGTGCTGTCCTCAGAATGGACTTCTTTAGTACTGTAACCGAAGTACATCCAAGCTTAGATGACTCTACAGGTGTGCAGTCAAAAAGCATCAGCAATGACACACTATTGAGGTTGGCCAAGACAGTCTCAGCTTTAAATGAAGATAAGAAGCAGAGGCTTCATAAGGTATTTCTGGAGTAATCTTTATACTGGACATAAAAATATATGATCTAATATATTCATCTTCATACTACTGTTCCAAGAAATTAATTATGAAGTGAACATGTTCTGCTTTTGACAGCTTCAAGAGTTGGTGACTCAGCTAATTGATCTTTGGAATTTGATGGACACTCCTGAAGAGGAAAGACGATTATTCGACCATGTTACCTGCAATATCTCTTCATCTGTTGATGAGGTGACTGTTCCTGGTGCTCTTGCTCTGGATTTGATTGAGCAGGTAATTAAGTTTCTTAGTTGGTTGTTTAAGTTTGAACGAGAACAGTTGCTTACTTATATTCATTTTTTTTATCCTGAAGGCGGAGGTGGAAGTCGAAAGGCTTGATCAGCTAAAGTCAAGCAGGATGAAGGAACTTGCTTTCAAAAGGCAAGTGGAGCTTGAGGAGATTTTTGCACGTGCTCATATAGAGATAGATCCAGAGGCTGCTAGGGAGAAAATTATGGCTGTGATTGATTCTGGGAATGTTGAGCCTGCTGAGTTGCTAGCTGACATGGATAATCAGATAGCAAAAGCAAAAGAAGAAGCTCTTACCAGAAAAGAAATATTGGACAGGGTTGAAAAATGGATGTCAGCTTGTGAAGAAGAAAGTTGGCTTGAAGACTACAATCGGGTATTTATGATCTCTTCCTCAACCTCTCTTTCTTTCTGGCTTCTTGCTCCCACCTCTCTCTTCCTCATGGGTGGGTGTATCTATTTGCGTTGAAGGCAGGAGTAATTCTGATAATCTGGCCATAATATTTTTGACTTACTTTTCATTCTAACACGATACAATTAAGAATCTTGGCCTGAAGTATGTGGCTTGATCTTTTTCTTGCTAAAAGTAAATGCTATGTACCATAGTGCTGATTCTTGAGTCCCTCAATGTATTCCGATGTTCCCTGATAAATGTTTTGGATTTGGCATATATGAGTGACTGCTAGCTCATCAGCATCTGTAAGATTCTGCCCCTGTACCTCTATATAGGGAAAAGTATAAAAATAGTACTAGAGAAACAGATTTGATGGTGTTCTTCCCTATGAATGCTCGTAGCTTATTTTCTCTACCTGTCTTAATGTTTCAGTTCCACTGATATTTTCCTGCTGGAACAGGATGAGAACAGGTACAATGCAAGCAGGGGTGCACACTTAAATCTCAAGCGTGCTGAGAAAGTTCGAATTCTGGTCAACAAAATTCCAGGTAGGACCATCAATATTAATATACATGATGGTGATTCATATGTCATTGGTGGATAATGTGTGCATGTGCATTTCTATTGTTTGTTTTGTTCAACAGAAGGTAATAATGCTGGTATAAATACAAAATTACCTTGAACCATCATTCGCAATTCAATTTCTAGTCTTAAAGTTCCTTGTAATCTATTGGAGCTGGGGCTGAATACGAAGTATGCCCTAAATTTTGTTCTCTACTTCCTTCTTATCAATCTAGAATGTGGTAATTTAATTAAAAATTTAAATCTTGAAGGTTAAGGTTTGATTGTGAATAAAATTAATGTGTATATAAGTTAAGGAAGTCATCATATGGCTAATGCATGGGATACCAATTTTAAGAGATGAAATGATATGATTCCCTGAAGCCAATAATTCCTAATTTCCACCCATTGATAGCATTTTTGCCTTAATATTTACGTGGTAGGGGAGTATTTCTATAATGCTACCACTTTAGATGTGCTTAGCATGCATATATGGCTAGAGTTTTTGTATTAATTGGTTTTATTGGCCTCTTGTAGGTATGGTTGACACTTTGGTTGCAAAAACTCGGGCTTGGGAAGAAGATCATGGCATATCATTTACATATGATAGTGTTCCCCTCCTTGCCATGCTAGATGAATATGCCATGCTCAGACAAGAAAGAGAAGAAGAGAAGAGGAGGCTTAGGGTAAGATTTTAATTCATTATTAGCTCAAACTTTATAACTTCAAGCATGTACTTAGATCTAGACAGGAAGAAGGTGAACTAAAAGGAGTTTTCAGCTTAAATGTATTAACTTATGAACCAACAGGATCAGAAGAAGTTCGGTGAGCTGCAAAACACAGAACAAGAAGCCATTTTCAGTTCTAGGCCAAGCCCCGCTCGACCATCTGGTACAAAGAAGGTGGTTGGTCCTCGAGCAAATGGAGGAGCCAATGGAACCCATAGCAGACGGTTGTCTCTAAATGCTAATCAAAATGGAAGCAGATCTGCTGCTAAAGATGGGAAGAGGGATAGTATGAGGTTGGCAGCTCCTGTGAACTACGTTGCCATATCAAAAGAGGATCCTGCCTCCCATGTTTCCGGAACTGATCCAGTTCCACCGTCACCCTAATAATAAACGAGAAATTTTACACCCCCGTCATGTTACTAGTGTTATTGCCATATGTTTAGTATATCGGTTAGAAACCAAGAGCTGTTGTAGGGATATAGTCTATGACTGGAGAGTATACTGTTATTAGCCGTGTAATATTGTGATATTTGGCTTCCGGAAGCTGGTTTTTGATTCATGTTGTTTTCTTTGCATTAGTCAGATCTGCTATTAAATTTTCTCCAGGGAAAAAAAAAGAAAAAAAAATTGTTCTGGCAACTAGGGACAAGGTTCCATATTGATCATTGGCTTCTTACCTATGATTGGGGTACATGATCTGACAAAATAGAGTTGTCATTCATATATCTGTTTTCACAATTTTTTTGGGGTTTCATTATTTTATTAAGTCTGTTTATTTTTAATTAGGTATGATCTAGGAATCGGGAAAAAAGATTAGTGCAGGGGAGTTATTAGCTGATTTGACACGAGCTGCCCAAAACGCATGGAGATAAACATGAATATTACTCTTATGATTCAAATCAATCCTATTAAAGAAAATGAATAGGAAAAGGAATGAAGGGTTTGTCTCATCTGGTTTAATTGACAACTTTGTGGGCTGCTTGGGTTGGCTCTCTTGCCTTCATCACCATATTAACAAAGAAAGTTTGTCTGCATGGGAAGGTGGATAAGCCAAGGGAGTGTTTCCTCACTTGTCTGTTTATTAAAAGTATTTAAGATGAGCTGCAACGGTATTCAAAATGACAGTTATGCCCATGGAAATATGGGATCAAATGATAATAGTGAGAGGCTTTTAGTCATTTAGTAAGGAAATCAGATTCAGATTCTGAATTCCAAAAGTGTTTTGGTCAGACACAAACAAGTTCATCTTACATTAATCAATGAGTGAATATCGCTAATTTTTTTTTGGCCAAAAGTGAATATCGATAATAACTAAGCTAATAAGTTTTTCCTTTGGAGAATCCATCAATGGATCCTATATAACCTTATTGTACTAAGAGGAATAATATCTAATCAAAGTTCTCCAAAGAAGAACAAGAATGGGATTTAGCCTCTCTTGTTTTAGGCAATCAAGTTCAAGCCCCCAAAGATCAGCTGATCAACAGGAAATAAAACATGATCATAATCGAAGTGCTTGTTCAGGCATGTCTTTCATGATGTTGGGATGCTGGTGGTCCAAGGAAACAAAACAAAGGCAGTTGCAGCAGAAACAGAAGCAGAAACAGCAGCTAAACAAGGCAAGGGAGCTCACTCTGGAGGATTGGCTCACATCTTCCCCAGGAATATTGCAGAAAAACCCTGGTACCGACCCTGGTGGTGAATACCATGTTTTCAAACATTCCTCCAATAGAGTTTTTCCGTCTTTTGTTGGAGAAATAGCAGCAAATAGTTCGTCTAAACCAAGGGAGAGCTTCTCTAAGGAGAGGCCACTGAAATCTGAAGATGGTGAAAGAGAAGACATGGAGGTTTCTTTGACCAGGAGCCAAAGTGAGAAGTCAAAGAAAAGAGTGAGCTTTAAGCTACCAGAAGAAGCTGATATTTTCATATTTCATTCCTCATCAGGAGAAGAATAATCTGGAGAGAAGGATATTTGATATGTATTATGATTTAAGCATAGACCTGAAAGTATTTTTGTTTCATGTTCTCTGTTGGTTATGCTTGGTTTGTCAATTTGCTCTTGGTATGGATCAAGTAATTGCTCAAGCTTTACTCAAGCATCAATGGCCATGTAAGATATACATGAATAAGCTTTGGTATAACATATGCAGGAGTTTTCTTTTCAATACTGTTAAAGATCGAATCTCTGAAACTAAAAGTCTAACATTCTAACCAACAAAGAATGCAGTTGTTGACAAAGAATTTTGTAATGGCTGTATAAAGGATTTAGAATTTGAATTTAACACTTTTGGATAGGATTAGGAGGATTAAGGAAATGTTGAGAGTCATCCTTTGATTTTCAATGTGTACAATAATCCTTTGTTAGTCAAAGAATTAAAAGGGGGAAACAAGTAGTATGCAGGAGCCAAATGGTCCAAAAGTACTTTTGAAAAGCATGGATTGAATATTGGAAACTTAGTGATAAGATTACAACCGAAATAACTACCATTGAAACCCACCAAAAATTTAAAATAAGAAAAGAAAGGGTAAAAGGGAAGGAATGGGAAGTTCAATTAACTAAAATCAAATGCAAATTTCACAAGTTTTTAGATGTAAAAGCAAGCCCTTTCATACAAAGTTACAAAAAACATCTTAATAATTAGATATAAAAAGAATGTATTACATAGCTTTATTTTTTTTAATTTACTTAGTTGGATTCAAGGGAACACAAAGTCTTAATATTCATCAAGTATAAAGGTAACTACAATCACTAATCACACACAATAACACACAAAAGTAAGTGAAAAAAAAAAAAGAAAGCTAGAGAATGAAACTCTTTTTCCCTCTCTTTTGTGTGTTAATTGATCATATATATCTCTTTTCAATGCAATGGGAAATAACACACAAAAGGGAAAAGATAAGAGGAAAAAGCGTTTTGTTTTTCTTTTCTCCTTTTTTTTTGAATACCTTTTTCTTTTTCTCTAAGCAAAAGAAAGAGATGCAACTATGTGAAAGAACTGCAACTGCTCTAGTAGCTCTTTAGCATGGCTTGTGGCTCGGTGCTCCACACGTAAAAACAGCTCCTCGCTGAGCTTGTCGCCGATGTGTGCATCGACTAGTACCCCGGAAACACTCCGGCAGCTGTTAGCTAGGGCTCGTCCTACCTCCTTTGCATCGTCCGGCCGGCTAACGACTAGAGGGCTGCCTCCTTTGAATACCTCAAGCTTGTTTATGGTGAATGAACCATCTGCTTCAACTACTTCCTTGAAGTCTTGTAGGCTTGGTGCATACACTGGAATGTTGAAATTGTCACGCTTCTCACTACTAACAAGGCCCTGCCATAATACATATATCATTAGAATTATGTAACCCTATTTTTTATTTGAATCCCAACTTAAAAAATTAAAATAAGATGAAAGTTAAAATTTAATTCTATTCTATTTAAAAATGCGATTGATATATGTTGTTTTTATATTTAAATAGATTGAATATAAAATTTTTTTGGATGAAATGATTCAAGACTTTTATATATAAAAATTTGAAAATGAAATTATTACAAGTTAAACAAAGTAAAAAATGAACACCTTATCAAGATAATATTTGTGGCACCTTGATTAGAACATTAAGGCAGGAGGATCATAGGTAAATGTACTACTACATTAATTTACTGCAAGAGAATGTTTGATCCCACAGCTTATGATTATTTGATCCAACAATGATCAAACGGTCCCAAATGACTGCTATTGTCGTCTTGTTAAATGCTATGATTATGTTTCTTTTTTCTTACAACATTCAATTTGATCTTAGTTTGGTCAATGCATATGTGGCTCCCACAACCTCTGCCAGCAGTTATCATATTGCCGACATGGCAACGGGGCGAGTAATGATTTTGGGACAATTGGAGTGTACCGTTCGCACATAAGCCACATGTAAAAATGAAGAACTTTATGTAAACATGGGTGATTATTACCATACCTCTTGGACAAGATCATCCCAAGCATCCTGAAAATGGGTTCCAAATAGGAGACCAGCCCCACCTTGGTCCGAGGGGTCCACTGAAGTTCTTCCCAAGCAGACAAGGAACATGGACCCACCTCTCTTCATCTCTGTCGATCTTGCTCTGAGGAACTCGGCCAAGTCTGTCTGAAACTGTTTCTTGTATGCATTGGCTGTGCTCTCATTTGCACCGTGGATGAACACCCTCCCTTTGTTGTAAGCCGTTGATCTTCTGTCCAACACAGTTTCAGGCATCTGGGTCCCATTGCAGAGATACACAAATATGTCTGGTGTTAATGTTTCACATACAAGAGAAAAGAGACGGGAAAGCAACAGTACTTTGGTTTGCGTGTGATAAAGCTTGAATACTAATGTTTCATAAGTTTTTCTCTTTGAAAGAAATCAGGGATTCAATTCTTTTCAAGTTTGAAAATTAAAGAAAAAATAATGACAAAAAGGAAAACCATGCTACTATGATCATTTGTGCACTCACTTTTTGACCTAATCAAAGCTGGTAAAAATCAAATGGTTGAGAGATCTTTCAAAATCACGTAACTTTGTAAAATTTTTTCACCATGAAGTGACATAAACTTGAAGATTATGTATTTTTCCTATAATTTTCACCTTAAAAATCATCCTCGGGAAATGAAAGGTCAATTAACCTGTGATAGCCAGTGCAATGAAAATGCCGAGTGGAAGACATCGATGGATCTAGCCGGAAACAGGCGCCGGTAAAATGATCCGGGGACTCCTGCAGCAAAATAGGATCGGTGTCCATTTGATGCTAGGCACTCTTCCATGCTACTACCTCCGTTATTAGCCAAGGGAGGTAAGAGCTGGAAAAGAGTGTTGAAATCATTGCTAGGAAGATCAGAGAAAAATGCAGAAAACTCTGGGGGCTCGTATCCTGATGACTCGTATCGCTTGATCATGTGTTTGATGATCACGTCGACGATGTAGATTGTGTTGTTGCCACAGGAGCATCCTAAATCAACGACCACAAAGGGTACCTCGGGTGAGTTCAGGTGAACACTGTCTAGGGCTTCTTCAAGAAGGTGAAGCATGGAACGAGCATGTAAAGCCTGCATAAACAAACACATAGTTCCAGTGATCAGGACTTCAATCTCCCACAATTTCAAATACCAAAAAACATGAAAAGAAACGACAATTACAAGAAAAAAAATGGGAAAATGGAACAGGATAGAATTATAAACCTGAGCTTGGGAGTTATTGGCATAGCTGCCTTCACCTTTGCCTCCTTTCATGCTAAGCAGCTTCTCAAGGTTCATGTTAGAAACAACAACATTGTCTCCTTTGGAAGCCATTGCAGCTTTGTTGGTTTATTTTGGAAGAAAGTTTTGAGTAAAGCTGAGTATATATAGAGAAAAACCAAAGCCAAAGGAAAGTTTTTTTTGCTTGTACTTTGGTCTGCATACAAAAGGAAAAAGCTAATTATTATTAGATAAAAATTCAAATAAAGTTTAAAAAAAAAAAAAAAGGAAAGAGAAAACAAAGAGCTGCAACACACTTATGGGACTCACATGCAAGCAATAGCAAAGATATATATATAGCCCGGCAAACCCAAGATTGACGCCGGATTTTCTTGTTTCCGGTCTCCGATACCGGAAAATTCAATTAAAGGATGGTGAAAGATAAGATTTGGAAGAGAAGAAAAGCTATGGTTTAAATTTATTTGTACCAAAAGACTTTGGTTAAGTTACATATAGAGAGAGGGAAATGGAATAGTATTTTTGTATCAAGACTTTAGTTAGCTAATTACTTGACTTTTTTTGGATTAGAATTGGCTTTAAACCACAAAGTAGAGCAAATGATAGCAGTAGGTACCTAAAAAAATTGCTAGTCTTTTCTTTTAATGCGGATTGCAGGTATGCTTAATTAGGAGAGGATTAGTTTGATATATGATCATGGATTTAAGCACGAACAAAGTTAGAACTTTCGTTTTTGAGAGATAGAGATATATTATGAACCACTTTGAAACAAAAAAATATGGTAAAAAAGTTTTAAGTTTGAACAAAGTAACAATATTATCATTATATTTAAAAAAAAAAAGCAAAATTTTTTTCCTAATTTTGTAATTAAAAAAGCATAGTAATAATAATTAAGCTACTTCCACTATGAGTTGTATTGTCATTTTTAACATAGTTTTGACTACATTCTTTTCCCTTGTATGAAAAGGGCTTCAAATACATACAAAAGTCAGAATTATGGGTAGACAGTGGCCTGGAATAAGGCAATGGCTAGCCAACAGGCTTAATTATTAAGTGCCATTCAAACAAAAGAAACAATGCATGCATTATAATTTTCTTAATCTTTGCCCTTATAATTAAGCATCAATTATTTATCTAAACCGGATTAAATTAAATTAACTTGCCGGTCCGGTCATAATCTAATGCTATATATAAAAATTAGCATGGAGATTTAAAATTATTGAGTAATAATCTCAATTAGGAACAATATTGTAAAGGGCACCAAGAAACTGATAAAATAAAACACAACAATTATGTTTCTTAATCTTGTGTTTGTTTATTAAATCTTTGTCTTTTTGAAGTATATGTTCAGGTGAATGATTAGGTGGTTTCTGTTAGAACAGTTGAAGCTCAGATTAATTATTAATTTATTGTGCAAATTCCAACTTTTTCTTTTTCAATATTGTTTAATTAAAGTTAAAAAAAATTGGGCTAGTAAGAGAACTTTATGAGATAATGGGGAATCCAAGAGACCCATTAAAAGCCAAATGATAATGAATTATTCTGTGATTTATTAGAACATCACCCCAGAAATCAAGGTTCATTGTGTACCTAAACCCTTTTTAACTACTAATTAGACTACTAGTCTTTGTTGGATTAGTGTTGCAAAACCCTTTAAACCCCACTCCAACTCTCTCATTTTACGCATGGCTCTCAACCAACTTGAAGCCACATTACCATTTTTTCATAGGAACTTCCTTAATTAATCTATATATAAGGTAATTAACTATACTGCTCGTGCCGAACTCGAACTAGAGGTAAGAACCCCGAAATTACAAGAGAAAGTGAGCGATTAGAAATGAAGGCAGGAGACATTCAAATCAAAAGTCGGCTAGAGGAGGTTAGAAAAAAAAATAGGAAAGTAAATAAGAAAATTAAATCGATTGGTTTAAATAGTGTTTAGATAGATTTATTTATAGATAAAATGTGAAGGATTTGTGAGATAAGATTGTGATGTGGTCGAGCTGACGAAACACTGTATGTGTTAAATTGACTCAAAAATAAAAAATATCATTGATTGTCTGTTGACAACCTCTAATAAATAAAAAAGATCGATTTATCTTTTGGATCCAAAAATACTCCTAACACATACATTGATTGTTTTTTATTAATTAAATAATGTTGAAATTAGCAAATGTTATTAAATCACAACTCATATACCTACATATACACACACACATAAAATGGTAAAATATATTTATCCATATAAACATATACGAATATAAGATAACACTTGCTTGATATTAAATAAAAATTTAAAGTGTTATATTTATCGACTAATGAAGATGTTGATCTTTTAATCTTATGTGAATGCAATATATGCAAGCTGTAAATAGCTAGGCACACAAGACTAATATATAATAAGATTGATATTGAAATGTCACAAATCCATTTAATCATGGTGTGCACAAGCATGCAAGGAGTGTGTGCTTGAATAGTTCTTATTACCATTTGTATGGCTAGCTAAAACTTTCCTTTTTGCAAGTGGCAACCATCTCTATCCACATGATTGGAGGACTCAAGCCTAACACAAATTAGACTATAACAAGAGATAAAAACACATATTTAGTAATTTCATATACATTTTTGAACGTTTATAACGAAAATGAAAAAAACAACTAATTTTTTTTATTTGAGATTGTCTGATATTTGAACCTTAATTATTAAAATTAATATCAATAATGTGGACAACACGCGAATAATCTTTATTCAATAATCGTGTGCAAAGAAAACAAACTCTTTTTTTTTTTAACTTGTTAACAAATGTAATTACAAAAGTCAAAGAATCTTGCTCTAATTTTTCTCCCTAGTGACCACCTCCTTGTTTCTTTTTTACCAATTCTCTCTTAAAGTCTACAACAAGGCCGTGATGGTCGGCAGTTCACGTGAAACAAGGTCGGACCAATACTTTTCTTCTTCTTCTTCTTCTTCCTCTGCCTTTGCCTTTACCCTAACTCCCAACTGACCTACAATCACTTAGGTCTTCAATTGCTTTTATCACACTACTATAATTAATCAATAAGCCATGCAAAAGTTAAACTGTTAAGAACATGCACCTTCCCTTATTTTAATGTTTTGGGCCTTTTAGCCCCTACCCTAGCTTTGAAATTATGCTTGCCATGCCAAAAGATGATCCATTTTATTTTTATAAAAGATTGATGCAATTGATTGATTATATGCATTAACTTTTAACTTTGGTTTGAGGAAAAAAGGGTTTTGAGTGTGGTTAAAAAAGTGAAGTTGGAATGGTCAAAAAAGATGGTAGTTATGTCATGGAATTGTGTCATGACTCATGAGTTTTTGTCTAACCTTTTGTTTTTTTTTTGGTCAAGGACAGTTTAGGAATAGGGCAATTATCAGCTCCAAGATCAGGACAAGTCACCGATTCAATTGAAATTTACAGATTTATTAAATTTTTACGTGGAGATTTTTGAACTTACAAATTGTTTACTCATGAGGGACCGTGGGGAGACTCAAACCCGGGTGTTTATGCACCAAGACCTCACCCTTTACCACTTGTGTCAACCCTGGTTGGCAACATTTTTTTTTTCTTTTACTTTGGCCTGCATAGATTTGACTAATCGTCTGAAGAAAGAAACTAAAAGATAAAGGTTTAGGACAAGAAAATGGTCCCTGGCATGGCCTGGATATATATATAGCTGGTCAAATGAACTTGGAAATTTGATACTTTGAAAAGATTTTTACCTTTTAAGGGTAAAAATTATTCTCTTGTAATGTAACATGAAGTGATTTAAGGCTTCGCATGCTTTGCTCTCAATTGGTTCTTTAATTCCATCAAAGTCCTGTAATTGATTGTCAATATATGGGATAACAACAATGGAGAGTCCAAGACCTAGCTTTGAAATTAAACAAAAAGAAACTGATGATTGATTATAGCATGAATATCCGACGGACATATATACGAAGGTTTGACCATTTAAATATGCAAAAAAACTTCAAAAAAATGATTATATTTATATTAAACACATATCCACACTTGCCACTAAACCATAATAATTAATTATTATTTTAAACTTTTCAAAACCTAATGATCACTATATATACTTTGAGTCATTTGTACACATCAATTTGTTAAAGTAGTGTGCTTACTAAACCAAATTCTTAGCTTCATATAGGCTGACAAAAGTTGAATAGTCGCATATTTGCTAAATCTCTCACCTCATCCAAAGCATGATCTAGCAACACAAATTCATGGATTGAAAATTGTTTGGTTTTGGATTTATCATGTAAATTCCCAACAAAAGGTTGGGATCTGTGTAGACAAAACAAGTCAATGGTCAAAATAAACAGGAAGAAAGCATTTATAACTAGGTTTATAGCATCTATCCATTATATATAATCAAATATTATATTAATTGATGCTTTCTTTTCTTATACTTTTATGTCATATAGAGCTAGGTCTCCTGTTAGGATTTGATTGAGTCAAAATTCACAAGATTGTTAGGGATTAAAATAAACATTAATTAAACATAATTAATTACCGATTAAGATTAAAATTTTTGCAAAAGTCAAATTATCTGTTAATAATTACGTTAAATTTTTAATTTCAATGATTACGTCCAATCCCTTACATCATTAATTCTAGTAAAAAAAATTTAAAAATTTTCCAAGTGAATAATTCTTTTATAAAGATGGTTGGGAATAGAGGTTTTCTCTCTAGAGCATTTCATCTATACCATGAATAAAAATAGTTAAAAAGTAGAGATCCAACGAATGAGGGAATGTATTTATTTCAAAAATGGGAAGCAACCAAAAGGCTTTGAATGCATGTGTCTGTTTGCTCCCCTGCCTATAGCAACATGAATTTAGGGGGTATTGGGAATAGTAGCTATGAATTGCATGAAATTTAGGGTTTTTTCATATTTCAATTTTCCAATTAAAATTATATGATTGGATCCCAAAATTAACTTAAGCAGAAAAGATAATGGTCAATGCTCAGTAGTGGTCAATAAACATTTTTTTTATAAAATAATTTGTTTTTATGTAATTTTAATTAAAAAAATATAAGTAAAAATATTAAAAATATCAATATAAAATAATTTTTAATATTTTAATAATAAATTTAAATTAAATACATCTAAATGGGTTTTAATAGGTGGGCCAAATAAGCTTTAAATAAACATTTTGGTATACCAATCAATCCCAACCCTACCCAATTAGTAAACATGATTTTTTTTTTCCCCTTAACCATGAGAATTTCAGAAAATACTTAAGCATAGAAATGAACCACTTAATCACAAATAATGGCCTACAAAATTACTACATCTTTTGGAGGGTATGAGCCACTAGGTGTTAAGAAGCTTGGGTCTTGGTTTGTTCCTCCGTCCTTCGATGATGGCCCATACCTATTTTTCCAATGTAAACTTGATTTTTCATATATTTATATCATGTTATCCTGTAAAATATTAAAATTATTATATTAATATTATATTTATTAAAATTATATATCATAATTCACGTTAATATAAAATATAAAATATATTTTTTAATTTTATTAAACATATATATAATTATTATTAAAAATTTAAATTATATACTATTCGTGTTCTATTTTTATATCATATTTGTGTTGAGATTTAGATTACCAAATCTATTCCAATGTAAAATATCATCTTGCTTTTCAATAAAAAAAAAAAAAAACAACAAAACAACATTTAGCATGCACCAAAAATGATTTAATATAGAAGAAATAGTTGAAAAATATTTAAAGGTGAAGCAGATTCATTATATAGTTAAAACATTTTGGAAAGGCATGAAAGATATCAATTTAAATTGCTAATCAAACTATGATACAAAACTAGCACTACGACAACATATGATACAAGGCAATAGCGAGTAATGATCCTCAGATGTGCAACAGGCCCGAGCTGCAATTTTTTTTACCTGTTTTGACAGTAACAGTTATGTAAGTATCTCCAAAAATGTATCGGAAAAAGTTAATGGTTCCGGGTAATGTAAGCAAATCGCGAAATGAAGTTTCTATTATATGATGAAGATATTGTTAATTTTACCTGATTCGAGAAGAGGATATAATTTGCCACAGCAAAAAGTGATATCACGCTAAGTAAACAGATGCATAACATTATTAACTTGATATAGGGTGAAAGCTTCCTTGGAATTCATCATAAAGCCATCTGCAGTACGAATAGTTCCATTAATCAATCAATCCAACTCATTATGTGCTTACCAAATGCTAAATTTCTCAAATGAATGTACAATACATAAGTTGTGTCTTCATCTTTGTCAAATAGCAATTTTTAGTAGCAAGGAGTAATTGTATGCAGTACATGACATGAATATACTTACTTGCACAAGAAAATTGCCCTTAATCCTTCATTTGCCTCAAATCCTAACTGACTTTGACTTTCTTCCTTAAATTTAGTTGCAGGGAGAACTTCACATGGGCCTTTAATCGAGCTTGCCATAACGGTGCTATCATTATTAGATTCATAAACCTACAAAGAAAAAAAAAAAACTAATGAAAAACTATTGACTTTCATTTTCTGCTCCGACGGTCTTCAAAACATAGACAACAGATGGAAGAATAGGAAGAGAACAATCAACATAACATTGCATGAGAAAACAAATTACCTCACTGCTTTCAGGTGTGCATGGACGAGCAACAGCCTCCGGCAAATCACTAGGAAAGTAACACCTCTTCACAACCACCCACTTCGACCCAGTTTTAGCATCCTCCCACATTGCCTGCATGAAGATCCAAAATTTATCAAGTTTGATTTTACAGGACATTGAAACAAGCAGTCTCGATATAATTTTTTTCTCACCTGAAGCTTAGACGGTATCAGTTTATCTTGGCCAGAATGAACAAGAGCATGATCCTGCAGTTTATAAGTTATGCCATCAATGCAACAAGACTGGTAAAACTTTTTTCCATCCACAAATTGAAGTACATCAGCAGTCCACCGAACAGCATGCAAACCATCAGAAGAAAACTCAGCATGCCTTGAATTCTCAGTAGTAGCTCCAGAAGTTCCACCAGGATTTGCTTGTGCAGCTGCAGCATCTCCTTCTTTTTGATTAATCTGTATACTGCAGTAACTATCTCCTTTCAAACAGCCTTTCTCCAAATCTTTAACTTCAGAACTTTCATCATGACAATTATTTGAAGTAACTACAGCCAAGTTTTGCTGCCCTGTTTGGGCATCTTGTGAGTTATTTGAAGGCTGTGAATGATCTGCCTTATTGCTGATTGTGTTAGATGATGTATCAGGAGGCTGTGATGTTGACGCTGGATCTTTCCCTTCTTCATGAATAGAAAATTCAATCATTTGAGAATGTTCAGAAGGTCTCTCACTTACCGCGGCAACAGAAGGAGAATCACATACAGCCTCCAAAGGTTTTGTCGAGTTCCCTTTTGGAATCTTAGAATCAGATGCTGACTCAACAGAGTTGCTGTCCACTGTACCAACCACAGCAGGAGTCTGTAAAGCAGAGCTTCCATTTGCAGTTACCTTCTCATGATTGACCTTCGGATCTAAATTTTCCACTTTCTTCTCTGAAGATGACTGAACTTCAGCTATGCTAGAAGGCACTTTGGATGCACTGATACTTCTCATGACACGACCATATTTAGGGGGCAAAGGCTTCCCATTGCAAAATGACAAGCATCTAGAGCAGTGCCACTCACCTCTAGGGATTCCTTTCTGATTGTTTGACTGCAAACATTTCAAGTGAAATCCTTTCTCACATGCATCACAAAGCAGTACAGTTTCCACTTCATTAATGGTAAGTTTGCACGTTTGGCAAGTCAAAGCCTTATTCATATACTCTCTAGAAGGAGGAGTCCAAGTAGGACGCTCATGAAGTTTTGGTTGTAACAACTTTTGAACAATTTGAGCAATTTCATTGTGATTACTAACAAAGGGGGGAGCTTGTGCAAAGTTCATGCCTTGCACAGGCTGGTGCACACTGGGAAAAGTTCCAGTTGCAGTTTGAGTAATGAATGGTCTAAAAGTTTGATCTCTTGCCGCTTGAGGAGCCATCTGTGGCATAGTCAAACCGGCACTTCCTTCAACCTTGGTTGTGTTATGAGTCAAAACCTTGTTTTCTTGCCCAGATTTAGCTAATGCTGCAGGTTGAGCCTGTATGGACCAAGTCGGAGCATTCACGAGTGTAGGGCTTGCTGAAGAATTAGCTGAACCAGACAATATTTGCATGAATTCAGAGATGATGTATGGATATGTGTACTTAAATGTTAAACAGAACAAACTAAGGGAAAGAATAATCGTCATATAATAGCAGAATATTTGGGAAAAGAAAACATGGTATTAGAATTAGCTAGACTAAGCATGAGCATTTGATAACCATAAAACAACACCACTGCCCAAAAAATAAGTAGGCCATATTATCAAATCTCTAGATAACAATAAATACGAAGCTCGAAAAATTCCGAATGATATTAGGGTCCTTCAATTTTCTTTGCTACCAAGGGAAGGAGACATGGTGGAACAGAGAATTACCTGGTACTTGGGAGACATAAGAAGCCACATTTGATCCTCCATCAAACTTAATTTGCGGTCTTTCAACCCTGGGATATGCAAATGAAGATGAGTCCCTTCCTAAATGGCCACTTGGCAGTCCAGTGGACATTGTGGGCGTTTTTACATCGCTGGTGGGCAACTGATGCTGTAAGGGAGTTGAACCTGCTGCTATAACATGAGTAGGAGGAGACAAAACCGGGAAACCTCCAGAAGATACAGTTGCATGAATTGGTCGAGCTGCATGTGATGCTCCACGGTTTTCCGCTGATCCACCAACATTTGTTTGCAATGACTGAGATGTATACGAAGCAGGTGCAGCAAATTTCTTGGGTTCTTCCATCTGCAAAAGCAATAAAGTAATCAAACACTCACCTTCCTATATAATCCTAAGTACTTTAAATATCACAAACTTTTCCATCATTTACCATGTCCAACAAAGATGTTCTTTCAATAAAATCAAATAAAATCTGCAAAAGCTTGGCAGCACATAGATCACAGAAAGAAGCATTTGCTAGCAAAAAAGTTAATAATACCTATGCCAGTCATACATATCATGAAATGCACCTTGCACAATTTAGGAAAACTATAGCAAGATTCCTATAGATAGCAGGATTAATAACTATTCTTGCTATTAAAAAAAGCCGTTCAAGAAGCTAAATAAAACCGCACATCAAATTACAATTCCATGGTAGAATGGTATTGCAAACAACCTATATTGAAATGCATCTTTTCACTCTATACTCAGCAACCGCTTTAAGCCAAGTCCATTTTCAGTGACCAAAACCATGAACCCCTGAAAATAACAACTAAGCCACAGAGTATATCAGACTAAAAATGACCAAAACCTGCCTACAGTTACTAAACCCAAATATACCTTCTTCTTAAGAGCAATTTAAACCATTAACACCGGAAAATTCGCTTTAAAAACCTACAAAAACATGAAATTTTGCAACACATTGGAACCTTTAACTTTCCTAATTACAAGCAAAAAAAGCCTTTTTGGCAGACCTCAATTTCAGGACAAATTATAATATAAGTTGCAAGAAAAAATTAAATTGACCAACATAAATCAAATGAATTAAATAAAAAAATCATAACATTCAAACAAATCCAAATGTACCCATAATTCACGACCACATAAAAACCAAATTATTCCAAAAATTCATTAAAAGGATAAAAAATAAACCCTACCCATAATCCAAATCCCCAAAAATTAAAAAAAAATGATAAATTTAATACCATTTTTACCTTAATTTTAGCAAGTAAAACCTTCTGAAAAATCGACATTCCCATACCCCTAAACCCTAATCTCTGCTCTTTGAGTTTTGAATTAAGCCCCAATTCTTCGATTACATTCCCAATCGCTTCCCTCCCGACAATATCCTTAGGGGAAATCTCTTCACACATCTCTGCCAACGTCTCACGAGCCTCAGCCATCAACGCCGTCTCCGCCGCTGTAGGATTCCTCCCTCCGCCTCTCATCTTCCCCATCGCCGACAGCACAAGCACTATCTCCGCCACTCTCTTTAACTCCCCACCGCATCGCTGCTTCTTGGCCAGGGACACGGCCCCGTTTTCGATCCCTCTTTTCTCTCCTACCGCCGTAGAAGACTCAAACGCTGCGTTTTGGTCGATCGCCACATCCGGATCCATTGAAAAAATTAACCCAAAAGCGACGTTGTTTCTCTGACGAGAGACAAGAACCAGAACGAGAGAAGGGGAGAGGGAGAAAGAGAAAGACTAGAGGGGGGAATTGGGAAATTTTAAAAGTTAGAGAGGTTAAAAAAAATTCAAGGAACTGTTTGGCGGGTAAATTGGAGAATAGATTTTGTTATTTAGTATTTTTTTTTTTTTGGGGGGGGGGGGGGGGAGGGGGGGGGAGGGGGAAAGGAAGGGAGAAGAGTGATGATCGAAAGAAGAAGAGATTTGAGACCGTAGATGACGAAAGGGAAAAAAGATGGTTTGTTTTGGGGGCGTTTTGTAATTTAAATAAACCGGGTGGCTTGTTGAGATCCGATCGGGTTTGGGGTATGGTAATTTGGGGATTTTAGGCAAATAAATCTAGGGTTTGGGATTTCTGTACGGTGAAGGGTTTGCGGTGATGGTAAAATGAGCTACGAGAATTAAACACGTCATCAAAAAAAAGTTTGGGCTTAGTTAATGTGGTTCAGTCCAGGGCTAGCCCAGCCCAAAGAGTTAGATCTTTGTCTTTATCTTTTGGGCCTAAACAAGCTCAGCCCAAAAAGCCAATCTTTTCTTTTGCCTTAAATAGATCAATTTTTTTTATTAATAATGTTTTTGAATTTTGCCTATTATATTTGTATCAGTTCAAACAGATTTATGTACGCCGCATGTAATAAATTTATGAAAAACACACCATTTAAGAAGAACTAAATCATATTTACTCAGTCCCTACTTTAATCTCTTTTCAATTTACACTGAAAATTTTTCGAATTCACAATTTTTTTATATAATGTATAGTATTATAAATTTTTAAAATTCGATTAAATCTGAACCAATTTTTTCTTAAAATTGATTCTTTCTAAATCAAATTTTACTAATTCGATTTGATTTATTAGTTTTTAAATTTTAAATTTTAAATTTTTTATATATTATTTTAATAAGATTTTAATATATTTAAATAAATTTATATATAAAATAATTATTTTTACTTTATAAAAATTTAAAAAATATATAAATAAATAAAAATATATAATTTAATTTTATTTTATTTTTTTTAATTTTTTACATCTCGATTCGAAATTTGATCAGAACTAAATATATATATATATATATTTAATATCTAAATTTGAGTTCAATCGAATTTAAAAAAAAAAAAAGTTAATTTCAAACTGAATGAACACTACGAGAATCGATTTTTGATTTTTTTTATTTTTTTTCTCAACCCTTTAACGAAAAATACAAAGTTGTTAAGTACAACCAAAAAACCTACAAAACTTAAACATAATAAAGAGATATACTATGAAAATATGATATTTCAGCTTTCATTTGGACATAATTATGTACATAACAATTAACACAGTTGATTTTAGTATGCACATCAAGCTGTTACCAAATGAATTGGTAGCCGGTTGAGATCATATGAATCATATCTGTCTGAGAAGCTCAAATCGCTGCGAACAGTAACCCTCGAATCAAGGCGGATGATTTCAGCATTCTGAAGTGTAAAACCATGGGGAAGTGGCAAAGGAAACCCTCTTCTAAGATGTAAGTTGAGGTATGGCATGAAAAAGGTTTTGAGGATGGTTGACATTACAGCCTGCACCAATTAACATTCGCCAGACTTCATCAGATGCATATACTATCTTCTTATGTAGTTTGTTAATGCCACATTAATTTCAAAACACAATGAACCTACATGAACATGTCTCAACATTTTTTCGTATAATCTTGCTCCGTATGGTTGGACTATGTTTCGAAGGTGCTTCCATGCATGTTTATACTCGAAACAACGTATTGAATGCATAATCTAGCAATTATTTTGATGTCTCAATTGCATCAGAAACTTGCAAGGCTTCCTATGGATTGAAAAGAGCTCAAAATGGATTATACCTGAACAAGATGCATGTGAAGATTACCGATATTACTCCACTTCAAAGATGCTGTGAAGTTGAGCAGCCTAATGCTACCGGCAAGGTTATTCCTATATATTTTTGCAGAACATGATGCACTCATCACCTGCATCAACCAAATACAATTGCATGAAAGCTTGCAATAACAAAATAAAACAAAAATCGGCTTCCCAAGTTCTAAGTCATATCTATCAAGCATACCAATGAGATGCAAGTGACTGGCACAGTTTCACCAGAATTTAAAACTTCAATAATGAAATCTGCATAAATGGTGGTGTCAATATCATGATCTGAGATTCGTATGATCGGAGGAGAAGTTACTGCTATACTAAGATTCATATCATCGTCTGGATATTGCTTATATAGTTGAGGTATAATAAATCTCCATCCAGCAGTGTTCATCAGTGACTGATCAGGTATTTTGTCTACGGTCCATTGCATATAATTTGCCTGACCACCAAAAGAACATATGTGCATTAGTTTAACTATCCGATTGTGATTAAGTATATTCTAGATGTGATTTTCTGCAATGTCAAGATCAGCCTAACAGCTTTTGGTACTTGAATCGAAAGCAAAGTTAGCTCTCGGGATTTTGAAGATGATTGCGGTATCCAATTTTCCTATCAACCTCTGGATCTCCAGTTTCAGGTCTCTCTCTTAAAGGAAGAAACCTATTGAAAGTATTACAAAAGAAAAGAAACTTCCAACTGGTTCCTTGTTGAATCACAAGAAAATCTAAGATTCACACTTCACACCATAGAAACTTACATGGAAGTATACCGATGCAGCAGACTCAAAAACTTTTTCATGTAATGAAATCTCAACCATTTTTGCTGAACCCTTGCTGGAAAGGAAACTTTGTGATCCTTTAAGGTGGTAGTTTGAAACTGAAATTCCATCTGCTCCATTGAATAAACCATTAATTTCAAGCTCCACAGAAGAAGTACTCAACACGGGGTCATCCACAAAAGTAACATTTAATGCAACAACATCATTAACTTTCATTTGTTTGGGAAGTGATTGCAATAATGAGTCAAGCTTTATTATCCCTTCTCTGATCTTCTTGATAATAGCATCATCAACTGCAGATACTATTTTCCCTTGGAAAGTATCAATGATCCTGGATAATGAGATGACTAAATGCAATAAGCATAAAATATCTTTAACAGGAATGATATTGATCTCAAGCAGAAGATCAAAACGGAAACTAATCATCCAAGAATCAGATGTTTATGTGACACCTCAAAATTGATGTTTTTGATTCCATGGACCTGTTAGCTTTGTAGGAGATTAACATGGAAAGTTATCAAATCTGAATGTTCAAGGACAGAATAGTGCCCGAATAGGCAATGATTGCATACCATTGATAAAGCCAAGACGCTCCACCATCCACATTTATGGAGATATCTTTCACATGACATCCACAGTACAGTAACAATAGCTTGAGAGTTCCTTCTTGGTTTATTATAGCTGCATTAAGCCAGATTACCACACCTTGAACCTATGCAGAAGCAGCAAATGATGCTTATGAACTAGCAAGCATAAAGAATAGGTTTACAAAGCATCTGACCAATCAAAGTTTTATCTCATTCTAGATGTCCATTCCTTTAATTTGAAAACCAAGAGCATTTTTTGACCATATCATTAAAGCTGTTGATACCGTGTAAACCACAGATAATTGGTTTGTCAAATTATTTATTATTTCCTATGAAACTTATACATTGTTTAATTTCATTATGCAGATTTATTCCTATAACCATAGAGAAGAGATTGAAAGAGCCAGATCAACTATTTGCATCATTTACCTACAGATTTCATCATTGATGCTATAGGCAATATTTCAACAAATTTTAATTTCTGCTCTATTGCTTTACTGCAAAACCAAATCACATCTTTTTGAAGATGTTGGCCTTGCTAGATTTCCTAGTAATTTCAGAATTCGGATGCAATCTGTTAACCTTTTTCATCTGCCTTAATGTATTTCATACATCATCTGTCCATGAAACAAAACACTTCCTCGATAAGTACCAAACTATTTTGCCTAGGTAAAGATGTGGATAATGAATAAGCATTCAAGCCTCCCTAGCTCTACCACAAGTTATGGACATGGTTTAGCTTGGTAAAGGTGTAACGCCCAGTGAACTGTTGCGTGCTAACTAGGAAACGTACATGAACTCCTATGAATGTGAAAAGTAGACTGGATTAGTCAATTCGACTTGAAATTCATTGTCAAGTCATTCACAACTGTTTGTTTACTCAAAACAACAATTCAGTATGATCGAATCATCTAGATTTGTTTGTTTGCTGTGTTTACAGATTGATCCTCTGCCATCCGTAAGTTAGGATAAGAGTGGGTTCTTTGAAACAAGAAGATATTAACCAAAATCAGTCCATAGAAAGAGGGGCTAACAAATGGCATCTCATAAAACCAGGAAGAAACTGTGTAATTCCCAATTATAGAGTATAAAACTTCGAAACATCATCAGTTTAGGATTACATAGACAGGTTAATCAAACTGAAACAGACAAACCATTCAAGCAGAACCTTCTTTTCAAGTTTAATTAAACTGAAAGAACTATGGCAAAGACACAAAAGAAAAAGTATCTATTGTGTTGTTCTTTCAAAGTTCTTAGAAAGTTAAAGCAAAAGTGAAAAACTGTTAGTCCATACCTGAACAGTAGCAGTTCCTCGATCAGAAATAGCAATAGGGACTAGCCAAGTTTTGTAAGAATACCTCCAGTCCATACTCAAATTAGCAGAAGCACCAGAAGCAACTAAAACAATACCAGAGTCTCCAGTGTCAACTGATGAAGAAGCAACATCGAAACTGTAAATTACGATATTAGACAGACCAAGATGAACTTTGCCAATAACTGGGATTTTCATTGACTTCTCAATATCAGACAGTTGAAGTGGAATTATAGAAGAAACAGCTTTCTCAACCAGCAAATCCTTAGCAAAATTAAGACCCTTATTGGATAAAACAGTAGATATGTATCCCTCTTGGTTGGATTCAAGAAGGGTACTTGCAGGAATGAGTAGAAATGAAAAAACTATGAAGGATAGAACATTAGCCATGGATTTAGAAGAGATTTAAGCATGAAAAATTCAGAGCTTGTTCAATGAAATGGTAAAATTAAGGATAATTTTTTCTTTTTCTAATAACAACTGAGGAGGTTTACTTCCAAGACAAAAACTTTGAAACCAACAAGTGGAATAATGAGCGTTGAAGTCCATGGTGTTTGTTGTTACTTGGTTGACGTTATTTGGAATTATCTTCATTATTTTGATTTGGGAATTGGGACACTTGTAAGAACATCTGACCAAAAGAGCAGGATCACGTGCTACTCACTGTCACTTTATCTTTTTCAGAAGAACCAAGCACAAGATTCGCATAAAGCTAGAATTATCTTGTTATGGTCTTCTGATGGTAAGGCAAGAAAAAATAATTGATTAATCTGTTAAAACCAATATGTAAAGTTCAAAAGATAATCATAACCAACTGAGGTTTACCATCAGAAAAAATCATTGATTAATCGGTTCAAACCAATATGTAAAGTTTAAAAGATGATCATAACCAACTGAAGTTGACAAAGGAAGAAAAGAAAATAATGGGAAAAAAAAAAAAGTGTTTCAATCAGCTCAGCCAGCTCTGTGGATGACAATGGGGATCACTGGCATACGGGAATGAAGAAAAATGGAAAGAAAACACAACAAAGACAATAAAATTCCAAACAAGAAGATGCAGATTCGTTCAGGGTCCTGTACAGATGAAACAAAGAAACATGGTAGCATTTGACAAATAAACTTCTATGGCACAGAGTGGTGTACAAAACCAATTTGAGAAATTCTCATATAAGAATCATAGTTGCAACAAGTCACTCTCCTCTGTTCCTAATGGAATTCTTGTTGAATCACTGTCTCTACTCTCTCTCCCTTTCTCTCTCTCTTGCTCTTCCCCTCTGCCCTACAATTACGAGGAAATATACCAAGGATTCACTAGCACATAGCATGCTACTTAACACACACTACTATTACAGGCACACATCGATCAAATTGGTGCAGACAAACAACAAAGGCAAGCCCAACAACGCAATCTCATCATAAATCAAAAGTTTGATCCTTGCTAATCATTGAGTAGCCTATCATTGATTTTTCTGTTACCATAGGCTAACATATGCGCCAAGTGACTATAAATCTTCTCATCGATCAATTTAAGTGTAATGGACTAGAAAAGATACAACTTCATATCCGCTTCATAGAAAGTAATCTGGAGCAGGCTTTTTGGCAGGAGTACCTCTTGATTCCTGCATTTGATAATAAACCTCCAGTAAGCCATACAATGTAATCTACTTAACAGAAAGTGCATGCCTAGGGAGAAGAAAAACTTTGAAGAGACACCACTTGATAAGATAGTAATATGGTGCAGATAGTAACAGCTTGTCCCATGTAAAAAATTGAATTACCAAACGTTTCATGCAATTTTTGCACATAAATTATTCCTAGGCTTTTACATTTTGCAGTCAATTGCACATAAATTATGTACAAACCTGTGGTGCTGCATCAAACACACGAAATTGCTTGTTAAGATTCTCATCCAGCTCAAGAATTGCAGCAACATTACCACATCTGCAACACATGCAAGAATAAACCATTAAGCTACGGCATAATCGAAGAGGAAATCTCAAATTAATAATTTACCTGTAACAGTAATTGGGAGCTGACCAGACTGTGACAATCTGGTTATTAAACATCCATTTGTATCCTTCCATAACCAACTGATGTGCACGGCATATATAATCAATGTTGTTTGTGTGGTTGAATGAAGTGACAACACTGCCGCCAAACAGGAAACCAGCACCACGAGGACTCAATCCCCAGCCATCAACAATATCCTCAGGGTCTGACCACAACAGGTCACACATGGCACCATCATGAGGTACTTCTTGCTTTCGATCAATTGTTCGAATCTGGAAGAAGCATCAAGTTAGTACCATCCATAAAAAGCTACACAATAATTACCAAATAATTTAAGATAGCTTCTTTGACCTGATCCAAATTAGATATTGCAGGAGAGAGACCACCATGGACGCTAAAAATTTTGTTCTCAATAAGGGCTGAAAGACTAGCATACAGTAATTGATAAAATAAAAAATCATCAGAAAAGACCTTGTATATAATAGTTGAATATAGACAGTAAAGCAAGTAACTTAATGGGACTGGAAGAAAGCGCATTGGAGGGAGCTAGAACTGCTGGTGGAGTATCAACTCACAGACACAACAAAGAAGGCTTGATACCGAGAAGTTCTAAAAAGCATCTAAATGGTAGAATTTTGAGGTTTTGTCATAACACAAGACACTACATAAAAAAAAATGAGAAGATGATAAGAGTAGCTGCTGCCAAAGCCCCCAATCCTTATCAAATAAAAAGAATAAAACATGGCACCTGCTTTGGCTAATCCAATGAACTACAAAACACTTTGTGGTTATACGACAAAAGGAACTTAATCCAGACAACAAATATGGGAAAGCTGCACTTGTCAACTTCAGTTTAATTGTGAATAATATATAAGAAACTCGATTGCTCCCTTCACAATTCTTTACTGGCACAAAAACCAAAATTCATTATACGATCAAATATCAAGATACTGCATTAAACCATCCTTATAAAAACAACTCAATTGCCACTCCACAATCTGAAACATCACTGCCCCTCCAACCTGCAGGCGTCCTGGATAATTTATATTTTCTCATAATGGAAACTGGCAAACCTTAAGTAATCAAATATGTCAGTGCAATATCTCCAAACATTCACAGAGCCATATTTACGCAGACACTCATCATAGAATCCATATACCTGTCAAGAAATGAAAGTAATTGAATACTCTAGAAACACAAGAATCTAAAATAGAGTAGCCAAATAAATTTTTTTAACCTGTGTGATCTGACGACTTTCATGGTTCCCTCTAATGAGTGTTATGCGATCTGGATATCTCACCTGATGATGCTCAAATTATCAGAAGAAGAAGAAGAAGAGAAAAGATCCAATACACCTTTCAAAAGAAAATTATAAAGGATAGTTTACCTTCAAGGCCAATAGAAGTAGAAAGGTCTCCACAGAGTAAAACCCTCTGTCAACAAAATCTCCAAGAAACAAATAATTTGTCTTAGGGCAATCACCTCCTACTTTAAAAAGCTCTTTCATATCATAAAACTGCCCATGGATATCACCACATATCTATGCAAAAACATCAAAGAAGTATAAGTATTCTAAATAGCATAAGGTTACTATGCAAATTCAAAACAGCATCAAAGTTTCTATAAACTATTTCCAGGTAACTGTATCCCCTGCCAAGTTTTCCAGGAAGTAACAATGATCCAAACCTGCACGGCACAGATGTACCAATAGCTTACATCATAGACATAACACCAATCCAGCACGACATCCTGCAAACTCTAAGTTCATGACAAAGGAAAGGATGGTACTAAGTTTAAGAGGCTTATAGTTATAGACTTGAGAACCTGAAAAGCAACCTAAATTCCCTTGGCAGTACTGTTCCATTGAAATAAAATCTCATCACCCTTGTAAATATTTTCTTAATTTCGCCAAACTTCACGACCCTAAATCCTACTTCCATCATTTCTATCATTGACTTCCATCCTTGTTAAATTCTCCGATACATAAATTTTTGTCTCTTTTAACCAAATTCAATCATTCTAACCAAATCACAGCTTCTAATCCTTTAAAGAAAGACATTTTCTTCAATCAAGTTTCCTTCAAACCCTAGTCAATTACATCTCATTTCTTGCCCCAAATACAAATATACACAACATCTCCATAAGCACCAAGCTTTAAAAAGTCAATAAAATTCAAAAAGCGAAAAAAATCATTAACCAAAACAATTCAATAAATTCCTATAACTCATTAACACAAAGCTAGAACCTTTAGTTTCACTAAATCAAACCCCAATGAAAAACCAACCCAATAGCCTAAAATAAACCATCAGGGTAAAAATATAACAAAAACCCGTATAAAGAACATGCAAATACTTACAGTAACAGGGGCATCAACCCTTTGAACATTACTTTCTTCAACGAGGATTTCCATGGCTTTAAGACAAAGAGCTTTCACTTCAGATTCTTTCAAGGGTTCACACTTCTTTAGTTGCTCTATTTGCCTGTCTAGGTCTGACATGTTTCTCTTTTGAAAGACCCAGAAATAGTAGTCAGGCCGAGATTCAAAGGCTAAAGCCTCCCAAATCTGTGAACCTCAGGAGCTTTTCGTTAACTTGGGAGTCAGTGAAATATTTTAGAAGTGTGGCACCATTCTTTTCTGCGGCTTTCTCTTTGGTTTCTTTGAGGTTTTTGCTATGGTGCCATTGTTGTTTTGTTTTTTACTCGTTTAGGTCTTATATTTTAAGTAACTTTCAAAATTAACCCCAAATTTCACGTCTATTTCTCCAATCTCATCCCGTAATTTTCCTTTTATAATTTAGTTTAGGATATAATTAAACCTCACAATCCAACACCGGATAGCACACCACACGAAAATAATAAGATAAAAAAATAAAACATAATATAGATTAAATTTTAAGTAAAAATTATATATAAATTTAATAAAATTAAAAAAATATATTTTATATTTTAGTATCGATAGAAATTATAATTTTTAATTTTTGTATAAAATATAATATTAATATATAAATATTAATATTTTATAGGACTAGATATAATAAACACCCACAGCTCGAATTGGGCCTGCTTAGCCCATAAAGACCAAACTCCCTTATGGGCCAATACTTGAGCCCATTTACTTAAAATTGGGCAAGATTTTTGCTATCTGAGCCTAGTATGGGCCGAATGTTAGCCCATTACTTCAAATTTGGGCCTAAAGAGACGGGTCGAAGATCCGAACCAAACAACTAAAACTTAAACAAAACGAAGCTTCCAATTTCCAAACGCAAACTTTAAAATCCCAATTCCTGTTATTTTCTTGTATTTTCTCAGAAACCAAACAGAAGGTTAAGTGGAATTACATCTGATCCCCGAAATTTGTTTTTGTTTTTGTTGAGACCCAAATCGAAGTTTTGAAAAATCTTCAATTTTCTTTTTGCAGGAAATCGAGATCTATAATATGGGTTTCTTGGTAACAACCCTAATTTTTGCTGTGATTGGGATAATTGCATCTCTTTGTACAAGAATCTGCTGTAACCGAGGTCCTTCTGCTAATCTGTAAGTGCCTTTTTAGCAAATTTTCTTTCTTTGTTGGAATTAATTTGCTTTTTTTATTAGGCTTTTTTGGATTTAAATTTCATGTGCTAAAAGTTGTAGCTTTTTCACAATCGGGGCTTAATGTTGCTTTAATTACGTTTAAAGGGTACATTTTGATTGGTATACATTGATGAACTATGCTTCAATTTGGTATTGTAAGTGGGATTGTTAGATAGAATAGAAACTTAGCACTGTGAACCAATGTTGAATTATTTGTTCTGTGGTTGCTTACTCTGAATTGGAATGAATCTTATCGCTTATCATGGTGTTGGGTAACGGATTGGTGATTTAACAAACTGATCTGCCAGGATTTCATTATGCAACACCATGTTTTGATATACTATGGCCTGGTTTGTCATCTGGAGACTAGGAAGTTTTCTTTTGTTTGCCTTCTTAGATTTTCATTGTAAACCATTTTCCTTGTTTTCTTATGCAGGTTCCACCTAACATTGGTCATTACAGCAACAGTCTGTTGTTGGATGATGTAAGTTCATGTTTTTTTTACATTTTTTATTTCTTCAGTGGTATCTTAATTTTTGTTATAGATACTGTTTGTAAAGTAGTAACAATCTGAAATCTTCAAACTGTGATGACTATTAAGATTCAGCTTCCTTTGGCTATGTTGCCGTTCCAAAATTTTGTTTAGATGAAGAGTATGATGCCTGTATTTTTCTTCCTCACATTTCTACAATGAGATATTGCTTTTCTTCGTTGTGTATATTTTAGTTCTAATTTTGCATGTTGACATATGCCAAACTTGAATGGCTTTGCAAAGACCTAATCTAAAATGTTTACAAAGAATTTGTCATAAAAATAGAATAATATTTTGTATAGTTTGATGAATAGGTTCTTTAGCTATGAATTCACTTAATAGGCCACCTTGTTAATGGCTGAGCTCTATAAGTACCTTGATCTCTTGTGCTATGCTACCAACTTGTGAGACTTCAATGGTTGCTATGATTGCTGAATAATGATTGGTGGAATTAGGTGGATTCATAGCTTTCGATGGTAGATGATAAAGTTCTGAATTTATCATTCAAAAGAACACTAAATATGTTAACCCTTCTGCCTTTGGCACTCTCTGATTTGATGCCTTACCATTCACTACTTAACCATATACTCCTGTCTTCGTCGTGAATGCTTGTATACTGTTCATACTCATGGCTTATGTCCTGCATTCGCTACATGGCTATGCATCTTTATCAAGTGACTCCGAGGAAATTAATCTTTGAAGCTACTTTTGTGTAGAGCTCTCTTAATAAGTAAACATGTCTTATTTCATTGCCTTTTTAGTTTGTAACATTAATCCTTTTGCTTTGATAGGTGGGCAATTGTATATCTTGCACAAATGAAACCACTAATTGTCCCCATTTTGAGTGAAGGAGAGTGAAGTTCTTTACACAAAATCATTTCGAAGATTATCGGTAAACCAGAAACGTGGATTGTGGATTGGCCACTGAGGAATATCTGAATTTAGTTATCGCGGATCTTTCAGTGTCGTTTCATGTTGATTTTGTATGTAATCCTTATTCGAGCATGGACTATGAATTGGTATTGTGTTGGCACTTGATGCTATCATTTTCTCATGTGTTATATCACCTCATATTCATTTTGATAAAAATTACAAGCTGAACGGGAAAAATAGCAATGCCCTTCATGACTTCAGTGTATCCAACATTACATTGAGAACGCCTATTTTGTTTATAATGGTAATACTTGAAAGAGCTCTTTTATGATTAATCTTTGACCTAAATGGATGGTTGAAGGTAGGTGGGTAAATGATACAACGCTTATAAATTATTTAGATTCGGTTCAAATAAAATTTAAATTTAATTTGATCATTATGAGTTGAGTTTGAGTAATTTGATTTATCAAATTAAATTTGAATATTTTAATATCTGATTTGAGTAACTCTCGTTATTAAAACGATATAATGATGTATGAAATACTAATAATTAAAATTTTGTTTAAAAAATAAGAGGTAAAAATCGACAAAAAAGAGCAACCGACGTCGTTTGAACGTTTTCTAGCTAAAACCTGAGACCGCTAAAAAAAGCCGCATCTAATCTTTAAGTGGTCTCTCAGAAACAGTATTTTTCCTTACGCTTGAAATTGAAATTTTATTGAAATCTCTCTAAAACCCTAAAATCCTCAAATCGTATAAATATCATTAAAAACCAAATTTTGCGACTTTTTTTGTTTTTCCTTTTTTAAACATGGCAACACTTAAAGTAACAAACACAAAGGATTTAATATCAACAACATCTTCACTGTTTTCTTCAAAGCCATGTTTTTCTTCAAAAAAGCCTTTGAAAAGAAGCATGTTGAGGACACATCACCGTTTTGGAGGGATAAGCTGTTCATTTGCTCCTATGGAAACTGCTAAGATAAAGGTGGTTGGTGTTGGTGGCGGTGGTAACAATGCTGTTAATCGAATGATTGGTAGTGGTTTACAGGTTGGTTTTCAGCTTTTCTCAATTGGGTTTTGCTTAAAGTTTGAAAATTTTGTGAATTTTTGTGGGTTTTTTGTACTCTCAAACTTAAAAGAATGTCAAATTTAAAAGCTGGTTTGTTAGTGCTTTTAGCTTAAAGTTCGAGAATTTGGAGAATTTTTGTGTTTTTCCGCATTTTTTTGGACTCTGAAACTTGAAAGTGTTATTTTTGAAGTGACTTTGATGGTGGGTTTTAGCCAACATTTTCATTTAATGGGTTTGGTTGTTGCCTTGAAAAATTGGGAAATATAAGCTCTAAACCAATTTCAAGTTTTCGTTTGTATAAACTCAGTGCCATTTTGGTAATTAGTGTTTCCGATTACTATATAGAACCTTTAGTCAAGTCTGTAGTTTCTGTGTGAATGTGCCTTTGCTGCTACATGAGCTAAAAACTTGTCTCCTTTACTTTAGATTTTGGTTGGTAGAATTTAGACTGGCTAGATGAGGGTAATGGAGATGATAATTTAAGGGACTTTGGTGGTAAATGTATTAATGTTGCCGCAATGTTTTACTTTCATGGAGGCAATTACTGATGTTATTGCTGCTTTGTTTTGGGATTAGGGTGTTGATTTCTATGCGATAAACACAGATTCTCAAGCACTACTACAGTCTGCTGCAGAGAACCCACTTCAAATTGGAGAGCTTTTGACTCGTGGACTAGGTCAGGCACTCTTGTTTCATTCAATAAAAACATCATTTTTCCTTGTGATTTAATGTATGGCTTTTTCCTTTGCTTTATACATGTTAATGATGTGAATCAATCGACTCAAATTTTAGGCACTGGTGGAAATCCACTTTTGGGGGAACAAGCTGCGGAGGAATCCAGAGATGCCATTGCAAATGCTCTTAAGGGTTCAGATCTTGTATTTATAACTGCTGGCATGGGTGGAGGCACTGGGTCAGGTGCTGCTCCAGTTGTTGCCCAGATAGCGAAAGAGGCTGGTTATTTGACTGTTGGTGTGGTAACCTATCCCTTCAGCTTTGAAGGACGTAAAAGAACCATGCAGGCATGTGCACTTAACTCCTCCACATTATGCTCTAGATAGTGGAAGATATTATAGTGTGAAATCCTAGTCTAGTACAGAACCATTTGGGTTACACAATAAAACCATGTCAATAAATTGATATGCCACCAAATTTTCAATCATTTTAATGTCAAAATAATTGTCTTATATCTCTATGTTTGCAGGCACTGGAGGCTATTGAAAAGTTGCAAAAGAATGTTGATACGCTCATAGTGATTCCCAATGACCGTCTGCTTGATATTGCTGATGAGCAGACACCTCTGCAAGATGCTTTTCTTCTTGCTGATGATGTTCTGCGCCAAGGGGTCCAAGGAATTTCAGATATAATCACGGTCTGAGATTCTGTCATATGCCAAGCTACATATTCTTAGAATGGACTGTCTTTAGAAGTTTTAGATTCTATATAACTGTTCCAGTTAACCATCACGACCTTGATTATACAATAACTATTGAGTATATATAATAATGCATGAATTGTTATCATCTAGGCCATAAATGCTCATACCATTTGAACTTGGTTTAATGGTTGCTTTTCCTGTTATATTTTCTGGTTTTGAGCTTTTTCACTTCTTGAAATTTCTTCCTTGAAATTTCTTCCTTGGTTTTGGCAGATACCTGGATTGGTGAACGTGGATTTTGCAGATGTTAAGGCAGTCATGAAAGATTCTGGAACTGCAATGCTTGGGGTAGGAGTTTCCTCTAGCAAAAACCGTGCAGAAGAAGCAGCAGAACAAGCAACTTTGGCTCCCCTAATTGGATCATCAATTCAGTCAGCTACTGGGGTGGTATATAATATCACTGGAGGAAAAGATATAACTTTGCAGGAAGTAAACAGAGTATCACAGGTACTTATGGTTTTATGAGCCATTGATTTCTTGTTTGCTCATTTAATGGGAAACTATCTTATCGTATTTATGGAAAATAAAATACCTTCCAAATTAAGTTCTTCCAAGTTTTAGGCTTTCTTATTGTCCATAGATATTATCAGGAGAATTTTCTATTTTAATCTGTAGTACATTCTGTTCATTTTCAGGTTGTGACAAGTTTGGCAGATCCTTCTGCTAACATCATATTTGGTGCTGTAGTGGATGACCGCTACAATGGGGAGATCCATGTGACTATTATTGCTACGGGCTTCTCACAGTCATTTCAGAAGACGCTATTAACAGACCCCAAGGCTGCAAAACAGATTGACAAAGTCACAGGGGGACAAGAAATCAAGGGAATACCCTTACCCCTCAATTCATCATCTCCTTCAACTGTTCCCTCCAGACCATCTCCACGAAGGCTATTCTTCTAATTTCTTTGATCTCTTATTTCTTCCTGCTTTTTTGCTGTTAGTTGTGTAAAGATCTTGAAGCTTATGAGTATCAGATGCCATTTGTTTCTATGATTGTGTGCCCTGCGATATTTAATGGGTTTTCAGTAGTGCAAAATAGATTTGTCCATGATTAAATAACACAAATTAGTATTAAAGAATTTAAGATATGATTCTGAAAAGCTTCTATAATGTTGTGGACGTCTATCGCATGGATGACACTGGTAGAGTTTACAAGATAGATGGTTTGAGAATGACCCGATTGTGTATAGAAGCTTCTTTAACATAGTTATTGTTGTTTTTCTTTGATTCTGTCAGAATTTACTGGTTTCTGATCGAGTGAACCAGATTGTTTTGAAGCCATTGAACATTGATAGAGCACATAACTTTGAAGGCCTTGATGAATCGAATTTCCTGTCCTTACTTGATGAGTCCAATTGAATGGTTTGTGTGATCAGAGTAAATACCAACAAGCTGCTTAGGTTAAGCATTGTGAAACATGTTTGGATAATCGAGTAATCTAATATATATTTTACAAAGAAACCACAGCCTGAGATAAGAGAAGAGGTTGTTACCTTTTAAAGCTGATCGCATGATCAACTGAGTTGAATTCTACATTCAAATTTAGATATTTTGAACGTTATAGAAACAATACTTAAATAATTTGACAAAATTTCTGTTATTTCTGCATAAATAACAGCCAAGCATTGTACATTCCATGAGAACAACATAATAAGCATAAAATTGGCTTACAAAGATACCTACAATCTATAGTTTCAAAGACTGATGAACTATGGAGATAATTTACACATTCCTGTGAACAACAATTGCCTTTGGAGGTATAACTAAAATCAAAGGAAGAAGGAAAGTTCAGGTTTGGGGGTAAATGACAACATGCTTTCACCAAAAAGTTCAAATAGTGATGCTAGCAAGTTCCCTGCATCTGTGTCCTCCTTCCAAGCCTGAGCAAGAACAGTTGAAGTCCTTAAAACTCGACCACCAACCTCCCTTCCTGATATGTTATCGTTTGTTCGCTGCCGTGATATTGATGATGCACCAATATTAGAACCTCCTATAGTGGTAGAAAAGCCACCAACTGCCCCTTGCATATCAACTTGCATGGAATTTATTGGCATCATACCAATCGCACTATCACTAGCTATTTTCTTGACCGGTGGTTGCTGCATCAAGTTGTCTGTGCTTGCTTTGCGTTTGTCTTGATTAATCAGGGGAAAAAAAGGCACAATAAAGCATAAGGAAGAGGGGAAAATGAGACTTGTGGATCAAGTATATAAAATCTATGGTTCAAAGAGATCGTACTTGTTGTCACAACTTTTCTGCTGCTTTTCCAGACAGGACGAGTAGGGGGGCCTAACAGACCGGGGAACATTTTAAGTCGATCATACATGCACAGCCCAGCCGCACGCTGATAGTGGAAATTTTACAGCACTGTTAGTTCAGCAGCATAGTAACGGCAACTGCAAATCCGTGCAGTGATGCAGGTAGCCTGATATCAAATTGGATGGTAAACTCACCAGCAAGGCCCCATAAACGCACCAAGCTTCATGTCTTTTTATTTCATTCTTCTGCTTTACAGGTAGCATTTCAGGTTCAAGAAGTTGCAAATACACCTCAAGATTTGGTAGTATAAGTAGACGAACCTACCCAAAGAAGACATCGAAGACATTAGTAAAACCTTTAAATAAAGAAATTTACAGAAAAAATATACAGAAGTACTAGGTCAAAGTGATAGAATGATTAATAAATTGCCAAAGAAAATGCAATTTTTTGTTATCGGACTTTAGCTTTCAATTTATCTATTTCTTCAGATCTTGCAGAAAAGAGTGATAAAAACAGTGTTTTCGGAAGAAATGGGCTTAAAATAGCTATCCTTGCAGTATCTTTGACAGTAAAAATGGCAATTAATCCCACAAAACAAATATCTTATTATTTTCCTCGTAGAAATAGTTGAGAATAAAGGATACCACACTGGGTCCAAGAGCTGCTAACCCTCGAATTGCACCAAAATGCTGAGGTAATGTTTTTGTTGGATCCAAAAAAGCATGAAGCAGAGTCCTTGTCACACGTGGCTGAAGATTGTGATAAACATGACCAAATCTACAAAATATTGACCGGTGAGACATGTACGTAACAGTTTGCATATAAAATACAAATCATTTTGCTGAAAATTAAGTTTTAAAAACTTTCCTTCTAATCTACCAGTGGCTGACATGCAAAGTATAAAGAGTAGTAAAAAGAGTAGCCACAACAATCAAGAACAGGCATGCAAAGTAAGATACTCTACTAATCTGCATCAGGAACACGTGTAATAGATCTATGTATTCAGTGTATAAAAGAATGTTCACAACCTTTGTGTTGTAAGTATAAAATAGCATAAAATGAATGTGCCCCTGATTTGGAATGGAAGTCAAGTTTAAGACTAAACTATCAGACAACTAAAATTCATAAATTTGGAAGGGGAATTCTCTGTTCTAGCACTGGAAAGTTTCTACTACCACATACGTGCGCATGCATGTGTAAGTGGAAAAGAACCAAATCTTCACCTTTTGCATATTGATGCCACTAGCTTTGCTGTGAAGTTTCTAAGTCCCCAGTGATTGTCCGTGAATTTATTCCCTAATCTTTTCGCAACAAGGCAGGTGATAATAGATGGCATCAATTGATGTAACTGAAAAAAATTTTAAAAGAAAAGGAAAAATCAGGCAGAAAATAAACAGTGGAATATTATGCATTAGTCTGAGAACTTCTGAAATAATTGTAACAATGGACTCACATAAGGTTCTATATGTATGTGTTCATTCTTAAGAAGGCTCCGGGCAACACGCATCAAAGCAAACATGAGAGGAAAATTATTCAAATTCCGTGCAACCTGAGATAAATGTGGGGAAAATGTATGCTTGAGATAACCAACTAAAGGTTCTATTGGCATGCATGTGTTAATATGGTTCAAAGGATCTTGAAGACAACCTCATCAGCAATGAAGTATGTGAAATAAGGAACTAAAGGATGTAGCCCTGAGTCTATTGCCAAGCTCAGTAATGCTTGTTTAAAGACATCAGAGACAGATCTATTCACGGTAAGCTCCACAATTTTGTCAAAATAAAGCTGCATAAAAACCAAATAAGTCTTTTAATATCTTTCGCAGCAAAAAGTCTTTAACATCAAAATGTTCCTAAAAATGTCCAACATACTTGAAGTTCCCTAGATAACACATGCTTAACAGGCAATTTAACATCAGCAGAAAGTCCATCTTCCTTGTAGTCAGCCTTTTTTCCATCAGAAGGTGCTGCAAGGAAAGCAAAATAACAATTAAGCATAGAAATGAAGATAAGTCTTAATAGATAAAAGTGATAAACCTACAAACGAACACAACTATGAGAGTGAATAGTGTTAAGTAAAAGCATCTGAATTTCTAATCTGAAGCTTTTATGGACATAGATAAAGGACGTTCAATATTGAGGGTCGTTATTTATTTATTCCATCAATGTTAACTACTAGGGTACCTTCAACTGAAGCATTTTCCGGGATTGCTGGTTGAACACCTTCAATCGCTAGCCAGTGAGAAGTAACCAATGTATCAAGTGGTGCTCTTGGTAAAGGCGCTTCAATCACCTGCAAACGTAAGACACCATACAAGAATATAAGTGAAAAAATCGTTACACACAGGCAGTTACGACGGAACTTCTAATATTGTCCATAATTTCTTACTTCTTTAAACTCCACATCCTTGTCATCAATGTAGAACAAATCCTTATGGCCAGCAGCTCTTTTGAACCGTAACGGATCACGCGAGGTAAAGCCATATATTGGCTGATCCATGAGAAAAACATAAACATAAGCAAATTTAAAACTAAAGATTGGAACTTTCAAATTTCAGTTAACAAAAATTTCCACTTTTTGATCAAATTCTATGGATTATAACACATGAACTAGAAATTATTACATTAATTATTACATTAGTCCAACAAATCAAAATATAATCCATCATTAAAATTCATAGATTTTTAACTAAATTATACTAAGAAATAACATGAATTAATACCATTTTAACTAACAAAAATACATATATATATATATATGAAAAAATTACTATAAGCAGAAGAAATATATCGAAATAAAAAATGCACCTCCACATTTCTTAGATTAAGAGCACTGTCCACGTCATCAGCAGTCAAAACTGTCCGCCGTGAATGGCGCATGCATTTAATCGCCTCCTGTATAATGGCTTGAATTAGAAAAATCCAAACAGGTCATACGAACAAATCTAAAAACAAAAATTAATTGGTTTTTCAGTAAATATTTAATTTTATTAAAAATGGGGGGGGGGGGGGGAGAAGAACTTACTTGCATAATCTCGCGAACGCGATATTCAACATCAGGAGCAAGAGCAAGGGCGACATCTGGAGACAAATTGGTAATTCCGATGCTCTGTGCTACCACTTCAATGGCTTCTTTTGGAACGTTGCTCATTCTTCTTTCTAATTTCTATAAATTTGTTGTGTAAAATCAAAATAAACTGTTCTGAAAATTCAGGGACAATGGGATGGTTTTAGGGCTTAATTGGAGATGGGGGGTAGTTGTTGGGCTTCAATTTGGGCCTACTAATAAAGTTTGGGCTCATATTAAGCCCAATATACCTCTGCTTTGGAGCCAAGAGCCCAATATAACTCTCGATTAGAGGTAAGAAACTAAGAAGTAAAATAAAATAATTGTCAATTTCTTGTATTAAGTAATATTTTATTTTAATAAACGATGATCTATGATTTGAAATTTGAGAAAAAATATAGATAAATTAAACCCTTATTTTTTTTAAATAAAAAATTTAATATACTCCTATAAAGATATCAATGGATAAGATATGAAACAAACAAAGTATTTCTCATCCTAAAAACTTTATATTATACCCTATCCTTGTACCCACCCATATCTAAGAGATATTTCAAATTTATCCTCAGCTCCTGTTAGTATATATTGGGCATTGGTAATTATGTAACTTTTAAAAAAAAATAAAAACCAAAATTTATCTTTTTAGCTTTTTTTTATAATTTTTATTTTACATTTTTATGTAATTTTTTAATAAATATATTAATATGCTTTAAATAAAAATATATTAATTCTAATTAATCTAAAATAATAATTTATATTATTTAATAAAAATCTATTTATTAAATATATATAAATACATATATATATATATATATGAAAAATATGGTTATGAGATAAGTGCTATATTATCCATTCTCATTCTAGTATCAGGTAAAAAATTAAAAATCATATTCATCAACATCTTCATCCTCACAATGTAATATTCATACCATCTAGACCTGATGATTCATGTATTCGTGTCGTATAAAATATTAAAATTCATATATTTGTATTATATTTTACATAAAAATTAAGTATTATAATTCGTGTCGACACGAAAATATAAAATTTTTTTTTTATTTTGTTAAACTTAAATATAATTATTTCTAAAATTTTAAATCGTGTTACTTTCGTATCTTATATTCATATCATATTTATGTTATATCTTTATGTTATATTTTAAATTACCATTTGGGTGAAAAACCAAGTTTCCCATTAAGTATAAGTAAAATTCACATCTCCACACCTTTGGCAAATTTTAGCTAAAAAACACGTGACATTATTTTTTATCTCATTTGTAGAATTTAATACGTGACACTAATTTATGAATTAATAATACTTAATTTAATTTTGTAACGTTACTACAAAATCGATAATTACCTTTTACAAAAAAAGCCGGAATTCACAGATGAAAAAAAAATATTATAGATGTTAAAATTTAAACTTTAAACCTTTTCATATCATTTTAATAATTATATGAAATAATTGAACTAAACTCCGTATGACTACGTAAAGCAATTAAACTAAACTTCGGATTCATAATTACCGTTCTTTAAGAAAGCACATGAGTGGAAATTTGATAGACTAATTTCTGCATCTCAATTTATATATAGATTGATTGCAACAACACATTCAAAAATACATCAGACAAGCAAATGAACTGTTGCTGGCGGCAATGCTTAAGGATCATCAACAGCTAAGAGAGAAGAGGTGAGTTAAAATGTGCTGACAAGACTTAAATTACTTGTAAATTTACAAAGTTGTTCGAACAGCTCAGCATCTTCACACATAGCACGAAAAAGATATAAGGAAAAGATGGAGAGAAACCCAAATAAGAAGTTTCCAACATGGAAGTAATAATTGAAAACCAATTCCACACACGACAACACACACAAACAAGAAGGTCGAGCTTGTTGTTTTTGTTGTTGTTGTTGTTGTTGGTATTACAAGTATTTGATCAGTAGGTATATGGCGACAACCAGAACCACAATCCCAATAACCGCCAAAAGCATGCACATACAGGAACAACCACCTTTGGTACGCTTGTTCAAAATTGCCAGGTTTTTCTGCACTCTCTGTTACATAAAAACATGAACAAAGAAAACATAATTTTTGGAATCTACCATAACAATAAAATTTCATTTTGGTACGAAATTAGTGATGGTAAAGTTTAAATTATTCTGGACTTCAAAAGGTAAGAAAATACATGCATCCTTTTGAATATGTAATATTTCAAATGATCCGTCGTTGCTCACACCACCAACGAATCAATGGTCACAAACATTATGAAGGTAAAGCTAAATGCAACATTAATCAGCAGTTCCAAATTACTTTGTATGCTTCATCTAATAGCAGCCAAAGAATACTATAATTCTTAGTTTACTTGAGGAGATCTTCTTTAAATGCTGCTTGAATGACCATGAATTCTTTCCTTCCTCCCTGATGTGATATATCAGCAAAGAATTCCCACCACATGACATATTCTATGGGTTCTGAGGCTTAAATTCATTATCATCAAGTAAAAAAATAGGATGCATACTATTTTACAGGAATCATATTTGCTAGTAGGGTGGACTGAATAACAATATTAAACTGCAGTAATTGAATTTTGTTTCATTCAAAAATGAAAGAATGATATTGTGATATGAATATAAAATGTAAATTAATAGTAAGCATTTACCCGTAGGCGAGAGTCAGTGACATCCACATGTTGGTCCAGGTCATCCTGAACAGAGGGAGCATAAGATAATGTAAAGTTTACGGAGGATAAATCAATCCTCAACATGCATTTCTTTCAACGCAAAAGCCATTAAAAGAAATAAACAGAAAACATACAATGAGTCTGGTATGCAAATCAAGTTCTTCATTAACCGCCAATGCAATATGCTTTGTACTTATTACTGTCTCCTCCAACTTCTCAAGACCCTCATCTTGCTCTGCTTGAAAAACGCACCTCATAAGTTGAGGAAACTCAAGCATTTTACAAGCTAGTAGGATGCCATTTGAAACTGAAATAACTTGCCTTTCATTATTTGTCGTTGAAGACCAACAAGGCCAGAGTTATCCAAACCAACTGTTCTACTCATGGCATCTGGCTTAATTTCTGGCCCCAGTAAGCTATCTCTGTTAGCAAAATTTGACATGTTGAATGCAGAAGCCATCTGATTCGCTTTTGATCTCAAATTTGCAACCATGTCCTTGCGACGATTCATCTCCTTCTCGGTTCTGTGACCAATACAAAGCATCAATAAATTGTCAAAGACAGTTTATTCTTCATACCGTAACACATTCCAATTTGCAAGAGAACATCAAAGTACCATATCTTAACTATACCAGAAGACATATGATCAAAATTACTAAACACAACATCATTTAAATTACTTACAAGGGCTTCCCAGTAGGTCTAGACAAAAGGGACTGCAATCCATCAAGTCTAGTCCCTAAAATCGTAATCTTCCTTCTTATAGCGGATGCATGACGCTGAGTTTCCGGTCCCGATGCAGGCAAGGAACTCCTTTCAGATATCATGCCATTGATATCATCTGCAATTTTTACTGCTTCGTTATATTCTTTTACCCATGGGTCTGAAGAAGATGCCATTGACCTTAAACAAATAATTATCAAGTCAAAAGCTGATTTAAATGACCAAAAAAAAAAAATTAATATCTAACCAAAAGGCTAAAATTACACACTAAAAGAAATCTACATTGAGCTTGCAAAATTAACCAACATTAATTCTGAGAAAACCCTTCCCTTTTCTCTTCCCTCTTTGATGGCTTCTTTTGAAGAATCAGGACATTACTCACAAGAAAAGGAACTTTCTTTTTACAACTGGATATGAGCTTATATTGAAAAGAGGATAGATATCAAGAAAACTCCAAAAAATTAAAGCGATCAAATCTAAATTAGATTCATCAACAAAATTCCATTTTTCCTGATGCTAAATTGAGCTGAATTCTAAGAAAAAAACCTATACTTGATGACTTCTGAACAGCCCTTCAATTAACTAAAAATAAAAAAACCTTTTTGAACAGGGTATTAGCTCAATTATTCAAAACTGGAAGAATATTTTTTAAAAATCCAAAATTTAACAATCAAATTAACCCCAATTGAATAAGATAAAAAAAATTAATCAAAATTATTGAAAATCATCAATAAATTCCAACTTTTAAAATTTTTAGAATTAAACAAAAACCCGTATCATAAAAATGCAAAATTTAATGAATAAATTAGGCAATTCAGAAGTAATATATAAAGAAGAAAAGTGAAATTGCGCGAGCTGTCGATAAAAACCCTAAAGAAAACGAAAACCCAGAAAGGGGATAGTTTTAAGATCGGTGACGAGAGAGAGATCAGATTGAATAAAAATATTAAATAATTGAAATTACCTGAATTTGATCTGAAGGCGGACTGTTGAATTGGCGAATTGAGTGACGAAAGGGCGGCGTTGAGGCTAAGTGACAGGAGGCAATGGCAACATCAAGACGGTAGCATTTGACCGGCTACGTCGTCGTCTACTACATTATTACGGGCATGTTTTTTATATATAAATAAATAAACAAATCTAAAAAAAGGCATTATTGTTCCCTTGTTTCTAGTATTTGTTTGATTTTTGAAAAAAAAAAAAAAAGGCCAATAATTTTGGGCCATGCAATAATTTAATTCAAAGTCATTTTCTTCCCACTTCCATGAACCAAAAATTTTCAATAAAAGGCAAAATTTAAAAGGAAAAAAAGATTTTTTTTTTTAATTTTTAGATAAATAAGAATTTATTCTTTCAATTTTATGATAATAAAAAAATGGTGCATTTTAAATCATGAAAAAAATAACATTTAATAAGTTTAAAATTTAAATCTTAATATTTTTTAATTTTTTTATTATTATATTGTGAACTTTTTTTTTTTGTAAAAAAAACAAATTTTAATAGAAGGGAAAACATGAAACTAAGGCAACGACCATATGTGGCATAAATGTAGTGTCTATTGCATGTATGTTGTGTTAAGGGCAATATAAACAAAATTCTGCTGCAATGGTTTGCCTTAGCATGTGTTTGCTTGGATGTTTGTTCCTTTAAAGCAAGTCTTTGCCCTCAATGCAAGCAAACAATAAAGGGTTTTTTTTTCTTTTTTTAACCTACTTTCTCGTTTGGGTTCTGATAGGAGATGGAGAAGAAAGCAAAGACAGGAACACGTTTATGTCCACCTGAACCGAACCCATGCTCTTGGTTGTTATTCAGGAATGGCTGAGGTTATAGAAACCAGTTTTTTTGTGCAACAAAACCAAACCTGGAAAGCAAAAGCTGATGAAAAACATCGAGAGTTGTGGAGACTTGTTCTTACGGTTGGTTGTTCTTATTGGAAAAGGATCAGTGTTCTCTGTGGAATTGTTTGACTTTGGAATCAATACTGTTACCATCACTTACTTTGGGGCCTAAATGAAAGATAGGGTCCTGCTGCATATTGTCATCATCACCTCCTGGTAATCCTGATAGTTTGTTCTTAAAATTTGTCAGTTCCATGTTTTGTAGAATTGGAGATCAACAGTGGACTGAGCAGACCGTAAGAGATTATTGTGATGATGATATGGACTTTCTCCATGACCGTAAGAGAGACTGCAAGCCCTGCTCTGAGGCCAGAAACTGAAGGGAAACACATATATTTCACGTTGAGTGGAGACAAAAACATGCATAGAAGAGGAGTGTTCGGTCTCTTTGCTTTGTATAGATTTAAAACCACCATGGAGCTCACCTATTTGAGTAATGCCAGACTATAGGTAAGTTCAAGTATCATTTCTTTTTCTTCTTTCTCCTATACTGTCATTTGCCAGACTTTAGCTCTTTAATGTTAACTTTGTTCAGAAATGTATAGGCTGTCATGTTCATGGAAGAAAGGAAGAGATGAAGACTGATAAGATCAAATTAACATTCCAAGAAGCAAAAGAAACAGGATTTTTTTGTGAGCTTCCACTTGATCTGCTGTCTTCAGTCGCTAGCTAGCTGCCTTGTGTTGCCTTGTGACACCTCCAATTCGTCGGACAACAACCATAAAAAATTTGGTAACACATTCTTTACCTCCATGGCTTATGGTTTGTAAAAAGGGTGAAGATAGAGTCGAAGGTGTCAAAATTCGTGAAACAGAACAGCCAATGGTAACCAAAATTCATAAGAACTGTCAGTGGGAACCAAAGATGATTCTTTTGGTTCTCTTATTTATAACTTGCTGTCAGAATAGATCACTCCTTTCAGTTCTAGAACTAATCAAATTGCTAACCTTATTCAATTCAGATATGTTTCGTGAATCATATGCAGTGACAACAGGTTCACAATTTTCAACAAAGTTAATCAAACTTTTACCTCCGTAGATCAATCACCAGTGCTAAGCTCAATCCAACATTTTCTTGATTATTTTGTTTACTGCAGATTGAAGGTTAAACATAACCTACCAATGCTCAAAAGAACATAAGCAGTATCTTTGTAAAAAAAAAAGGAACCTGTGGGTGGAAAAGTATAAAATGTTCTGTCTTTTAGCCATTCTTCAATGTATCTCAACATTTGAAAGTTAGTATGGAATGTTCAAAAGTTAAAGCAAACAATTTCAGTTGCAACTGCTGTCCAACATGGAACAGTTTGAGAGGATGGAAAAAAGAAATGGGCCAACTAGCCCTTTGATTAGATTAGATTTGACATATAACATGAATTTTCTAAAAAAATTGTGAATAACTTAAATGGAAAAATGGATGATAATGAAGAGGGGTTGGATGTTCCTTTGTCCCCATCTTTTCCTTTGGGTTACTGGTGGTGGGAGTAAGAAATTCACAGCACCAACCTGGGTTCACTTTGGATGATCAGAATCTGAAATCAGGATCCACATCCATTGCCCAAGCAAACTTTGCCAGAAGAGACTTGTTGAATATCTGTGAAGCAACATAATAAGAAATTAACCTCGATTGAATAATGCATCATCCCAACAACTATAGCAAATACTGTTTACCTTCTCAATGGGAACTTCGTGTCGCTTGCACCAAGCAACTGTAATCCTAGGGTCAAGGTAATTGATTTTGGACGTGCCCAATGCCACAGTTTTTAGATCCTCTTTAGTCTGCATGTCTCGTTCCATCTTCTCAATCTTTGCATTTGTTTGATCTATCTTTTTCTCTATCCTGGATATAAATTGATAAATGAATCAACGAAACACAAAAATTGTATAAATGGCTTAAGAAAATGGGAACAAGCTATCATACGCTTCCGGGGTCAAGTTCCTCTTCTGCTTCCCATCAGCATCCTTCAATGGGGGCTTCCCCTTCTTAGCTCTGTCCAAATCAATCTTTAGCTCTTTTAGAACACCCTGAAAGAAGCAGGAAAAGGGTCAGCCCAATAGATGGCACCAAATTGTGGTGCAGAACATATCCTAAGTGCATGAAGTAGAAAAGGCACAAGCCCTGAGAAAGAGCCAATTAAATTTTAATTAAAATATGGCCACAATCTTGCCATCAATGCAAGCAAAGGCAGGCCAACATGGATAGAACACACATAAGGAGAGAGAGCAGCGAATCCATTAGTAGCCGCTAGTTGGTCTACACCCTTCCACATCAACAAAGCACTATTGCCAAAAGGTAGAATCCTAGAAAGAGTTATTACCTTGAGTTCTGTTATTTTCTCGGTCAACCTCGACATCTGTGCGCTATGAGATTTTGAAATACTACGCTGATGATTACAAATGATTGCAACCTGCAGCAAGAACACTCAAAATTCTAGATGTCAAAATTGTAACTCAAAATAGATTTCTTCATTAACTTAACATCTAGCAAGAAACAGTCTTTACCTCTTTGTTTGCACGCTGATAAGTTACTACTTTTTCTGCCACATCCCCATCTTTGGTTTCTTTATTTAACTGTCATCCAACCAAAGGAAATTCAAGTAAGAATAAAATTCAACCAAAAAAATTTTTAAATTCAATCCAACCAAATGACACAAGTATAGAAACACCAGAAAAATGCATAAAGCCTTAAAATTACCCAACAAGCAATGATATGCTATCAGTAAAAATGTTAGCGTAAATATAAACCCTGTATTTCCATGTGAAGTATTGACTTCCTAGCCTTGTTCAAACAGGATGACGACAGTCATGAAATACATTACTTCACCAATTTCGCCCATTAGTTTGAAATCTCTCATAAATTGTTTACGTTTCACTATAAACCATTCTAGTCCAATAGATTTGTCTCACACACTTACTGATGACTCACAACCAGGCTATGTAAAACATACATATGCACATGCATATTAGAGTGAAATTCATGTCTGTGACAGGCTGCAACATACCATCTCATCCAATGTAATGGAAGCATTATAGGTACGGAAGACTTTTGCTGTAAGCCCAGGCATGAGTTCCTTCAAATGAGCATTTAGTTTACTAGTATCAAGCTGGTCAAAAAGATCATCACTTTTGCTTTTCCCTGCATAAAAGAGAGGCCGTACTCTTTGGCTTTAGTCATATCACACAAATATGAATCATAATACGGGTTGTCACCAACTCACCAGTTTGAAACTGTCCAATTGCCTTGTACACAGGAAGTTCAACCTCCACCGTATTCACATACTGAATCGAATCTTTACCGAGGAAGTCAAACTAAGTGATCAAAACAAGAAAAAAATGTTAACACCAGCATCAACCAGCAGGTAACTGACTAGTTGCCACAGAATTCCACAAACAACAATTGCCAAGCACTAATACTAATTGCACTTCAGTTAAAACTATCGAGTTTAAACTTGCCAAGTCTTCAAAAAATTAGGTCCTTTCCAACAATTACCAAATTTAGTACAAAAGAAATGCTGAATATCTCTTCTTGGAATATAAAACCAACCATACCTTCAATTTATTTGGAGGAATACACTCCACGTTTCCTACTTTAAGCGTGCAGCAACCAACAGTATCAGCTTCATCATCATCCTGCACATGGCCAACCATAACATGAAGAATAGCCTAAACAAATTGCTTGAAAGCTTCTGCAGAACTAAGGTTATAGGACCCAACAACATCTTTCAAGACCAACGGTGGATAACACCAATTGGATATCCACATCTTTCAAACTATATACCTAACCATTTTAAGTCTCAATTATTTTTCAAGAAGACATCATTTTAACTTACACAGAGAAGACCAACCTAAGATTAGTAACAAGCAAAAACAAAGATTAGACACAGCATAAACCAAATACATGGATTTGCACCATTATTTGATTTGAAGTTGAAAGAGTTAAAAGGTTAAGAGATAGGCCAAAAGAATTCAAAAAAGTTAGAACAGCAACAGTTGCAAATAATTTAGTGGATGATGCAACCGACTTTTGCCCTTTTGCTATTACTAGGACCAGCCACTAACATTTTCATAAACATCAACAGAAATGCGTATTGGGCCACTAAATATAATACCTAACCAACACAAAATGGCTAATAAACTACATCAGCTCCAACAATCCATTTCCTCGATTCAATTGAATCCTAACCAAAAGTTAAGTACTTGTATACAGTAAAAAAAAACACAAATACGATGGTTCATGGTACAAATGTGATATACCTTCTCATTACCCGCCCTAAGAGCTAATTTATCAATAAGATAGGTAGCAACAGCTATTTGCCGCTTTGTAACATCTTTATTTGTAAAATCCTTAGTATATGCTGTTCTTATGTTCTTGATATAATCCTGCATTTAAAGCAAAGACATCTATTATACATGGTTCACTAAATAAAAACTAAACACACAATCATATCACTTATTACCTTCAGCATCCTAGCTTTCTCATATTTCTCCTTGTCACTTTGCCCCTTCAAAGAACTGCTAGCTGCCAAAAATACGTATTTGAATTCTTTTGGATTAATGGGATCATTCCAGAAAGCTAGCCATGTGACAGTATTGTCATGTTTTATATCTTTCCAGCTGCCAATCAAACAAAATATTTTCAAGTCAAGATAACCTAAATTTAAAATAACCTCCAATCCTTTCATATATTATAGAAAATGAATGCTATCTCTCTATCTCTTAACCTTTCACCAGGGATTGGACATTCCGGAATTGGGGCATCCTTTCCGATATTAATGGTAATGTCACTTGGTCGAATACGTCTTTTCAATTTTCCCATCTGATAAGCAACAATAAAATTAAAAGAACATAATATAAGAATCCTGCAAATTCAATTATCAGCCTAAAGCATATGATTTTATACAGCTTTAGAGTTGTCAAGCATGTCAGCAATACCTTCGGATGCTCTCCCCGACCTCGGAAGAGCCCAGGCGGTTCAACTCTGAAATTTCCTACCTGCAATTAAAACAATTATCTTGCTTAGCAGGAACTTCATAAGAAACAAAGAACTAATAAATCAAAAGAAAGCTGTCCAATTTTAGTAGCTCTTGATGAGATTAATGGAAGACAAGAAAGTAAATATCAATTTTACTCTCCAAAAACAGGGTAGAATGGGGACAAACAGTAACAAATTAAATTAAATCTAGAAGAAGTGAAAGAAGTCTTAAAAGGGACAAATCAAATTCTATATTGAAGCTAAATCTTCACCTTTTCTTTGATGCCATCAACGATAGCCCACATATACTTTTCCTCCTGCTTCAACTTGTCTTCTTTCAAAGCCTTCTTCTCCTATACAACCAGCGACCATGCTTAATGATTATAAAACTTAATGATATTATCCAGAATTAGCTTTTAAATAACATGATATGAAAAAAATATGTAGATTCTAAGACAGATTTGGTACCAGAATTGATTGAATATATCGAAGCCAAAAATTATTTTCAACCAACTTACTTCAGAACTCATTTGTTTCTTCTTCTCTTTCTCCTGCAAATGCCACTCATATATTGGAGTGAAGTCACATTTGTCCAAGCCCTTAATGGTATGGTTTTTTCCAAGTATTTTACTCCAATCCTCCCAGAAATTCTTCTTGAACTGTGTTTTACTCATATAGTCTGTATCTTTCATCACCGCAAACATTGTGGCAACCTGCAGAATGAACAAATTAGGTTAAAACATCTGACAGCAAGTCGAATGAGAACTTTGAACTTTCTGGGTAATTGCACAAACAACATTGGTCTTCACAAAAACACATGAAAATACAATAAAACATAAATGGTATATATATATATATATATATATAGAGAGAGAGAGAGAGAGAGAGAGACCTCCTCTTGTTCAGGAGTTAGATCAACTGGCCGTCCATTGTATAGCATCTTAACCCCATGTGGCTTGTATGGAGGTGGAAAAATGACACCATTGTGAATTAAGGTACTCCACTTTTTCTGCCCATCACCAGAACTAGGCGACACCTTTGTCGACTTGATATATTTAGAATTTTTCATCTCTTTCTTTGACTTTTTATTTATCTTTTTAAATGAAGAAGATACAACCTTGGTTGCTTTTTGCTTCACACATGACATTTTACTGTCTGATGAAGTTGACTTTTTCATTCGTTGGGCAATTGGAACATGATCATCATCTTCATCAGCCTTTTCTGCTTTTACTGTTACTTGTTTGGGTTTCATTGTTGTAGGTGTATCTAAAATCTTTGTCTTTTTAGCTGAAGACTGATCTGAGGAATTGCCCTTATCAAGAGGTCTCTTACCTAACAACATAGAAGATTTTTGCTTCTTGTCCGTCATGGTGGAACCATTCTGCTGAATTTTAGATGCCAGAGGTTTCTTCTCATCAGAATCATACGGCTCACTACTCGATGCCCCAGCATTGGACTTCATGTTGAACCTTGCAGACAGAGGAGCTTCATCATAAGGATCTTCAGCAGATTTTTTTACCTCAATCTTTGGTACCAATCGCTGTGATTGGATAAGAGTAGAAGTGCTCGCCCCTTTGTTGCCCTGGTTTGAGATCCCCTTAAGCCTCACACTCAAAGGTTGTAAATCATCGTCATCACTGTTTGTTTCAGTGGTAACTTCAATTGGGCTTTTCTCTTCCTTGACAGCAGTAGACATATTCTGCTTCAGTGCTTGTTTTGATTGATCATTTAATGAAGTTGATGCCTTAAAATTCACCACTGGTGACTTCACAGTTGATGCCTTGGCAGATGAAGTTGATGCTCTTGGGCTTAAAAAAGGCGATCTCACTGGAGGTAACTTAGAAGATGGGATTGTCTTGTTCTTCTGGGAATTGGAACTTTGGCCATTGAAGGCTCGTATATCAGATGTCTGCCTCCCAGATTGCCCGTCAGACCTTTGAGATGATGCCTTCTTTACTTCCGAGTTTAACTCATTCTGCTTAGAGGATGAGGCATTATTCCTCTTGAACACTAGAGGCTCATCGTCATCCTCATTGTCATAATCATAAACATGTTTGGCAGAAGCCTCAACAGCCATTATCTGACCTCGAACTGTGTTGGCATGTATATCCAATCAAATATCTGTTTAAACAGAATTCCAATTACTTTTTGGAACAAATCATCCTTTCCATCTAAAACCCTTATAAATCAGCAACAAATTAAATTCAGCAGATTATAATTACAATACAAGCTCAATTAAAAAACCAATAAAACAATCAAGAACACCGAATAAATCCCCACCATATAACAATACCTATTATGCCACATACCTAAACTTCAAAAACCAACCTGATAACTAGTCGAATTGTCAGAATCCCACAAAAGAATAAAGCTTTTTCCTTCCAAATCTAAATGCTTATCCATGCATATACACATACAAAAAATCCATAAAACCCTCAATTAAACTAAATGGATAATGACACCAGCATAAGCTCAAAGAAGGAACAACAAAATCAACCAAGAGTTCCAAACAAATTCCATTAGATAAAAGATACCCATTATTCCAAACACCCCAAATTCAAAAACCAACCTAATGATTAGCCCAATCAACAAAAACCCACAAAAGAAAAAGCTTTTTCCTTTAAACCCAAATAGCTAGACATGCAAATAGTCACCAATAAGATCAAACTAACATCCTTGTACCTAACTTACAATGCCAAAAACTTACATAAATGATAAACCTAAGCAAAAAAAAAAAAGCTTAAATAAAGCTTTTTTCTCAGAACCAATAAAGCTAAATTCTTTGCTTCTTTTCTCTACATAAAACAGAGCTATTTGCTTAAAAAATTAACCAAAAGCCTAAAACAGTGAGCTGAAAATAACCCAATGCATAAGAAAGTTATCAAATTAAAACATTTAACCAATTGGAAAAACAGAAAATTAATAAAACAAAAGGGTTTCAAAATTTGAGTAAAAGAAACTCTAAACAAGAAAGAATTATGAGAAAAACAAAAGGGTTCTGAAATAAATGGAAAAAAAGGAGTTACCTTTGAAACAAAAGATCAAAACTTTGATAGAGAGTAGATCGAATCAGCTCTTTGATTTTTATTTTTACTTAGTTCTTCTCTCTATCTGTTTTTATTTTATGCTTTTTTTTTCTTTTATTTCTTCTGTTTCTGTTTTTTTTTTCTTTGATTTTGCTTTCTGTTTCTCTGATTCTGACAATCTGACTTGTGCGTTAAAATGATAAGGTTAACATCGGATTGTGCCCTTATGAACTAGTCGTAGTTTCGTGTAAGAGAAGGGCAATCTTAATAGCCTTGGGCTTTTAGATTCTTGGGCAGTTTAAGGCGATTTTGGGCCATTGGGCCCTTTTTGGGGTACTATTTTTTTCTTTATTCTACTATAAAAAAAAAATAGAAGAAATTTTAATTATTGAATCAAAATTTCATTAACACGTACATTAAATAATTAGGATAAAGTATAAATTTTAATATTTGTCATACATTGATTTTCATGAAATATATAAAAAAAAATCACTTTGCTGTATTTAATATTAATTTTAAAATTTTTTTATAAAATTAAACTTTTATGATTTTTAATGTCAAAAAGTAAAAAAAATCATAAAAATAATCCTAAAATGTAAAAAAGAAAGAGTTTTAAATGTTTTAAAAAAATAAGATATAATTTTGAGACATTTAAAAAAAAAAAGATAAAAAAGTATGTGATTTAAAATAGGCTTTTTTTAATTGTGAAATACAGAGTCTTATGAGTTTTTTTTAATAATATAAAATTAATTAGATAAAATAAAAGATAAAAAAAATGATAAAATTAACAGATAGAAACCAATTGTTTATATGCCACAAAATCTAAGGGATGTGTGAAAAGAGGTAACATATAAAGATTGATATGGGAAAGGAACCTCAACATTCACTTTAAGCCACAAAAACAAGCTCCCAAAGATATAACTATCAAATATCACATTTCACTTGGTTTTTTTTTTTATTATTATTTTCTATTATTTAGCAATGCAACCATAATTTTTTTTTTTTTAATTAGAATAGGCTTTTAGGCTTTTGCCAAGAATTTTCTGTACTATGAGACAACAAGAAGTTTCCAATGGGGATCACCCAATTTGCTCTCATGACATGAAATTTCCATGACTTCATTCCTAAATTTTGACTTGAATTAATTTGGTGGAGAAAATTTTGAAAAGGTAAAAGTTCACTTATTCTAATGAAAATGGAAAAAAAATCATTTGGGCTAAATGTTGATAAGAGGGCAAATTAATAGTGATCAAATTAATAATGATTTAGTCATGATTTCATTCTTAATTGCGGGATTAAATTCAAATCATAATGATTTCAAGTATTAAAAATAATAATAATCAGCTATTTAAATGTAGAGATATTTATAGGTTAAGTCATATCAAATTCGGATCGAAATCATACTTATTATTAATAGTTTATATAATTTTATTTATATCTGATTCTATTTGAAATATCGAGTTTTAAAATTTTCTTAAACTCGATCCAAATTAAAAAAAATTAAGTTCACTTATTAAATTTTATTTATATACTAAAAATTTTAAAAAATGTGATTAAATTAAATTTAATGAGATTATTTTAATTTACATATATATAAAACTTTAAAATAAAATTTATATATGTAAAATTAAAAATAAAAATTATATAAAAAAATAATTAAGTTTAATAATAAATATAATTTTATTTTTAATTGTATATATATATGTGAATTAATTTATATATAATTCACGTATATATAAAAAAATAAAAAAATTATATATATATAAATTTGAGTTAAGTCAGGTCGGACTTGAACTTCAATTCTTTTATTAATAGTTTAGCCTAAAATTTAAATAAATTTAAAAATTATACCTAAACCCTTTTAATAACTTTAATTTTTTGTCCCCACCTTATTTAAATTTGGACAAATCTTCATATTTAAACAAATAATCTTGTTCTTAAACATATCTATTTAAAAATAATTATTAAGAGAATAACCATAATCTTTTTTTTCATAAATTAAATTAACCAAAAATATCATATCCTTTCATATATTGCATTTTCAGTAAAAAAAAAAAAAATTACGTGCCTAATTAGTGTAACTACAATTAATCATTTCATTTTTGATAAAACCTTAGCAAAGTCCAACAAGACATTGAACTCTTCAACGGCTCTCTCTACTACACCAGTCCTCACCAAAGGTGAGCCACTGCGAAACCGACCGTTAACGGCATCGACACCGCCCAATGCAGCTGAAGCTGGCCAAAACAACCTTTGCACCCCAAACTCCATGACCACACATGCCTCAAGCAACAAAGGGAACCATCTAACCTCCCACGTGGGACTCACACGTGTGACATAGTAGAACAAGAGTTCACGCATTAGACCGGAAACTCGGAAAGCCGCCACCACTGCCATTTGGAACCTAACAAGTTGTCCGAAAATGACCTAGCGGGCTTGTATATGATGTAGCCTGTAAGATTTGTTACCATGAGGCTCCATCTCTTACTCCAAAAATCATGCAATGATGTTGAAATATAAGGTTCATCGGACGGTGATTCGACTTTCAACCCCACGTGGCACGTATTAGACCATTGGATATACCAAAAAGTATGTCTATCATTAAGTACACCAAGCAGCAATATAGAACCAATGACAACCTTTTGATGCACGTATTGCTTATGATCATGTGCACTAACCAATATGGCAAAAAGCAAGACTTTGGTTGGCCAATTTAGAGGCAATTTAGGATGTAGTGGAGGTGAATTTTGAGGCGATTGGAGGCTTTTGAGAAATGGGTATTTTTTATTTTCCTTGATTTTTATAGGGAGACAAGCTATGAAGATAAAGGGGATGGGGAAATTGGTGGGTGAGATGAAATTGGTCCTTTTATCAAAGGCAAAGAGAAGGAGCTTGAAGTTGCCTAACCAAGAGGAGCACAGCTATTAAGCCTACAGGGAAGACATAAGAGATGCAAAGAGGGAGGATGGTGAATAGGAAGAAAACTGGGAGGAGAGAAAAGAGCCTAACCTTGCTTTCGGGGATATTTGAGGCTACAAATAGGAAAGAGAAAAAAAAAAAAGTTAAAATTGATTTAAAATTATAATATTTGATTTGATTAAAATTGATTTTTTTATTTGATTCGTATTAAGTTCATATATTACATAAATATATTAAGTTTGGATCAAATTTTAAATCGAAAGTGAAAAATAAAAAAATAATAATTTGAATTGAATTATATATTTTTATTAATTTTTACATTTTTTCAAAATTTTTATAAAATAAAATAATTACTTTATATCTAAAATTATTTAAATATATTAAAATAATATATAAAAAATTAAAAAATCAAAATGAATCAATAAAATTCGATTCAGATCGAATCATATAAAAAATTAATTTAAATTCAAATCAAATTTTAAAAATTTATAATATTATATATTATTTAAAAAATTCAAATTGAATTCAATATAATTGATCTGTTATCACCCTTAACTACAAAATAACAATAGCAAAGAGATGCTAGATTTGAGAGCCATACCTTACTAAGTTCTTGATTTCTCCTTCCAATTAGGCTTCGGGATTTTGTGAATTCTTTGCTCATCAACCCCATCGTTTATTTGTGCGTGGAAATGGGCCTTATTCCTTTTGAGTTTGGACAGCTTGTTAGGACACTTTTTTGAATTTCAATCGACAAGGGAATTTTCTTTTGGGTGAATGTAAATGGCATGGTATAGTGGGGTTGTATTGGTTTGAAAAATTGGTCCAAAAAATGATCAAAGGTATTGATGATAACAGGTTAAGTCGGAATGAGTTTTTATTCACATTGAACTCGATTTGATTTTAAATATATAAAATTTAAATTCGATTCGATCTGATAAATTTTTTTATTATTTTAATATTCGAACTCAACTCGATTTGTTATTATATAAAATTATATCCGATCTTATCTGAAATTAATAAAATATTATTTTTTAAATATAAAATATTATTTTTAATATAAATATAAAATTAAAAATATATAAATATATAAATATATAAAATTAAAATAAATAATTAAAAAATCATTTATATATATATCGGGTCGAGTAAGGTCGGGTTTGCCTTACCACGACTTGACTTCGAATTTTTCTTTATACGACTTGACCCGATATCGTATTTTAAAAAAAAAAATCAACCTTAAAAAGTCGGATCGGATCAAAATCTGTCGGTTTCGAATTTTTTTACCTTCTCTAATCAAAGGTCGTAATTTAATACAATAAATTTATGCACTTTTTTTTTCATCATTTGTGTTTAAACATAATATTTTTGCATATAAAATTTAATTCAATTAATTTATATAATAATAATTAAAAAATAATATTTAACATTATAATTTCTTCTCTCATCTTTAGATTACGATTTTTTTGGTAAAATAAACATGATATTTTTGTAAGAGACTGATAGTACATATATATGTATATGTTTTTAAATTTTGATCTTAATAAAATAAATTATTTGCAATTTAATAAATACAATAAAATGAAAAAAATAAAATGTGTCATTCTCTTAATCTCATTTGTAAAAATGAAAAATTCCACGGAACAACATATAAAAAATCGAACTAAAAAAAAAATTAAAATAGTTACTATAATTTGATGAAAAAAGTCAAAATTAGTAATTTCACATTGGGCCTTGGTAGGCTAAAGCTTTGCACAAAAATAAGCCTGCTTTATTTTTCTTTTCAAAACCTACCCAATATGGTCCAACAATATAAGCCTGCCAAATCTAGGCTAGACTTGGGCTTGCTAGTCAAAATGACCAATGTGGTTAATTGGCTACGGGCCTACGGCTCAGTCAAATGTCCATTAATGCCCACAAACTAAGCCTACACCTTTCTGAGCGAGGAGAACGGAACGGATTATGCGACACAATTGTACCTCAACGGAGACAAAAGTTGCCAAATGATAAAGAATACTTATCAGTGGGCAATTTGAGGAGGCGTTTCAGGTTCAAGGTGGAGACAACATCCTCTCATGTTTGAAGGGATTAAAATTGGAGGATCTAGCTAACAGTGATATCGGTTACGATCTAATCAGATTCGATTCAATTTTTTAAATAATACATATTATTATAAATTTTTAAAATTTAATTTAAAATTTAATTGACTTTCTTTAAAAATTGATTACCAAATTTTAATGGTTCAATTTAGTTCATCGGTTTTAAATTTTTTAAATTTTATATATTATTTTAATAATATTTTAAATATATTTAAATAGATTTATATATAAAATAATTATTTTATTTTATAAAATTTAAAAAAATCTAAAAATTAATAAAAATATATAATTTAATTCAATTCGTTTTTCTTAAGTTTTTTATATTTCGATATGAATTTAATATGTATATTTAATATTAAAATTTGATTCAAAATGAATAAAAAAAGTGATCCGAATTAAATAAAATATTACAATTTCAAATTAATTTTCAATTTTTTTGATTTTTTTTCATCTACTTGAATTGAGGGTTATACGGAAGAGTCTCATCCAAGTTGTAACCCTTCAAAGTCTTACTAAATTGTTCTTAATTGATTGCAAGAGTTTTAGATTCATTTTCCCACCTGTCTTTGCAGGAACTTTGTCACAATTAACCATTTTAAGAGTAAAAGGTTGTGAAGAATTAGAGCAAATCACCGATCAGAAGGATCAGATTTCAGCATCGTCATCGTCAATCCGGTCATGCTTCCCAAATCTTACTTACATAACTATCAAAAAGTGCCAGAACTTGAAAAGTCTTTTTCTTGTTAGCGTTGCTCATTGCCTTAAAAAACCTGCATATTTATGTGTTGAAGAAGCATTTAAGCTAGAAGTGTTTGGAGATCAAATGTAATACCCCAACCCAAATAATAATTGGGCTAGATTAATATTAAAGTCCATCAGTTTATTAAAACATTATTGAGTAAAAGAAAAAGGGCTAAAGTATTATATAAAAGAAAACCTAACTATCGTGAAACAGAAAGGAAATAGAGTTCTTCTTTCTCATCTTCCTTAAGGTTAGAGAATATGAAAAATCAAGTTAGAGATTCACAATCAGAGTCTACGATCAAGTTAATCCCTTAAATGTGAGTACATGTCTCTTTTTATTTGAAACGAAATATCAAGTTGATTGCTATTATTTGGAGTTAAAGTTTTGAGAGAAAAACCAATAAAATTCATGAAATCCTTCATTAATCTTGATGATCTATTTGGGTAAATTACTGGGCTTTGTTTATTTCATGTTCTTAAGATTTATTGATGATTATTGAATGGAGTTTGAAGGCTGAAAGTAAGGATTTGAGTTTTTAAAGATTGAAGGAGAAATTTTATTTTTGGATGAGATATTGTGATCTGTAATAATGAATTAAAATAGAATTTTGTATTAATGGATAGATTTTTGCTGTGATTATTATATATCATTAGAAAGCATGTTGAATCTAGTTTCTAATTAAATAAACAGAAGTTGAATTCGAGTTTTTTATGAAGAGTTATTTAATTTCTATTTAAGGATATGCAGGCTATGAGATAGTAGCATCAGGGTTGAATTTTGAAATTCTTCTTAATTTGTATACAAGGATTTACAGATTAAGCCATATATGTTTGAAAAGCTTGTCGAGTCTACTTTCCAATGAAACAAGCAAAATTGAATTTGGAGTTTCCAGTGAATAAATATATAATTTTTATTAGAAGGTATACAGGCTATTTGGCAGCAGTATATGACGTGAATTTCAAAAATTGTTATAATTAATCTACAAGGAATTACGATGTTTGCCATATATGATTAGAAAGCTTATCAAGTCTAGTTTCTAACACATTAAAGAGATCATAATTTCGATTTGGATATGTTGAGATATGACTGTTTTAATGAAAAGAGGTCAGGCTGCTAGTATTAATTAGTTAAGTTAACCATTGTATAACTTAGTTAATTTTTGTATAAATGCTTAGTTGGTTTTTGTATAAATGGTCTCAAAAAGGGTTGATTAAATTTTGATCTGTTGAAATGATCTTGGATAGGCCATTAATTATTTGA